>CM035836.1:89877123-90193258 GCA_020510985.1 Pholidichthys leucotaenia
ACCTCCAGCCACCAGTCTGTCAAGTTGATCAAGTTTGCGGATGACACCACCCTCATCGGGCTCATCTCCAACGGCGACGAGTCCGCCTACAGGAGAGAGGTGGCCCAGCTGGCGTCCTGGTGCAACAATAACAACCTGCAGCTGAACGCTCTGAAGACAGTGGAGATGATTGTAGACTTCAGGAAAGTCACAACCCCTCTGCCCCCCCTCACCCTCTCAGGCTCTCCCATCACCACTGCTGATTCCTTCCGCTTCCTAGGCACTACCATCACCAGGGACCTCAAATGGGAGCTGACCATCAGCTCACTCATCAAAAAAGCCCAGCAGAGGATGTTCTTCCTGCGGCAGCTGAGGAAGCTCAAGCTACCCACCAAGATGTTAGTGCAGTTCTACACAGCCATCATCGAGTCCATCCTCACCACCTCCATAACCGTGTGGTACGCAGGAGCCACTGCCAGGGACAGACTAAGGCTGCAGCGCATCGTGCGCACTGCTGAGAAGGTGATCGGCTGCAAGCTCCCATCTCTCCAGGATCTGTACATCTCCAGGACCCGGAGGCGTGCTGGCCGGATCATAGCCGATCCCTCACACCCTGGTCACGTACTGTTTGCCCCCCTCCCCTCTGGTAGAAGACTTCGGTCCATCCAGACTAAAACCTCCCGTCACATGAACAGCTTCTTCCCCTCTGCCATTAGACTGCTGAACACTAAGTGACTCTCGTGCACCATGTACAGCAGCTCAACCAGACTCATGTTAATCATCACTGTTTTCTTCCTGCATTACCGACTGCACTATATAGTTCTCCACAGTATCTGCTGCTGGCTAATATATATTTTAACTGTTGACCAGTATCACTTAATCTTATCCTACACTTTATTACATGTATAGTTTATTTCTCTTATCTTATCATGTTTAATGTTGCAGCACTGTACCGAGACAAATTCCTAGTTTGTGTACTACATGAACAATGGCAATAAACCTGATTCTGATTCTGATTCTGATTCAGATGGAAGAAGGCAGTCTAAATGTTTTGCTTTATATGAGAGGTAAAACACATATCTTGGTAAAAGAAAACTCCAAGATTCCAAACAGAAAACTTAAAAGCCAGTGCAATGCCACGTAGTGTTGTTATCTTACTAGAACGAGTACTTCTAGCATGTTTGGGGCCAAGAACAATGACTTCAGTTTTATCTGTACTCAGCAATAGAAAGTTGTAGTTCATTTAGGTTTTCATATCCTGAAGACACTCCTGGAGTGAACCCAAATGGCTGGGATCATCTGGATTGATGGATAAATATAATTGAGTGTCATCAGCGTAACAATGAAAATAAATAGAATGTTTCCTCATAATGTCTCCCAAAGGGAACATGTATAATGTAAACAGTATTAGTTCAAGTACTGATCTCTGCGAAACTCCATAGCTAACCGTGGTCTGGATAGAGGACTTGTTATGGACATAGACAAACTGGGAACGGTCTGATAAATAAGACTGGAACCATCTTAGCATTGTTCCTTTCAAACCAATTAGCTGTTCAAGTCTCTCTAGCAGAACATGGTGGTTGATGGTGTTGAAGGCAGCACTAAGGTCTAACAAGACAAGGACAGAGACAAGTCCTTTGTCAAATACCATTAGGAGGTCATCAGTAACTTTCACTAAGGCTGTCTCTGTGCTGGGGTGTTTCCTATAACCTGACTGAAATTTCTCAAATATAGAATTATTTTCTAAAAAAGTGAACAGTTGATTGGCAACTACTATTTCGAGGACCTTGGAAAGGTAGGGGAGGTTAGATATTGGTCTATAATTGGCCAAAATCCCAGAATCAAGCAAAGCTTTTTTAAGCAGAGGTTTAATTACTGCCACTTTAAAAGACTGTGGTGCATGTCCTGTCAATAGGGACATATTAACAGAAAGCCGGTAGCACATGTCACATACAGAACATGCTATTATGCTAGCTAACTGGGAGTACAGACTGGTGTGTTACTAGAGGCAGAGCGCCAAAGAGTGTAGGCTGCCGCCAACAGTCCCCTCTTAAGGCCCTTTTCCACTAGTATCGCTTTGGCCTTACTCACTTCTACTTGACTTGCTTTCTAGCTTTTTCCACTGTACCCAGCACCGGTTAACAGGCGCTATTTTCGTGCCTGTTCGAAGGCAGGGTTCAACCGTGCTGAGTTGAGCTTGAGATGTGACGTCAACAGACTGCGAGCCACTGATTGGTCAGGGCGTAATGTCACGAAAGCATCCATCTTCAGTGGAATCTATACGACCGCCATTTGCAATATTTCACGGACTAACTCGGTCACCAAGTAAATACGATATTAATACAGACAGCGTTGCGGTTTTGCGGAAATCTACACCGTGGTACAATGAAGAGGTGCGGCGTTTTCTCTGCTTGGTGTCAGATCCACAGTGAGGAGCGACCCGCACCGATACAGATGCAGCCCAGCCTAGAACCGGACTACGGACAAGCTGAAGACGAACGTTGAGAGAACCATCGATAGTGAGTGATTTGTAATATTGTGCATCTGTTGGCTTATTTATCCTGTTGGTGGTATGCTCATTTTTTTTGAGCCATACAGCACCATCCTGTGGTGGCTAACGAGTGTTAGCTAGTAGCTAGCTAGCTAGCTATTAGCCAACTCTGCTGATTCGTGCTTGTTTTGTCCTAAGTATTCGCTTGTGAGAGCAAAACGATGAAATATGTTAATCCTGGTTAAAGTCCTGGTTTGTGTACGTAATGCACTTTAGTGCTGCGCATTAAACTGTGTGCAATTTAATGCTAGAATGTGTGTCCACATGCCAGGGGTTAGCCTCCCTCAGTGTTTATGTTGTGGATACAGGTCAAGTGGACCCCAGGAGCCGAAATCTCGACATATTAAAAGTGCTTTAAAAGTGTATTATAAGTGTAAAAGTGCTTTTTCAAACCAGTGATTTATAAAGTCGTTCATATAATTTTCTAAAGTGTCAGAATAGACCCACACACCTATTCTGTGGATTTTCCATAAAAGGTGTTGGACCAGTGTTGTTGTGCTGTTCCACCATAAATCCCTGGATTGATAATGTACTTGTACCTGTACAGAGTGGATGCTTGTCAGGGAAACAAAGCATTTTTGTCACATCCCACCACTGACTTTCACAGGTGTATTTCCCTAACACAGGTACATCTCCAAAAATTTGAATGTCATGAAAAAATTCAATTTTTTGTCACTCATTTCAGAAAGAGAAATCCACATATTATATACACTACCATTCAAAAGTTTGGGGTCACTTAGAAATTTCCTTATTTTTGAAAGAAAATCACTTTTTTTCAATGAAGATAACTTTAAACTAATCAGAAATACACTCTATACATTGTTAATGTGGTAAATGACTATTCTAGCTGCAAATGTCTGTTTTTTGGTGCAATATCTAGATAGGTGTATAGAGGCCCATTTCCAGCAACCATCACTCCAGCGTTCTAATGGTACAATGTGTTTGCTCATTGCATCAGAAGGCTAATGGATGATTAGAAAACCCTTGTGCAATCATGTTAGGTCTGCAATGCTGTAATTGCTGCAAATGGAGGATTCTTTGACGGAAGCAAAGTTTGAAGGAAAAAAAAATATTATTTCAAATACAAATCATTATTTCTAACCTTGTCAATGTCTTGACTATATTTTCTATTCATTTTACAACTCATGGTGGTAAATAAGTGTGACTTTTCATGGAAAACACAAAATAATTGTCTGGGTGACCCCAAACTTTTGAACGGTAGTGTAGATTCATTACATAGACATTGATATATTTCAAGCATTTATTTATTTTAATTTGAATGATTATGGCTTACAGCCCCTGAAAACCCCAAATTCAATTTGGCAAAAAATTAGAATATTACATAAAATTAACTTTAAAAAATAGTTTTTAAATATAAATGTTGGCCGCTGAGGTGTTGGTTAATATGGGCTGTAACCATAATCATCAATATTAAAATAAACACTTGCAATATATCACTGTCCCTGTAATGAATCTATATATGGGTTTCACTTTCTGAAATGAGTGACAAAAATATTGGACTTTTTCATGATATTCTGATTTTTGAGATGTGCCTGTATAAGTTTTGAACTTGCTTGAAACTAACCACCATCCATTTCTGTCGTTCATCTAGGCAAGAGGAAAGCAGCCGCCCTACAACGGACCTCGCCACTGTGGAACGTACTGAAATCCTTTGCTTTTATAGGTAAAGTGTCAAAACCAAAGTAGCACAATTTCCACTTAATATAAAAGGGACTGAAGTGAGATTTATTTGATTGTGTGAATATTAATTACAGAATAATTGAAAATGGCTGGCACATCAACTGTAAAATAAACCGCTTGTTAAAGTATTTATTTTTTTGTCAGATCACTTGTGTGATCATTTGTGAGTTATGCTCATAACTGTATCTTTTGGGGAATGGCAGTTGTTCAGTCATCAATATATTTTAGTTTATATGTGTAGTTTATAGTCTATCATCAATAAACTCATGCAGTAACAGGACACATTACAAATATTGGAGACCCATTGTAGTGCTTCCTTTTATATTTTAGCAATACAAGTACAAAACACCGCCCACACTTGAAGCCAGGGCAACAAGAGACACTTTTACAGACAAGACAAACTTTTATTGATTAAAAATTCCATATTTTGACTGAGCAACTCCATACTCGGTGATGCACACCTTCAGTTAAAGTACTATATTCCATTCAAGTGAATGTATTAATTCATTCTGATTGCTGAGGCCACAGTAAAAACAGATGATTTTAAATGTAACCTAGCCCTTGTAAAATCTACTGAAGCGCAGCTACATGAAAATTGTGGTTAAATACAACAACAAAGTACTTTATTGTCACATTCAAATTGTAATCACTCCTGTTTTGTTTTTCTTTTGAATTCTTGGATGGAATATGGGTGGGCAATATAAGCTGCGGCTTCAGCCATCACCCATTTCGGATAACCCATGTTGAACTGTATAATCAGAGGAGTTAGTGTTTAATTTGACCTTGTTAGATTTTTTTCCGCTTTGTTATATTATTCTATTTTCTTTTAATCTTTACTTTTAATCTATCCGAAATAAAGATTCATTCATTCATTCATTCATTCACATTCCACCACTGGCTTTTAGCAACAAGTGTATTTCCCAAATATGTTTTAAACTTGCTTTAATTAACCACCACCCATTTCTGTCTTTTGTCTAGGCAAGAGGGAAACGGTTCACCCCAACTGGACCTTGCCTCACTATTTACAGAGATGCAGGCTGAAGATCTGCTGAACCAGGACCAGTACGAGGGGCCGATCCAGTTGCTTCTCAGTGAGGCAGCTTGGCTGGCGTGTGTGACCCATTCCAGTTTCTTTTTTTTTTTTTACAGTTTGAATTTTGCACATTCTGAATAATCTGGAATTTGCTGCTGATTGTAATAAACAATTTAGTGACTTATGTGTTTGCATCATGATTTTCTATTTTGTCCGTTAAGACACTGGTGGGAAAAGAGTCAACAGTACAAACCATTTATCACAGAATTTGAAAATGGCTCATTTTTAAGAAAAAAAGCAACCAAAACAATTATTTTATTAACTGAAGACTGTATTGTTGGATGTGCCACCGCAGAAGACCGTGCATACTTTAATGATAGTACCAGCATATGGAGGAATTCTCGGCCATATTAGCATCTGTTCTTCATCATAATGGGTTTGGGCAGATGTGTCCAATCATGTGCCATGGAGGGCCAAGACCCTGCAGGCTTTACCTCCAAACAGTGTCTTCAACAGTAGATTCCACTGAATTTCTTCCACTGACTGCAGATCAGTGAAAACACCTGCTGAAGAGACTGGGTAAAAGAGAGAACCTGCAGGGTCTTGGCCCCCCATGACACATGATTGGACACCTGTGGGTTAGAGTTTAATGGGATTTAACATTTTAACACAAACTGCTTTATGGTTCATAATCCCGTTGACAGATATACACCAAACTAAAAGTGATTTCTCAAACTTCTGGATTGTTCTTAGACAGCTTTTCCAATCTGTCAGTATTAGATTTATGTCACATGGTGGTAACCTTCACATATAAAAAAAGAGACATCTGCAAAAACTTCAGAGGTTTATTGTCAGTGCAATACTACATGAATGCATGTATAGTACATTGTTGATGCAGAGAATATATATTTCTACAGTACATGTATCTAGTAAATCAAGCATTTTCCATGTAACCTTCTGATTGCATTATTTTAATTGCTTTTAATCCTAGATCAAGTTTGTTTTGGCCTAAAATGCATCATAACTGTCAAATATATCTTATTATACCTAACTCAGTACTGTTTACTTTTTTGAATATATATTTTGTGGCTAATATAGTTATTAACCTGGCGATGAAGTTGTGTCAGCTGATCATTTCTTGCTATGACACCACCTCAGACTCAGTGCTGCTGGAGCAGGTACGTCTCATGATGTCTCAACGGTCTCTTCATGATTTTCATGCAGATCAGAGCAATTTGTTGCACAGGAAATAAACGTTTCTACAGACATTCTTAAGCTCTATAACCACTGATCGTTTGTGAAGCTGTGTTGACATCAGTGACAGGCTGTCTTGACATCAGTGACAGGCTGGGTTGAACACCAAACCGACTGTTTGAAGCTGTAATTTTCCCACAACAGAGCCATCTGAAACACACACAGCATACATATTTTAGTACCTAACAGCGATAACTTGCAGACATTACAGTGTAGTACGACGTACTTATAGCAAACTAGCATTAGCAACCATTAGCTTATCGTCATATATGACCTAGTTTGTATCCTCATGTCTTCGGCTCTCCCAGAAGCTGCAGAACTATTCCAGAGTGTTTCGTCTCGCTGCCTGTACCCTTGTCTGGCGGTCCTTTTTGGCATTTACGGTGAAAAAAGCCACAGACCGAGGAGTCGCCTTGTACAGCCGCCATGTGTTATGTTTTGCTTGGGTCACGTGTTTTACGTCACGGGAGTGTGGCGCCGCCTTGCTGTAAAAAAAATCCCGCCCACCACAGCTTAACCCCGCTTTACCCGGCTTAATGGAGACACAACCGAGGCCGAACCGTGTCGTAGCGAATCGAAGCGAGGCGAGGCGAGCTGGGCTAGTGGAAAAGCGGCATTACAGGCATGGCATGAGGACGTCATCTGTGCCTGCGCCGTCACGTCCATGCTGCTTGGTGTTAATATGGGAATACCTAACAGACTCATCCAATAAAAGCAGCTCCTTCTGGAGCTCCAGGTTTGCGAGACTATAATAGGCTGTAGAAGGCTAGAACTACCAGTCAATCATGTGTACGTGATTTGGAAGTGGGGGATGAAACAGCCGCAATTTCCTAAGTGATTCATTCAGTTACGCTAAGTGATTCAGTGCAGTTCATTCACCCGAAAGAACTAGTTCACTCAAACGAATCGTTCATGAACAGTCCAGCTCTAATACGTGGGGAGCCAAAGGCATTTGTCAGGCGGTGACCCTCGCGGGCCACCATGAGATGCCAAAAGTTGCCAGTGAGTTTTGCATTGATGTTTAATATACAAGACACAAGACAGTAACACAAACTATGAGCCACTGTGGCAAAAACACTCACTACAAGAGGCATGGGATCGTAGGGCTACACCCAGCCACCTACGATCTTAACGAGAACATGAACAAGAATACATACATGAACCTTGACACGAACGTAGGCCAGGAATGTTTGATGATACTGCTGCATTAACCTGCTGTCAGCGCCCGCTAATAAAGCCGGCAGCTAACGAGCGGTGATGCAGAACAGCTGATCGACTTTGACAGCAGGAAGCCCCATTGAGCGCTGTCACAATAAGAGCCCGGGGAGCCAGAATGTAATCCACTGCTGACAAAGCCGGCAAAGATGATGCATGGCCCGAGCGCGGACGAGATCGGCGCTCGTGCCATAACAGTACCCTCCCTCCAAGGGTGGGCTCAGAACACCCACAGACATCCAAGCCCCCCCCCCCCCCCCACACACACACACACACACCCACCCTCCAGGGTGGGCAGAAGGCAGGCCCGGCGGGAGAGGATCAAATCACAGACCGTGAGCCAGGGCACAGACAATCAGGAAAAAAAAAAAGACTCCAAAATACATGAAACACAGTTACACAGGCACGATAACAGAAAAATACAATATTCCTTAAAGCACAAATCAAGATGAAGACAAGAAAAAAAAACAATACAAAGCACAATGACAAGAATACCAATCCCAAATGCACAAATCAAATACACACAGGACAGCAAAAAAACCCCAGAACAATTACAGGGCCAGACTACCACCACCAATGACCTCTACCCCCGACAGTTCATGACGACCGGCGGAGACCAAACGCCACGGGGACAGTTCAGGTGGTCTCCCCGCGTCCAACGGCCGACGGGTGGTCATGAGGGGCGGAACATGACTGGGCGGCTTACCACAGTCCCAGGCCCGGAAAGTCCACTCCTCCAGTGGCTGAACCAGATCGCCCAGTAATACACACAACAAGTCGGGTGGCCGACCCAAGGCGCTGAACCAGCGAAGCAGTTCCTCGGTCGGCCGACCCGTGTCCCTCAGTCACCAGAACTGGGGGAAAACAGCCCACGGCAGCCTTTCTGGCGAGGACAAAACATGGGAGAGCCAGGGCGAGCGAAGAAGGACCCCCACGGCCCCCGGCGATGATGAGCAGGGACGATGACTCCGAAGAGGGGAATGATGGCGAAGATGAGCCCGTACTAAGTCCGGCGGCGAAGGCTCTGCAGCTCCTCCACTGTCCTCGGACCACACCGGTGCTGTACCTCCGCTGGACCCCAATTGGGTCCCGGATGCACCCATGTCTGACCCCGATTGGGCCTCGGGCGCACCCACGTTGGACCCCGATTGGGCCAAAGCAGCTCCCGCAATGGACTCCGATTGGGCCTCGGGTGCACCCACATCAGACCCCAATTGGGCCACAGCAGCACTCACGAAGGACCCCAACTGGGTCGGTGCAGCACCGCTGATGATCTCCGCCCCCGAACCTGGAACCTCCAACACAGCAACCACGACTGACTCTGCGCCGGTGACACTGCAACAAAATTCAGAGGACAGAGAAGAACCGGGATCAGCATCACCGGCAGTGACAGAGCCCAGCGAGACGAGCTCGGGCGCAGCAGGCGGCTGCCCCTGACTCGCCTCCCTGAGAGGCAGGCAAAAGTGCTCCAAGACAGGAGAAAGAGACACAAGAGAGAGCACTTGCCTGCACTCGGGTTCTGTCGCCATCCAGGACTTCATTGATCCAGGTTCAGGGCGAAGACGTTTGTCCGCAGGCTCCCACTCAGCTACGTCGGGATCCACAGCTGGCATGATGGTTTCCGCAGCCTGACGTTCCTCTGACGCTGACGTCCACGCCGATGACCCGTATGGCATGGGGGCAGGGGACCCTTGACCCACTGGCTTGGACCGCCTCGGCGAGGAGACCCGGGGATGCTTCACCATCGGCACAGGCTCCAGGCCGCAGTCCGCAGTCCGCTCTTCTCTGTCCACAGCGTGGCTGCGGGGCTGGATCCAGGCTCTCCAGAACCGCAGGGCCCCCCCTCGTCCAGCGACGTAGGCCTGGCGTCATAGACTGCTCAGTGGAATGAGACACAGAGGCAGCAGGTTTGGTTATCACAACTACAGCAGGTGGTAGGAGCTCGGGGGACTGCGAACCCCGAACTCCGCCCCAGGAGTCAGTCAAGGCAGATCACAATTATCATGTAAAGAATGAACTTGCACTTGCCTTTCTCCCGGAGGGAGGATGGTGCCTGCTGTAGGGGACGTAGTTCCTCCCTCTCCCCGCTGGATGGTGACAGAGGGCCCCCTGGAAGGACAAGGAGGAGCCGCTCTCAAAGGTCCACTGATGGGCTTCGCCGGCAGCGGGTCCAGCCAGGGATTCTGCTGAGGTTCACCTTGGCCGTGGCGCCAACGTCTTCGACGGCCCCCAAATGGCGTGAACTCCTGGACTGGATTGAGGACAAGAATGGGATCCCAAAGCGGGGAGCAAGGATGCCTCCTCCTCTGCTTCCGGCCGTAGTCCTCCTCCACCATACGGAGTATCTCGCTCTGTGCGGCGATGTCATCCCTCCTCGCGCCGACTTCAGGGTGGTCGGCGTAACGGGGGAGATGATTTAGGACATCCTCAGCACAGTCCAGGTACCAGCATACATCGTTGTGATAGTCGAGGAGGGAGGCAGCGATGAGCGTTTCATCCACATAGTCCAAAGCCTCCGCCAGCTCGTAGTCCCGACTCCGAGCATGGCCCCTCCGTGACGGCATTCTCCCAACATGCGGTTACCCAGACAGGGAAGAACAATCGTCCAATTAAAGCAAACACTCACCGGGACGGCGTCTTGGTGTGGCATCTCCGTTTAGACATCTGGCAGCAGTATACTGTCACGCGGTGACCCTCGCGGGCCACCATAAGACGCCAAAAGTCGCCAGTGAGTTTTGCATTGATGTTTAATATACAAGACACAAGACAATAACACAAACTATGAGCCGCTGTGGCAAAAACACTCACTACAAGAGGCATGGGATCGTAGGGTTACACCCAGCCACCTACGAACTTAACGAGAACATGAACAAGAATACATACATGAACCTTGACATGAAAGTAGACCAGGAATGTTTGACGATACTGCTGCATCAACCTGCTGTCAGCGCCCACTAATAAAGCCGGCAGCTAACGAGCGGTGATGCAGAACAGCTGATTGGATTTGACAGCAGGAAGCCCCACCGAGCGCTGTCACAATAAGAGCCCGGGGAGCCAGAATGTAATTCACTGCTGACAAAGCCGGCAGAGATGATGCATGGCCCGAGCGTGGACGAGATTGGTGCTCGGGTCATAACAGCATTAGCTTCAGAGTAACAGTGCTACCAGGGAGTTAGCTTACCAAGCATGGTTTACATTGTTAGATTCACCCTAATAGACATCCGTGTTTCAGCTTGGATCACTAATCCACAATTAATAATATACTGTATCAAGTCATTCTGGTTTATTGTGTTATATTTTTGCTGTGCTCCTACATCAAACCATTAGCATTATTAGCTAGCTGAAGTGAACAATTTAGCCACCTATCCACCTTCTACCGCTTTTCCGGAGGCCTGGGTCGTGGAGGCAGCAGTTCAAGCAGAGAAGCCCAGACTTCCCTCTCCCCACCCACCTGCTCCAGCTCTTCAGCGAGGATACCAAGACATTCCCAGACCAGCTGGGAGACACAGTCTCTTCATAGTCTTTCCAGTGATTCTTGGGTCTGTCCTGGGGTCTCCTCCCAGTGGGACGCGCCCAAAACACCTCAAGTGGGAGGTGCCCAGGAGGCATCTTGATCAGATGCCCAAACCACCTCAACCAGTCATTCACAAATGTTTCTGGTCATATACTATCAACCACTGACAACACGCACCCCTGTCCACCAGTGATGCTTTATTTCATTCATCCTTCAAGGCAAACTTGCATTACTTTGCTCAGGCTAGCTACCCGAGCTAGGAGCTAGCCAGCTAAGATTAGTGACAAGACAGAGGGTGGGGATAACAACAGCTCATGGACATTTAAAGAGACATGCACTGACCAAGCCTAAACGAGGTTGCAAACGTTAATTTGCAATGATGCTGCAATAATTAAATAATTAAAGGCAATTTGACCAAAAATATAAATCACAAACATTTCATTAAGACCTGTTGGAGCTGTCAACATGTGGGGAAAGCGCAGTCAGTCACCTGTCTGAAACATTGAGTATAAACTGATTATTAAACTAAATTTTAATTACATATGCTGTAATAGGCTACAGTATGTCATTTTGTAAACATTTTGGTTGGTGGGGTTCCTGGAGGTCCGCCAAGGTCTCCGCCTTTGACCGCCACCTAATCCACATAGCACCGGACCCCCATGATCCCTCCTGCAGGTGGTGAACCCACTGGAGGGCGGACCCATGTAACTCCTTCGGGCTGAGCCCGGCCGGGTCCCATGGGTGGAAACCCGGCCACCAGATGAGATGGATGGGATGAGATGGGATGAGATGGATGGGATGGATGGATGGGATGAGAATCAGCACTTCCAAGTCCGAGTCCATGGTCCTCAGCCGGAAAAAGGTGGATTGCCCTCTCCGGGTTGGGGACAGGCTCCTGCCCCAAGTGGAGGAGTTTAAGTATCTTGGGGTCTTGTTCACGAGTGAGGGGAAAATGGAGCGAGAGATCGACAGACGGATTGGAGCAGCATCTGCAGTGATGCGGACGTTGTACCGGTCTGTTGTGGTGAAGAGGGAGCTTAGTTCTAAGGCAAAGCTGTCGATTTACCAGTCAATCTACGTTCCTACTCTCACCTATGGTCACGAGCTTTGGGTAATGACCGAAAGAACGAGATCGCGGATACAAGCGGCTGAAATGAGCTTTCTCCGTAGGATTGCTGGACTCACCCTCAGAGATAGGGTGAGGAGCTCAGTCATCCGGGAGAGGCTCAGAGTAGAACCGCTGCTCCTCCACATTGAAAGGAGTCAGTTGAGGTGGTATGGGCATCTGATTAGGATGCCTCCTGGACGCCTCCCACTTGAGGTGTTTCAGGCATGTCCCACTGGGAGCAGACCCCGGGGCAGACCCAGGACTCGGTGGAGAGACTATGTCTCCCAGCTGGTCTGGGAACGCCTTGGTATCCCCTCTGAAGAGCTGGAGCAGGTGGCTGGGGAGAGGGAAGTCTGGGCTTCTCTGCTTGAACTGCTGCCTCCGCGACCCGGACCTCCGGAAAAGCGGTAGAAGATGGATGGATGGCTGGATGGGTTCCTGGAGTTTTTTTTTTTTTTTTTTTTTTTTCCCCAATCTGAAAAGGTTTCCTTGGCTCAAAAGTCTGGGATATCACTGATCTAGATGCACAGAAAATGAATTAAACCATTATATAGAACACAAATGTATCCAGCATCTATATGAATATTACATTTATAAAATAATTTGAGAAAAAAGTTGCATATTTAGAAGTCCCACAGCATGGCCCGCAGTTCTTCTTGCTTCTGCCTCCTCTTTCTCCTGTTCCCTTTGCCCACTGGATAAAGGGTTGGTGGCATCACCTCGCTGGGTCCTTTACTGGTTGCATCGTACTGTCATGTTCTGCTGCCAGGAAGGAAGCAAGGACAGCCCCAAATGCAGAGATGCTGTTCAGCAGGGTTTGAATGAATGAATGAATAAATATTTCAGATAGATTAAAAGTAAAGTTTAAAAGAAAGGAACAGAAAGGGAAAAAAAAAACATCTTACAAGGTCAAATTAAACAATAACTCCTCTGATTATACAGTTCAACATAAGTTATCCGAAATGGGTGATGGCTGAAGCCGCAGGTTATATTGCCCACCCATATTCCCTCCAAGAATTCAAAAGAAAAACAAAACAAGAGCGATTACAATTCAGAACAAAGCTAAGACAAAAAGTTGTTTAATAACAAACTGCACAGCTCTAGGCTGGATAATCACAGACAGACTAAATAGCATGAAAACTAACCGGACAAGTGCGGCTGAGGAACCCAACAGGTGTTTACGACGCGACAGCGAACTGAAAATTGAGTGGAACAGATATACACAGACACTGATGACAAACGGCTGGGGGGAGAGGGCGAGAGGGAGAGAGAGACACAATCAGGTGCAGCCGTGAGGAATTAAAGAAGCAATAACGATGGCAGAATAAATGGAGAGTGCTGTCGCAAAGAGCAAACACAAGATGATCTAATAAGGGTGACAATGATACACAGAATGAACCAAAAACTAAAGGTGAGGGCAAAATAACCGTATTGACAACTGGAGAGAAACAGAACCTAGAGTTGGACATGTTTGCACACGTGTCACCCATGATAGATTTATGAGAAAAAAAATTGCACTTACACTTCTCATAAGCAACTTTTGGAAAGTTAATTTGTTACTTTTTTGGTGATTTTTTTTCTCATAAATCTGTGACTTTTTCCTTGTAAATTTGTAACAATCATATGGAGGCCAGTTCAATTTTTTTTTTCCACAATATCTTTATTGAACCTTTTTTTTTTTTAACAAACATGATACAAACAATCAAACACTAACACTAAAGTACTACAAAAAAAAATGCACTAAAAAACACCAACAACCACCAACAAAATCAAATCTTCAACAATGCTCCTCTGTTTAGTCTAGACAATCCAATACATAAGTATACATATTATGTTCACCAGTTTGGAATTTACAAGGTCCACATACATCATTCACCTTCTTCTTCAAGAGTTATGTTTAAATTTTTTACATAATCAATAAAAGGTCTCCATATATTCTCAAACACAATTTCCTTTGATTTCAGTATATATGTTATTCTTTCTAATGGAAGGTTTGTTAACATCTGTCTTAACCACTGAGTCACATCTGGTCTATGAGTCTTTTTCCATAATAGTGCAATACATTTTTTGGCATTAAGCAAACTGAGGTCTATGAATGTTCTTTCACTTTTATTAAAATTATGCTTTTCTGGGTACAGACCCAACAAAAACAGGTTAGGATTCAATATGATTTGTTTTGAGATTATTTTTTCAATTGTTACCCTCACCTCTTCCCAAAACATTCTTATTAATCTACATTCCCATAAACAATGAAATAGAGTTCCTTTACTTTCCATGCACTTTGTGCATGTATCTGGTATATTTTTGTTATATCTTTTTAACTCCTCCGGTGTAACATACATCCGCATTAACCATTTGAAATGTATCAATTTAAGGCGTACATTTATTGATTTGGTTTGAGCTTCTGTACAAGCCAATTCGGCCAGTTCAATTTTTACTGTATGCAGCAGGTTTTTTTTGTTCTAATGGTGGAGACAACGACCCAGGTTTGTGTTTCATGTTTTTGTTGCATGGGGTGAGATGCTTCTCTTATGTTTTAACCTGCTGAACTCTGTTCAACTTCCCTAAAAATGCCTAAAAATAACATGTCCAAAGTAAATCAAAAGCTGTTCTTCAACCCTCTGCGGCATCTTCATGGGGTTGGTCTCATTTAAAAGAAAACACTCTGAATTTTTTGTCAAAACAGTCAATCTCTCTAAGTGCTCCTGCCACTGAGTAACAAGAAAGTTCGCCTGGGTGTTTTTTTAGATACAAATGCTTGCAAATAACATACAGCTGTCAGATACTGGCTGGAAAACACAACAGAAATGTAGAACCAAGTGTTTTCAAGCTCAGGTCAAAATTTTGTAAAAATACCACAAAAAATGAATATATTACACAGCTTTTTTCTCAGGTTGTAACAAGGCTGTGTCTGTACTGCAAGACTGGAAATACAGCTTTTTTTTTCAGTGCGCACTGAGACGCACTAAGATGCAGAGACGTGATCGCCCACGGAATTCACTGAGTTCAAGGGGTTTTAAAGGGTTTGAGCCCTTCCTGATTATAAAAACAGGGATCCGCAAACACAGGCTTGCAGGGGGCGTCGCAAAAAGCCAGAAACGGCCCTGGTTACAGACTAATCTGCTGCATCAGATGTCACTGTTTTCCTTGCATCACCTCATATGACGCCCTGACACACGCCTGTTTTCTCCTGCCAAACATGTTTAGCTGCATTAGTGGAATAGCTGCAGCACTTGCTCCGAAGGCCCCGCCCATGCCTGTCTTGTTTATTCGACTTTAGTACACAGGAAGTACCTCATATTTTACCTATAGAAGACTCCCCCTTTCTGTTGCCAACATGGCCCGACCCCGTGGAGGCGTGGACTCCAGCGGACCTCTGAAGGTGTGCTGTGGTGTCTGATGCGAGCCGCAGACTCTTTAAGTCCTCTCAGTTGTGAGGTGGGGCCTCCACGGATCGCACTGCACATCACAGGCGTGAGAAACAGACAATTGTCCAACACCCCAACATTTCTTGTAAATCTGCAACTTTTTTCTGTCACAACCCGCTCTCGCCTCTCTCCCGCTCCAGCTGCGCGCACACCTGTGCCTCATCAAGCTCAGGCTATTTAGCCCGCTCCGCCTGGAGCCTCAGTCTGGAGCCGTCTGCTCTCCAACACTCGTCATTCCAGCGCTCGCCTACTCCCCGACTGCCAGCGCTTCTCTGAACCATTTCTCATCAAGCACGTAAGCAACTTCCTCTCACCTTTTCTCCAGTCTCTCTCCCCTGTGCACAGGTGGATCCCCTGGTGGCAGATTCCTCCCTCATCCACGCCATCACCTTCCGCACCGCGCCGAGTGCGCAATGCAACGCTGTCTTCCAGGCAGGAGACCTGCGGCTAAGCCAACCCCAGCCACCATTCCACCTGCAAGTAAGCACCAGACAGAGTATTAATACCGCTGGGTTTACACCTGTGATTAATCCCTGTGATTGCTCTGCCCTTAGGGTTGCCTGGCTGTACGGCGCACTGCTTCGCCCTCGACTCATCCCATCCTCCTACAAGACATTACATCCTGCTCACACGCACTCACACACTCATTACGCTCTTAATAAAACTGTTGAATCTCACTCGAGCCTGTGTCCGTGTTCCCTGGGTTCGAACTTATGTCATTTTCTTTTAAATCTGAAACTTTTTTCTCATCAATTTGCAACTTTTTTTTGCTGTAGCTGCAACTATTTTAATCAAATTAACTTTTTTCTTGTAAAATTCCTACTTTTTTCCACATGAATTTGCAACTTTGTCTCATTAATTCTTTATTGTTTCCAGAATAAATCTGTAACTTTTTTGCTGTAAATAAGTGACTTTTTCCTTTTAAATGTGCAGCATTTACATGAATTTGCCACTTTTGCATAAATGTGCAACTTCTTTCTGATAAATTTTCAATTTTCTTTTTATTTTAAATGTTATGTCCATAATGTAGGAAGGAAGAGTGAGTCTCACCTCGGTTAACAGGGGTTTATTATATACAACACACAAACTATGTACAGAGGCTTATGGCACTCTCCTGCTGGCCAGGTGGCTCCACAATTAAAGAGGCAGAGCCTCTTCTGCCTATTCTTTTATACCCTGGGCAGCGTCACCACCAGAAACCGGTAGTATCCACCCCGGTCTATCCCATGACCAACCTGGCCGCCATCATTGTAATACCAGCCTATTTACATAAATAACATTCATCCCCCCCCCCTCAAAAAAAAAAAACACCAAGCACACAAATAACCCACCCAAATTTATCACCCGACACATGCACTAATTCAAAAATATGTACAAAAAATAAACACCTATCCACTCGCACAACTAAGGCTGAGGGGCTGGGTAGACCACCAGCACCCCCTACACGGCTGAGCGGATTATTCTGCTGCTTGGAACAGGAGAACATACAAACAAAATAATAATAGGCCGTGTTTCTAACTGAAAGTAATCCCTTTAAACACATCAAAACACATACAATAAAGCACAAGACAATTCCTATAGATGGGCCCCCACCCCAACTCACACCCCACAATGGACACACAGAGTAAAAATGTATCAAAGGGGCAACACAAATAAAATAATCCAATTAAACCAAATTCCAATAAATACCTAAAATCCAATCAATACCACTCACACGAGTCAGGCAAACTCTAGAAAATACTAATGGACATTCACACAGAGAAGCCATCGGCCAGATTAATTAAACCTCAAAATTCAACACAATTTACCAGGGACGAACACGTCCTACCCCCCCCCCCAAAAAAAATGGGCACATTAAACAATATTTCAATAAGATTTCTTTCAAAATAGCACATAACTTTGCATAGATGAGCCCCACTGGTCAGACCAACACAAAACATACAGAAAATTTACCATACACAGAGCTCAAATTTATTCAAGTTCCCTTACTTTTCACCCTCTTCTTTTTTTTTTTTTTTTTTTTAATTTACCAGGGTACCAAATAGAAAAACCAACATAAAACAGGACTGAAGAAACAACACAAGCATGGAAAATAAAACCCTCAGTCCCCGGATGGAACCCTTTCCAGACGTCTCCATCTCTTCACATCAGGGCTCCTGCTGCGCCGTCTACTCTCCACCTCCGGCAGCCGCAGATCCCTTGGGTGTCTCCAGACATGGATAGACCTGCACCCAACTTCCTCCATCTGACTGGGCTCCACCTGGAAACGCCTCTGGTTGTCCCGCTGTTCGCGTGGACCGTGATCTCCGCGTACTCAAGCATCAAAGTTGGTCTTCGAGGGAGCCCACTTCCTTTTCATCAGATCACCCGTCCTGCGACTAACCCTCGACTCCAGCTGCTCCAACATGCGGGCTCTCCTGGGTCTCCTCTTGGCAGGTCGTCGCTGGGAGCGCTTTACGATAACGGTCTAGCCCCGTTTTCTCCTGGTGTTGGCACCTCATCCTGATGAGCCTCATCGGGGGTCCTGTCGTGCTGTCCGGCACCCTCATCCAGGACAGCCTGCGTGACGGCATTGGGTCCGTCCCGAGAGGTCTCCATGTGGCGCGGTGTATGCATGCCCAAATTCACATTGATCATCCAGTCTGAATCCCACACCTCAGCACCCTCCAAGGCAGGAACAGGTCGGCCACACAGTACGCATCCAGACCATTCTTCGCCGGAGACGTTCATAATGGAGAACCCAAGGCTGTTAAAATAGGTTGCAACCGGTAACGTTAATACCAGATGCAGAAATGTTAATGCGAACACTGGGCGCCACACTGTCCTTATATCGGGCCTCCATCTCCACATAGCCCAATATAGCCAACCTGTTCCGCCCATAACCATAATATTCCACTCGTTGCCTTCTTGTCTCTCGGTAGGGAACCAGTCTGTCCATGGTTTCAAGACTCAGGACAGAGATCACCGCTCCCGTGTCCACTAAAAGTGGGACCTCGACTCCATCCAACGTGACATTGCACCCAATTCTCCCTGTCATCTCTGGGGAGACGGTATGCACAATGGTTGGAGTCTTCTGCGAAGCACCTGGATCTCTCCCACGGCTCCTGCGTACAAAGTTTTCACACACCCTGGCAAAATGGTTTAAAAGACCTCATTTGCCACAACACTTTCCTTTCGCCAGGCACACTCTGGACTTATAGCGGTGCTCAGTGAACCCACATTCATAACATTTTGGCGTACCGGGGACAGACCTTATCCTGACCATGGAGGCAAAATCATCCTCACCGCACTCGCCATCACAAGGGTCCAGACGCAGTGCCTCAGCGCAAGACTCATTCTTCTCCAGAGGGGCCCCTTCAGTTAGACCCCTCGCAACGGTCTCTGCTGCCTCATACTGTTGGGCGAGTTCGACAGCCTCCGCTAACGTCATCTCTCCTGGGTGAGTCAACAACCTTGACCAGGCCGCCGTGCAACAGACGTGCTCCGCCAACTGGTCCCGAATCATTTCGTCCTCCAGGGTCCCGAATCTGCATTCCCTCGCCAACTCTCGGAGGTCCGCCATGAATCTTCGCATGGGCTCTCCCGACCGCTGGCAGCGCTCTTGGAATTGAATGCATTTCACAATGACGTTCTCCGGCGCCTTAAAGTAGCGCGCCATTAGCTGCACCACATTGTCAAAACTGTCCGCTCCACCCAAATTCTCAAGAATCCTCTGCCCTTCCATTCCTAAATTATGTACTAACACAGCTCGTGCACAGAGCTCTCTCCATATCTCCCAAACCCAGTGCAACAAGATAGTTGGTAAAGGCAGCAAACCATCTAGGCCACGGCACGAGCAGCTCGCCTGGAGCCTTGAGGAATGGCCGAAAGCTGGCAATGGAGCATTCCTTTACTGCTTTTACCTCGTCACCATTTGTTATGTCCATAATGTAGGAAGGAAGAGTGAGTCTCACCTCGGTTAACAGGGGTTTATACACAAACTATATACAGAGGCTTACGGCACTCTCCTGCTGGCCAGGTGGCTCCATGACGAAAGAGGCAGAGCATCTTCTGCCCACTCTTTTATACCCTGGGTGGCGTCACCACTGGAAACCGGCAGTAGCCACCCCGGTCTACCTCCTAACCAACCCGGCCGCCATCTTTGTAATACCAGCCTATTTACATACATAACAGTAAACACGCAACTTTTCTAAATAAAACTGTGACTTTTTTCCTTTTAAATTTGCAACATCCATATGAACGCTGGTGAAGTTTTTATTCTATATAATGCCTTAAATTTTCTCTCTTCACCTAGACAATGACTTAAGTTTGTTTTAATAATGTTTTTGTTTTAAAGGCTTTGAACTCTTCCCAATGACAAAAATGGGGCCCCTAAACCCAATCCTGCATCAACCCTGACTACCTATAGTGTCCCCCTCAATCTTTACTCTGGAGGAAATGTTCTGTTAATTGCCCCCCCCCCCCACACACACACACACACTCACACACTTTCAATCAGTGACATGAAATGTCCGCCCATGCTCCAGATGCTCCACTGGACTGAGATCTGGGAAACTGGGGGATCAGTCAACGCCTCAAACTTCACATTATGTTCCTCCAAATTCCCCAGATCTCAGTGCACTCAAGCCTCTGTCGTCCCATCCATGGAGACCCCACCTTGCAGCGTGGAAGGTGAAATGCAGACGAACGGACACGGCCCCGTTACATTAGCTTCACCAGAATGAGCTAAAAAATGCTACCAAGAGGAAGAAAGCATCTACAAAAAACTTATTAACTGTCATGGTCTGAGCACCGATCTTGTCCGCGCTCGGGTCATGCAGTGTTTTCTCCCCATTCTTTAGTATTTCCTTGTGGGCTCTCTGAGCTCTTATTTTGAAAGCGTCTCTGCAAGGCTTCCGGCTGTCAGAGCCGAGCTCAGCAGTGACAGCCGGCCTTGATCTGATTCAGCTGTTAACGCCTCATCAAGCTGATTAATTATCTTGCCCTATTTTAGGGAGCAGCTTCTGTCTCTCAGGGCTGCGATCTCGTCAGACGTTCACTCGTTGAACATCCCTTCAACTATCTTCCGTCACTGTATTTCCTGATAGTCTGTATTCCTGTGTCTGAGTCAACCCTTAGTTGTGTTTTTGCCCCAGTGGATCATTATTTTGTCATCTATCACTCATTAATAAATTATGCAAACTCATCAGCGGCCTATAGCATCCCATTAGCGGTCCAGGAGGACCACAACATGACATTAACAACAACTTATTCTTAAAAATTGGTGTGTTTTTTTTCTCTGAAATGTGTTTCTATTGTAGAGAAATGACCTAAATTCCTTGTAAATATTCAACTCTATTTTCACGTAAATTTTAAACTTTTTCCTCACAAATTGACTCTTGATTCTTGTCATTTGTGCCTTTTCTTCTTGCACATTAGATATTATTCTCATGAATTTGTGTGATTTTTTCCTCATGAATAAGAGGTTTTTATTTTAAATATGCCACTTTTTTATGAATTTGCAACTTTTTTTTAAAAAAATTGCATTTTGTTTGCAATATTTGGATTTTTTTTTCTTAAGTTACAACTTTTCTCTCACTAATTTGTTTTTTTTCCCTCCTAAATGGTTTAATTTGAAAAAACTCAAAAAAAAGTCCAATTTTGTAAAATAGTTAATTGAGAACGTGTATTTGAGTCAAGGTAACATCAGTAACTCTGACATCACCAATATCAGCACTAATCAATATACTTACACTACACTTACGCTACACTTGCTACACTTACGCTCTGACATGGAAATCAATGATATGACTGTTAAATCTGCATTTATCTCACACAGCTTTGAAATTCTGCATGCAAGCTAGAACTGGACAAGATCTTACTTGATACTGATGACATCATGACATCAGTCCAAGATAATAGGATCAGATAAGCCTTTATTAGTCCCACAATGGGGAAATTCCACATGATCTCATGATTCTTGTGAGCAACAGGGTGTTTGAGTAATAACTGTTTGGATGAATCTGTGCTCCTTCTAAACTGTATTGCTATTTATTTATTTTTTTTTGTCTTTGGCGTTTAAACTGATGTGCTGCATGTTAAAGTGTGCATGGCCGTGCACTTTTTCCCACATGTTCGTCCAGCTCCCAGAGTCTGTGACTGCAGATATATGCTTCCTGTGCCATTTTACGTGCTGCAGAGGAAGCACATCTCACACCAGGGTGTTGTGTGCATTTTGTATAAAGGCCCCATTTATTGCACTGAAAATTTACAAGAAAAAGTTACAAATTTATGAGAAAAAAAGCTGCAAATTTGAGAAAAAAATTGCAGGTTTTTTTGAGAAAAAAGTTGCAAATCTACAGGTAAAAAGCTGCAAATTTACAGAAAAAACATGCAAATTTTTTGAGGAAAAAAATTGATAATTTGTGAGTAAAAAGTTGCTCCTTTATGAGAAAGTAGTAGCCAATTTATGAGAAAATAGTTGCAAATTTACAAGAAAAAAGTTGCAAATTTATGAGAAAACAGTTGCAAAACTACAGGAAAATGTTGCAGATTTACAGGTAAAAATATGCCTTTTTTTGAGAAAAAAGATGCCGATTTTTAGGCAAAAAGCAGCAAATTTACAAGAAAAAAGTTGTAAATTTTGGAGGAAAAAAGTTTCAAATCTTCAAGAAAAAAGTTTCAAATCTACAAGAAAAAAGTTGCAAATTTTGGAGGAAAAAAAATTCAAATCTTCAAGAAAAGAGTTTCAAATCTACAAGTAAAAGTTGCAAATTTAAAGGAAAAAAGATGTAATTTTTTTTTTTTAAAGTTGCAATTTTCTAGAAAAAAAGCAAAAAAAAATTGCAGAGAAAAAAGTTGCAAATTTGGGAGAAAAAAGTCTCAAATCTACAAGAAAAAAGTTGTAAATTCACAGGTAAAAAGATAATTTTTTAAAAAAGTTGCAATTTTCTAGGGAAAAAGCAAGACGTTTGCAAAAAAAAAAAAACAGTTGTCATTTTGGAGAAAGAAGTTGCAAATTTATGGGAAAAAAAACCTTAAAATCTGCAAGAAAAAATTTTGCAAATTTACAGAAAAAAAATATGGAATTTTTCAGAAAAAAAGTTGCAGGTTGTTTTTAGAAAAAAAGCAGGAAATTTGCAAGAAAAAAGTTCTAATTGTATGATAAAGTTGCAAATTCATGAGAAAAAAGTTTGATTGAAAAAAGGCCATAACTTGAATAAAAGTAGCTAACTGGTGAGGAAAAAGTCTCGGATTTATAATAAAAAGTATTAAATTTGCAAGAAAGTGGCAGAGTTGTGGATGACCTGATGCATAATTAGTCATGGGCAAATTAACTCATTACAGAGTGGTGGCCTAGTTGTTAGAGCATCTGCCCCACAACTGGAAGGTAATGGGTTCAAATCCCGGCTGGGCCGTACCAAAGACCATATAAAAATGGTACTTTCTACCTTCCAGCTTGGTGCTCAGCATAATAGAACTGGGAAAGGAAAGTTAACACACAGAGCTACCAGAGAACTGACCCCCCACTGTAGCTTTCACTACTTACAGTAGCTGTGAAGCCGAGGGTCAGAGAAACAAAGATAGGCACCACATGTGGCCCTTTTCCACTAGTGTCAGTTTGGCACGGTGTTTCCATTACACTGAGAGTACCACTTGATGTGGGTGGGATTTGTTACAGAGAGGCAGTGGAACCCTCCCGTTACGTAAAACATGTGCAACCAAGCAAAACACAAGCTGGCCGGATACGAGGCGACTGCATTCTCTGACTTCTTTTTGCCAGAGTAAAGCCAAAAACAGAGAACAGGAGGCTATAGGTGGCGAGACAACACACTCTGAATGAATGAATGAATGAATGAATCTTTATTTTGGATAGGTTAAAAGTAAAGATTAAAAGGAAGGAACAGAATAATACAACAAAGGGGAAAAAAAAAAACATCTTACAAGGCCAAATTAAACAATAACTCCTCTGATCACACAGTTCAACATAAGTTATCCAAAATGGGTGATGGCTGAAGCCGCAGCTTATACTGCTCACCCATATTCCATCCAAGAATTCAAAAGAAAAACAAAACAAGAGCGATTAAAATTCAGAACAAAGCTAAGACAAAATGTGACACAAAACTAAGCAACAACACAACACAGACTGGATATGACAATCCTTATGTGATTTTACATGTCATCTTGTATATACTGTATGTTTGGAGTATTTCTTCCTTTAGTTTTTGTTTAAATTGTCCAAGCGTTGTACATGATTTTAATTCAGGTCCAAAAGCTTTCCACAATCTGACTCCTTGCACTAGGACACAGTGTTGCTTGGTGGTAGTTCTCACTGAAGGTTTTTGAAATATACAGTATGTTCCTCTGAAATAAGATAAGATAAGATAAGATAAGATAAGCCTTTATTAGTCCCACAATGGGGAAATTCCAGGATTGCAACAGCACAGGGATAGCAACACTCAGAGCAACAATCTGAAGGCAAGAGAAAAAACAAGAGCAGCAAGTATACATATGTACATATGTACATATATATATATATATATATATATATATATATATATATATATATATATATATATATATATAGACACAGTGCGGAGCAGTGTAGCTAGATGGAATAAATATATGAGTATATAAACACACAGTGCGGAGTATTGTAGCTAGATGGAATAATATGTAGATATATAAACACACAGTGCCGAGCATTGTAGCTAGATGGAATAAATATATGAATATATAGACACACAGTGCGGAGCATTGTAGCTAGATGGAATAAATATGTAAATATACACTACCGTTCAAAAGTTTGGGGTCACCTCAGACAATTTTGTGTTTTCCATGAAAAGTCACACTTTTATTTACCACCATGAGTTGTAAAATGAATAGAAAATATAGTCAAGACATTGACAAGGTTAGAAATAATGATTTGTATTTGAAATAATAATTTTTTCCTTCAAACTTTGCTTTTGTCAAAGAATCCTCCATTTGCAGCAATCACAGCATTGCAGACCTAACATGATTGCACAAGGGTTTTCTAATCATCCATTAGCCTTCTGATGCAATGAGCAAACACATTGTACCATTAGAACACTGGAGTGATAATTGCTGGAAATGGGCCTCTATACACCTATGTAGATATTGCACCAAAAACCAGACATTTGCAGCTAGAATAGTCATTTAACACATTAGCAATGTATAGAGTGTATTTCCGATTAGTTTAAAGTTATCTTCATTGAAAAAAAGTACTTTTCTTTCAAAAATAAGGAAATTTCTAAGTGACCCCAAACTTTTGAACGGTAGTGTATATACACACACATTGTGGAGCATTGTTGCTAGATGGAGTAAATATGTAAATATATATATATAAACACACACAGTGCGGAGCAATGTGGCTAGATGGAATAAATATGTAAATATATAAACACACACAGTGCAGAGCATTGCAGCTAGATGGAATGAAACAGCACAACCGTCTACTTAGTTATCCTACATGGTATGATTATGTACCCATACATATTCTCACTCTCCATAGCGACCGGTATTTTCCTAGTTGTATACTGGAGGGGACCACTGTGTAACTCTATTGCGTCTTTTGCATTCAATACTATTAGGTTGTCACGTCTTTTTGCTATCTCTGTGAGCAGCCCTGCTTAGGTTGTACAGTCTGACAGCCGTAGGTAGGAAGGACCTGCGAAACCTCTCGGTTGTGCACCTGGGATGATGTAGTCTGCTGCTAAATGAGCTCCTCAGTGCATTCAGTATGTCCTGCATAGGGTGGAACTCGGACTCCAGAAGAGATGACAGTTTAGCCACCGTCCTTCTCTCTCCTATCTCCTCCACTGGGTCAAGGCGCTGCCCCAGGACAGAGCTAGCTTTCTTGATCAGTTTGTTCAGTCTCTTCCTATCGGCTGCTGTAATGCCACTGCCCCAGCAGACCACTCCAAAAGTGATGGCTGATGCCACCACCGTGTCATAGAATGTCTTCAGCAGCGCCCCTTGTACACCAAAACACCTGAGTCTCCTCAGTAGGAACAGCCTGCGCTGTCCCTTCTTGTAGAGTGCATCAGTATTGTGTGACCAGTCTAGTTTATTGTTCAGACGAACACCCAGGTACTTATAGGATGTCACCATCTCGATGTCTGTTCCCTGTATATTTACTGGTGCTGTGAGGGGTTGTCCTTGCCTGCAGCAGTCCACCACCAGCTCCTTAGTTTTCCTCGCATTGATCTGGAGGCAGTTCCGATGGCACCAGACCACGAAGGCCTGGATAAGCCCTCTGTACTCAGTTTCATCTCCGTTGGAGATGAGGCCAACGATCGCAGAGTCATCAGAGAACTTCTGTAGATGGCAGTGTGTTGTGTTGTGTGAGAAGTCCGCAGTATAAAGGGTGAACAGGAAGGGAGCCAAAACCGTTCCCTGGGGGGCCACCGTGCTACCGATGATTGTGTCGGACACACAGTCCCGGGTTCTCACAAACTGAGGCCAGTTTGTGAGGTAGTCCAGGATCCATGATGACAGGTGCTGGTCCACCCCTGTGCACAGCAGCAGGGGTGGAAATGATAATGATGATGATGATGATATGTTTCAAATGATATTGTTTCTCCCTTATTTGGAACAACTTTTGGGTATTTGCAGGCAGTGATAGATTCTTCACTTTAAACGTTATTACTGCAGTTTAAAGTCAACCAGAGCTTTCAACTTGAGAGCTTTTAATTTAAGAAAAAGTGGGTTTGTTGGTTCCCTGTAAGCAGCTTTGTTTATTATTCTAATAGCGCTCTTCTGAAGCATAAAGATTGGATATATGTTTGCTTTATACAGTATGTATTACCGGAGTGGTGGCTCAGTTGGTAGAGCATCCGCCCCACACCAGGGAGGCAGGGGTTCAAATCCCGGCTGGGTCATGCCGAAGACCATATAAAAGTGGAACTTCCTGCTGTCCAGCTTGGTGCTCAGCAATAAATGGAATGGAGGAGGGAACTCTGTGGCGGCGCCTTGCATGGCAGCGGCCCTCTGATTCTGCACTTGGGGTGTGTGTGATTTACACTGTAGATAGGTAAAGCACAGTTTTGTTCTGCTGTACATGATTGGTTGTATGGTTGAATGACAATAAGGGTGATTTTATTTTTTTTATTTCCTCATAGTGTACTTCAGTACAATATGTCATGTATGTGAGTATTAATGAATGATATAAAGTATATAATGTGGGTTGATTCAGCAAATATTTCACTCTGTGTAGTATTGCAATTGTTTTAGATATTTTACCTTTAATATAATTAATATGTGACTTCCAACACAGTTTATTATCAATTACTACTCCAAGAAATATAGTTTCAGATACCCTTTCAATCTCTACACCATTTACACTGAGTTTAGATAATAAGTTGTGATGGTTGTTAAAAACTGTAAATTTTGTCTTACTTAAATTGAGTGTTAATTTGTTGGAATCAAACCAGTTTAAGCTTTCCTAATTCCTTTCCAAGTGTATCCAGAAGTTGTTCCAAATTGCTTCCACTGCATAATAAATTAGTGTCATTGGCAAACAATATTAAATCTTTTTTTTTCAAAACTTTATATATATCATTTATATACTGTACATATTGAATAACAGTGGGCCCAAAACTGAACCCTGTGGGACTCCACAAGTAACCTTCAGTAACTGTAAGTTTTTATTACCAACACATACATACTAATATCTATTCTTAAAGTAACTACATAACCAGGACAGTGCTACCCCTATAATACCACAATTTTGTAGTTTCTTTAATAATAAATTATGATCCACTGAATCAAATGCTTTTTTTAAGATCCAGGAATACCCCAACTGAATACTCTTTATTTTCAATGGCAGTTGATATTTTTTCTATAAATTCCATTAGAGCAAATGCAATTGTCCTCTTGTTTCTCAACCCATATTGCTGCTCACACAATAAACTATTCTTCATTATGAAGTTGTCAATTCTCTCACAGAATATTTTTTCAAGTATCTTGGAAAATTGCAGTAATAGTGAAATTGGTCTATAGTTTGAAAATTCCCCTCTGTCACCCGTCTTGTATATCAGAATTACTTTAGCTATTTTCATTGCATTGGGAACTAGAAAAACACTCGGAGAGCGCAGATCTCCGCCAAGCGCCACAGTTCCACCACCCCCCATACAGTGTTTGTGTGTACGTTTTCGGATTCCTTGACCATGAAAACATATGACTAGCAATTGGATTCACAATGATAGGATCAGTGGTTCAGTAGTAAAAGCATTACCTCCTTGGTGGAGGTAATAAACTGAAGTGTTGCTGTTGTGTCCATCTCCTCCATCTCCAAACTCCCAGGCTGCGGGCGTTGCAATTCATCGCACAACCGTGTACAACCCACAGGCCAATGGGTTATGCGAGCGTTTTCATAGATCACTGAAAGCAGCACTCAGGGCTTCACTGACGGATGCAAATTGGGTAGACAGGTTGCCGTGGGTTTTATTGGGGTTTGCGCTCCGCGGCAAAAGAGGATTTGGAAGCTTCCCCGGCAGAGATCTTGTTTTTACGCAGCCCCTATGGCTGCCCGGGGAATTTCTGCCAAATAATCCCACGCCGGACAGCTGCCCGTCTCAGCTTTTGCAGCGTAGCGCAAACACAGGCATGCTGCCGGGCCGGGCCCACCACTGTTTTCTGTGTGCTTTTGTGCCTAAAACTTTGGAGGACGCGGAGTTCGTGTTTGTCAGACACGGCAACCAGCGCCCTCCATTGCACCTGCACACATGTTGAAAATGGCCCTATCTCACAATGTTAAAGAATCCTTTAAAAAATTCCTGGATCCAGACGGTGATCCGGATCCTCCCCAAAATTTAATCAGTTCTTCCTTGTACCATTTCCAATAACGCCTGAAAGTTTCATCGAAATCCGTCCAAAACTTTTTGAGTTATCTTGCTAACCAACAGACAGACAGACAAACAGACAAACAGACAAACCCCGGCAAAAACATAACCTCCTGCGGCCTGCGGCCTGGCGGAGGTAAATATACCTTTTTGGAGAGACAGGTTACAAATATATCTCAGTGGCTTCACTAAGCATTCAATGATAGTTTTGACTAAGCGCATGTCAATACCATCACAATCCATAGATGTTTTACTTTTAAACAATTTAACAATTTCAATGACCTCTCTCTCGTCTGTGTTCTTTTTGAAAATGGAGTCTTTTATAGCAATGTTTTTGCTTATTGTATCATTTGTAGGTGCCGTAATGGGTATTTCTTGAGCCAAATTAGGACCAGTGTTAACAAAAAAGTTATTAAATTAATCTGCAGGTATTATTTTTTTTTTTTTTTGAAAGATTGGTTGGGTAGCTTGTATTTCTGTTTTTATTTCCAAGAATATTGTTAAGCATTGTCCATGTATTTTTAATATTGTCTGTTTTTCTCCAGTTCTTTACTGTAATAGTCTCTTTTACTACATCTCATTATATATGTTAACTTATTTTTGTATGTTTTATACCACTGTTCTGCTTCTTTTGTCCTTTTCTTTAGAAAAGCTTTATATAATGAATTTTTCTTTTTACACGCCTTTTGTAATCCTTTGGTTAACCATGGCTTGTGGACAAATTTCTGTTTAAGCTTTTTCTTTACTAATGGACAATTTTTTTCATAAAGAGTGGTTACAAATGGTTACAGGCTTCATTTACATCTGATACATAGACTTTTGTCCAGTCTTGCTTCATCAAGTCTTCTTTAAAAGAACTGACTGCATTTTGTGATTTGTATCTAAAAGATTTTAAAGTTGTTTTGTTTTTGTTTTGTTTTTTTCTGTATTGGCCCCTGTGTGGCCATGGATAAGTGCAAAGACTGGCAAATGGTCACTTATATCATTTATCAATAGTCCACTTTCTATTTTCTTATCAATAATATTAACAAACAAGTTATCAATTAGTGTAACAGTGTGAACTGTGATTCTACTGGGATGTGTTATTGTGGGATATAGACTCATACTGTACATAGAATTCATAAACTCTGTAATTACATTTTGTTGGAATGGATTTAGTAAATCAATATTGAAATCTCCACAAATTACAACCATTTTCTTACTAGTAATATTATTGTACAGCTCGACAAATTTATCTCTGAATGTCTCAATGCAAGTTCCTGGCATTCTATATATACAACTTATAATTACAGTAGATTTTTTGTTTTATCTTGGTCAATCTCAACAGTAACGCATTCCAGAATCCCTGGTAGTGCAAAGGACATTCCATTTACAAGTTTACACCTATACAGGTCATCAATATACAGTGCAACACCACCATCCTTTTTTTTGAGATCTGTTAATATGAAACATCTGATATCCCTTTATTGCCATCAGAGGAGCCTGCTCTTCATTAAGCCAAGTTTCAGAGACTGCGATAGCTGTAAATTTTCTGTCTAGCTGTTTTAAATAGTCCTGAATCTGTGGAAACTTTTTAAGGCTTCTGCTGTTGAAGTGTATTATTGATAGTTTACCATCTAACTGCACTTGACTTTTCAATTGCTTTTCAGTATAATATTCACAATGATTATGAATATTATTGAAAAAGTGGTTATCAGGATCAACATCATTCTCCATCTCTTGTAATTTATGTTCAGCATAATGACATATTTTCAGAGTTTGAATTTCCTCACTCTGTGTCAAATGACTTCCTCCAAATGGGGCTAATTGATGTCTACTCAAGTCAGTCATAAGTGAGTTTTGTTTGTTTGTTTGTTTGTTTTGTTTTAAGTACATTGACATGGTATGTCACAAAAGAACTATTCTTCCTGCGTGTGTGGATATGGATTATCATAGTCTCTTAATTTTCTTAATCAGTGTTCATCTATATTTATTTAAGTCAGTGAGATCTCTGATTATTATGGCCTTTGCTTCCTCAGGTGTTCCATTTAGTTTGATCCAAACTCTACAATTTCTTGTCCATGTTGCCTGTATCTTATTTTGTCTTTTCAGCATCCATGCTTGCTGTGCTATTTCAGCATTAGCCTTTGTTAAATGTTCATTTAGGTAGACTTCTGTTCCACGTAGCTTTCTGGCCTGCCTCAGTATGTCATTCTTTACCCTTCTGTTCATAAAACACATCACAATTGATTTCTTTGTTTTATTATCTTTTCTGGGTAAAGCATGACAGGCTGAAATTGCATTTACTTCACCTTTACATTCCTGCTTTCAAGGAACTGAAGCACTTGGTTTTCCAGGGAGACTGAATCACTTAGGGGAGCCTCCTCACCTCTCATTCCTGCTGTAACATTGGCATATGATTGGTATTTAATGTCTAGTCCTCTTATAATTAGATCATCCATACGAGAAAATTGTTCAAGATCCTCGATGAGTCGCTCCTAGTCTGCGATATTTTTTTTGTCTTTTTCCTTAATTGTTAATTTCAATTCTCGGACTTCTTCCATTAGCCCTAATAGATTAAGCTGTTGATTGGCCACTTTGGCCACTTCTTCTGACAAGAAGTTCAGAGATTTTCTGATCTCTTCCATTTCCTCCTTCTTTGTTGGCATTTTTACTGACCTGTTGATAATAAAACAATCTCTGCCGGTGGTCGCCGGTATCTGATCCGACCAACCTCAAATCCGGCTGGGGCCTCAGCTAGCCCACTCTGCTGCTAGTCCTGCTGCTAACCGCCGCTGTAATTGAGCTCCTGTCCAGCTGGGGTGCCGGCAGCTCCTCCACCGAGCCCTGCCGCCCACCTCCGCTGTAGTTGTGCTCCGATCCTGTTCCTGTCCAGCTGGGGTCCCGGTAGTTCCTCTGCTGAGCCCTGCAACCTACCACCGTCTTACTCAGTAGTTCCTCTGCCGAGCCCCGCCGCTGTAACTGAGCTCCGATTCGGCTCTTTTCCAGCTGGGGCCCAGGCTGCTCCTCCACTGGTCCCCGTCTCCTACCGCCACTGTAGCTGAACTCCGATCTGGCTCCCATTCAACTGTTACCTCGGTTAGTTCCTCCAATCACAAGATTCTAAGAGTCTGCATGGGAGGCTCAGCTGTCATCTATTGGGCTGATGCCGGGTCAGTGAGACGAACCGGGGACAGAGTCGCTCCTTTGTATTGGTGTTAGGTGCTACGACTAGCTATGTATTCCAGTACTCTGGAAAAGTACTGGAGCATTTAGAAAACTATCTAGAGCAGTATACAGCGGAAGACATGAGGACACGAACTACATCACATATGAAGGTAAGCTAATGAATGTGAATGCTACTTTGCTTTAAGTTCGCCGTACTTCATTGTAATGATGGCAAAGTAATGCTATTAGGTACGAAAATATGTATTCTCTGTGTGTGTGTGTGTGTGTGTGTGTGTGTGTGTGTGTGTGTGTGTGTGTGTGTGTGTGTGTGTGTGTGTGTGTGTTTCAGATGGCTCTCTTGTTTCAAAATTATCACTTCAATCCATGGGTCTGGACAGTCATGCTCCCAGTGATGTCACCCCAGCTTCATGAATGTGAAGTGGTTACAGAACTTCACAATGTCTACAAAAACGTTTAGCTTCCTGTGCAACAAACTGCTCTGATCTGTATCAAAATCATGGAGAGACTGTTGAGATGTCATGGGATTTACCTGCTCCAGCCGGTGGTATCGTGTCAAAACATGATCAGCTGCCAAACTTGATCGCCAGGTGCCATATTGTAGTATATGAGCCGTAAAATATATATACTACCGTTCAAAAGTTTGGGGTCACTTAGAAATTTCCTTATTTTTGAAAGAAAAGCACTGTTTTTTTTCAATGAAGATAACTTTAAACTAATCAGAAATGCACTCTAATATCTAATATACATTGCTAATGTGGTAAACGACTATTCTAGCTGCAAATGTCTGGTTTTGGGTGCAATATCTACATAGGTGTATAGAGGCCCATTTCCAGAAACTATCACTCCAGTGTTCTAATGGTACAATGTGTTTGCTCATTGCATCAGAAGGCTAATGGATGATTAGAAAACCCTGATGCAATCATGTTAGCACAGCTGAAAACAGTTTAGCTGGTTAGAGAAGCTATAAAACTGACCTTCCTTTGAGCAGGTTGAGTATCTGGAAAAAAATTATTATTTAGATTTAGATTTAGTATACTTTATTGATCCCCAGATGGGAAATTGAGGGTCATCCACCACCTGGATGGATGAAGCAGCCACGATACGGCGCTATCCCTTAACCATTCACACACACATTCACACCTAGGGCCACTTTAGAGTCTCCAATTAACCTAACCTGCATGTTTTTGGCATGTGGGAGGAAACCGGAGAAATCCCGGGGTAAACCCATGCATACACAGGGAGAACATGCAAACTCCACACAGATCACTGTTGGTCAGGGGCTGGGATTGAACCCACGATCCCACGATCCCCCAGCCAAGGGTAAACTGTGTTGCCGCAATGCTAACCACTGCACCACCGTGCAGCCCAAAATTTCAAATACAAATCATTATTTCTAACCTTGTCAATGTCTTGACTATATTTTCTATTCATTTTACAACTCATGGTGGTAAATAAGTGTGACTTTTCATGGAAAACACAAAATAATTGTCTGGGTGAACCCAAACTTTTGAACGGTAGTGTATTTCAACAGGTAAACAGTATGAGTTAGGTATAATAAGATATATTTAACAATTATGATGTATTTTAAGCCAAAACAAATAGATCTAATATTAAAAGCAATTAAAATTGCACAGTCACAAGGTTACTGGGAGAAATACATGGATTAATTGGATATACGTACTGTATATCATTGAGTATTGCTGATGACATGTAGATACTGTATAAACACACTCTGCATCAACCAAGAACTATACATGTATTAATTTAGTATTGCACTGTGTAACCCTTTCCTTATGTTAATTAGGTAAGGGAAATTAAGTGTAGACCAGTTGCTAGGTTCGTAAGGGTTACAATAGGGAATTAAAATGAGTGTGGAATGAAATAGCTGGAGGCAAGGAATGAGCAGTTCATATCTGTTATTATTAAAGATAAAAGGAACAAAATATACAAACAATTTACAAATATAACAACGGCCAGCATGAAATAAAACCCCAAAAATGTCCTACTGAGCTCAGTGTTTGTTCGTCTTTCTGTTTAGTCGTTTGACCAGTCAAGATATCTTGTATTTCCAGACTGAGGTTTCTTTTCCTCTTTTAAAGCGGCGGCTTGAGTTGTTACCACTTTGAATTTTGGGCACTGGAGAGAGGAAGGATGTTCTTCAACCGAGATCTTGGTTCAGATCTCGGTTCAGTCTCGGTTCTGGTCTCGGTTCAGGCTCGCCATCTCCATTTGGAGAGAATCCAGGATCCAGAAGGTTCTTAATTAGCAACCAAAAAAAAAAAAAACTAGCCTGCACAACAATAATGGTATTATTGTTTACAGCTAGAGTAATTCATTTTCCAATCTCTTCTTATATAACACTATAGCTTAGTGTTTAAATTCTTCTCTCATATTACTATTGTTACAATCCAGTAATATAGTAATATCTTACATTTCACATCTTACATCTTACATGCATGTGTTCTTTTCTCACAATCTCTCTGGTAGCACATGAAATACTTTTTTTCTCATGTAACCAATTAAATGAATTTCTCTTTTTATCTCTACATCATTTAACCATGAAATTATGATTAATCCTTTTTAACCTTGTCTTTGTCAATCATGAAATGAAATACAATTAATTTATCACATAACCAGGGAATATACTGTCCCATTACTTCCAATATTCCCTTTCAAAATCAGTAAAACCCTGTCTGTATATCAGAATTACTTTAGCTATTTTCATTGCATTGGGAACTAGAAAAACACTCGGAGAGCGCAGACCTCCGCCAAGCGCCACAGTTCCACCACCCCCCATACAGTGTTTGTGTGTATGTTTTCGGATTCCTTGACCATGAAAACATATGACTAGCAATTGGATTCACAATGATAGGATCAGTGGTTCAGTAGTAAAAGCATTACCTCCTTGGTGGAGGTAATAAACTGAAGTGTTGCTGTTGTGTCCATCTCCTCCATCTCCAAACTCCCAGGCTGCGGGCGTTGCAATTCATCGCACAACCGTGTACAACCCACAGGCCAATGGGTTATGCGAGCGTTTTCATAGATCACTGAAAGCAGCACTCAGGGCTTCACTGACGGATGCAAATTGGGTAGACAGGTTGCCGTGGGTTTTATTGGGGTTGCGCTCCGCGGCAAAAGAGGATTTGGAAGCTTCCCCGGCAGAGATCTTGTTTTTACGCAGCCCCTATGGCTGCCCGGGGAATTTCTGCCAAATAATCCCACGCCGGACAGCTGCCCGTCTCAGCTTTTGCAGCGTAGCGCAAACACAGGCATGCTGCCGGGCCGGGCCCACCACTGTTTTCTGTGTGCTTTTGTGCCTAAAACTTTGGAGGACGCGGAGTTCGTGTTTGTCAGACACGACAACCAGCGCCCTCCATTGCACCTGCACACATGTTGAAAATGGCCCTATCTCACAATGTTAAAGAATCCTTTAAAAAATTCCTGGATCCAGACGGTGATCCGGATCATCCCCAAAATTTAATCAGTTCTTCCTTGTACCATTTCCAATAACGCCTGAAAGTTTCATCGAAATCCGTCCAAAACTTTTTGAGTTATCTTGCTAACCAACAGACAGACAGACAAACAGACAAACAGACAAACCCCGGCAAAAACATAACCTCCTGCGGCCTGCGGCCTGGCGGAGGTAAATATACCTTTTTGGAGAGACAGGTTACAAATATATCTCAGTGGCTTCACTAAGCATTCAATGATAGTTTTGACTAAGCGCATGTCAATACCATCACAATCCATAGATGTTTTACTTTTAAACAATTTAACAATTTCAATGACCTCTCTCTCGTCTGTGTTCTTTATGAAAATGGAGTCTTTTATAGCAATGTTTTTGCTTATTGTATCATTTGTAGGTGCTGTAATGGGTATTTCTTGAGCCAAATTAGGACCAGTGTTAACAAAAAAGTTATTAAATTAATCTGCAGGTGAGACTGCATTCACACTCTGAGTCATTTTATTATTTTATTTTATTTTTTTTTTTTTTGAAAGATTGGTTGGGTAGCTTGTATTTCTGTTTTTATTTCCAAGAATATTGTTAAGCATTGTCCATGTATTTTTAATATTGTCTGTTTTTCTCCAGTTCTTTACTGTAATAGTCTCTTTTACTACATCTCATTATATATGTTAACTTATTTTTGTATGTTTTATACCGCTGTTCTGCTTCTTTTGTCCTTTTCTTTAGAAAAGCTTTATATAATGAATTTTTCTTTTTACACGCCTTTTGTAATCCTTTGGTTAACCATGGCTTGTGGACAAATTTCTGTTTAAGCTTTTTCTTTACTAATGGACAATTTTTTTCATAAAGAGTGGTTACAAATGGTTACAGGCTTCATTTACATCTGATACATAGACTTTTGTCCAGTCTTGCTTCATCAAGTCTTCTTTAAAAGAACTGACTGCATTTTGTGATTTGTATCTAAAAGATTTTAAAGTTGTTTTGTTTTTGTTTTGTTTTTTTTCTGTATTGGCCCCTGTGTGGCCATGGATAAGTGCAAAGACTGGCAAATGGTCACTTATATCATTTATCAATAGTCCACTTTCTATTTTCTTATCAATAATATTAACAAACAAGTTATCAATTAGTGTAACAGTGTGAACTGTGATTCTACTGGGATGTGTTATTGTGGGATATAGACTCATACTGTACATAGAATTCATAAACTCTGTAATTACATTTTGTTGGAATGGATTTAGTAAATCAATATTGAAATCTCCACAAATTACAACCATTTTCTTACTAGTAATATTATTGTACAGCTCGACAAATTTATCTCTGAATGTCTCAATGCAAGTTCCTGGCATTCTATATATACAACTTATAATTACAGTAGATTTTTTGTTTTATCTTGGTCAATCTCAACAGTAACGCATTCCAGAATCCCTGGTAGTGCAAAGGACATTCCATTTACAAGTTTACACCTATACAGGTCATCAATATACAGTGCAACACCACCATCCTTTTTTTTGAGATCTGTTAATATGAAACATCTGATATCCCTTTATTGCCATCAGAGGAGCCTGCTCTTCATTAAGCCAAGTTTCAGAGACTGCGATAGCTGTAAATTTTCTGTCTAGCTGTTTTAAATAGTCCTGAATCTGTGGAAACTTTTTAAGGCTTCTGCTGTTGAAGTGTATTATTGATAGTTTACCATCTAACTGCACTTGACTTTTCAATTGCTTTTCAGTATAATATTCACAATGATTATGAATATTATTGAAAAAGTGGTTATCAGGATCAACATCATTCTCCATCTCTTGTAATTTATGTTCAGCATAATGACATATTTTCAGAGTTTGAATTTCCTCACTCTGTGTCAAATGACTTCCTCCAAATGGGGCTAATTGATGTCTACTCAAGTCAGTCATAAGTGAGTTTTGTTTGTTTGTTTGTTTGTTTTGTTTTAAGTACATTGACATGGTATGTCACAAAAGAACTATTCTTCCTGCGTGTGTGGATATGGATTATCATAGTCTCTTAATTTTCTTAATCAGTGTTCATCTATATTTATTTAAGTCAGTGAGATCTCTGATTATTATGGCCTTTGCTTCCTCAGGTGTTCCATTTAGTTTGATCCAAACTCTACAATTTCTTGTCCATGTTGCCTGTATCTTATTTTGTCTTTTCAGCATCCATGCTTGCTGTGCTATTTCAGCATTAGCCTTTGTTAAATGTTCATTTAGGTAGACTTCTGTTCCACGTAGCTTTCTGGCCTGCCTCAGTATGTCATTCTTTACCCTTCTGTTCATAAAACACATCACAATTGATTTCTTTGTTTTATTATCTTTTCTGGGTAAAGCATGACAGGCTGAAATTGCATTTACTTCACCTTTACATTCCTGCTTTCAAGGAACTGAAGCACTTGGTTTTCCAGGGAGACTGAATCACTTAGGGGAGCCTCCTCACCTCTCATTCCTGCTGTAACATTGGCATATGATTGGTATTTAATGTCTAGTCCTCTTATAATTAGATCATCCATACGAGAATATTGTTCAAGATCCTCGATGAGTCGCTCCTAGTCTGCGATATTTTTTTTGTCTTTTTCCTTAATTGTTAATTTCAATTCTCGGACTTCTTCCATTAGCCCTAATAGATTAAGCTGTTGATTGGCCACTTTGGCCACTTCTTCTGACAAGAAGTTCAGAGATTTTCTGATCTCTTCCATTTCCTCCTTCTTTGTTGGCATTTTTACTGACCTGTTGATAATAAAACAATCTCTGCCGGTGTCGCCGGTATCTGATCCGACCAACCTCAAATCCGGCTGGGGCCTCAGCTAGCCCACTCTGCTGCTAGTCCTGCTGCTAACCGCTGCTGTAATTGAGCTCCTGTCCAGCTGGGGTGCCGGCAGCTCCTCCACCGAGCCCTGCCGCCCACCTCCGCTGTAGTTGAGCTCCGATCCTGTTCCTGTCCAGCTGGGGTCCCGGTAGTTCCTCTGCTGAGCCCTGCAACCTACCACCGTCTTACTCAGTAGTTCCTCTGCCGAGCCCCGCCGCTGTAACTGAGCTCCGATTCGGCTCTTTTCCAGCTGGGGCCCAGGCTGCTCCTCCACTGGTCCCCGTCTCCTACCGCCACTGTAGCTGAACTCCGATCTGGCTCCCATTCAACTGTTACCTCGGTTAGTTCCTCCAATCACAAGATTCTAAGAGTCTGCATGGGAGGCTCAGCTGTCATCTATTGGGCTGATGCCGGGTCAGTGAGACGAACCGGGGACAGAGTCGCTCCTTTGTATTGGTGTTAGGTGCTACGACTAGCTATGTATTCCAGTACTCTGGAAAAGTACTGGAGCATTTAGAAAACTATCTAGAGCAGTATACAGCGGAAGACATGAGGACACGAACTACATCACATATGAAGGTAAGCTAATGAATGTGAATGCTACTTTGCTTTAAGTTCGCCGTACTTCATTGTAATGATGGCAAAGTAATGCTATTAGGTACGAAAATATGTATTCTGTGTGTGTGTGTGTGTGTGTGTGTGTGTGTGTGTGTGTGTTTCAGATGGCTGTCTTGTTTCAAAATTATCACTTCAATCCATGGGTCTGGACAGTCATGCTCCCAGTGATGTCACCCCAGCTTCATGAATGTGAAGTGGTTACAGAACTTCACAATGTCTACAAAAATGTTTAGCTTCCTGTGCAACAAACTGCTCTGATCTGTATCAAAATCATGGAGAGACTGTTGAGATGTCATGGGATTTACCTGCTCCAGCCGGTGGTATCGTGTCAAAACATGATCAGCTGCCAAACTTGATCGCCAGGTGCCATATTGTAGTATATGAGCCGTAAAATATATATACTACCGTTCAAAAGTTTGGGGTCACTTAGAAATTTCCTTATTTTTGAAAGAAAAGCACTGTTTTTTTTCAATGAAGATAACTTTAAACTAATCAGAAATGCACTCTAATATCTAATATACATTGCTAATGTGGTAAATGACTATTCTAGCTGCAAATGTCTGGTTTTGGGTGCAATATCTACATAGGTGTATAGAGGCCCATTTCCAGAAACTATCACTCCAGTGTTCTAATGGTACAATGTGTTTGCTCATTGCGTCAGAAGGCTAATGGATGATTAGAAAACCCTGATGCAATCATGTTAGCACAGCTGAAAACAGTTTAGCTGGTTAGAGAAGCTATAAAACTGACCTTCCTTTGAGCAGGTTGAGTATCTGGAAAAAAAATATTATTTAGATTTAGATTTAGTATACTTTATTGATCCCCAGATGGGAAATTGAGGGTCATCCACCACCTGGATGGATGAAGCAGCCACGATACGGCGCTATCCCTTAACCATTCACACACACATTCACACCTAGGGCCACTTTAGAGTCTCCAATTAACCTAACCTGCATGTTTTTGGCATGTGGGAGGAAACCGGAGAAATCCCGGGGTAAACCCACGCATACACAGGGAGAACATGCAAACTCCACACAGATCACTGTTGGTCAGGGGCTGGGATTGAACCCACGATCCCACGATCCCCCAGCCAAGGGTAAACTGTGTTGCCGCAATGCTAACCACTGCACCACCGTGCAGCCCAAAATTTCAAATACAAATCATTATTTCTAACCTTGTCAATGTCTTGACTATATTTTCTATTCATTTTACAACTCATGGTGGTAAATAAGTGTGACTTTTCATGGAAAACACAAAATAATTGTCTGGGTGAACCCAAACTTTTGAACGGTAGTGTATTTCAACAGGTAAACAGTATGAGTTAGGTATAATAAGATATATTTAACAATTATGATGTATTTTAAGCCAAAACAAATAGATCTAATATTAAAAGCAATTAAAATTGCACAGTCACAAGGTTACTGGGAGAAATACATGGATTAATTGGATATACGTACTGTATATCATTGAGTATTGCTGATGACATGTAGATACTGTATAAACACACTCTGCATCAACCAAGAACTATACATGTATTAATTTAGTATTGCACTGTGTAACCCTTTCCTTATGTTAATTAGGTAAGGGAAATTAAGTGTAGACCAGTTGCTAGGTTCGTAAGGGTTACAATAGGGAATTAAAATGAGTGTGGAATGAAATAGCTGGAGGCAAGGAATGAGCAGTTCATATCTGTTATTATTAAAGATAAAAGGAACAAAATATACAAACAATTTACAAATATAACAACGGCCAGCATGAAATAAAACCCCAAAAATGTCCTACTGAGCTCAGTGTTTGTTCGTCTTTCTGTTTTAGTCGTTTGACCAGTCAAGATATCTTGTATTTCCAGACTGAGGTTTCTTTTCCTCTTTTAAAGCGGCGGCTTGAGTTGTTACCACTTTGAATTTTGGGCACTGGAGAGAGGAAGGATGTTCTTCAACCGAGATCTTGGTTCAGATCTCGGTTCAGTCTCGGTTCTGGTCTCGGGTCAGGCTCGCCATCTCCATTTGGAGAGAATCCAGGATCCAGAAGGTTCTTAATTAGCAACCAAAAAAAAAAAAAAAAACTAGCCTGCACAACAATAATGGTATTATTGTTTACAGCTAGAGTAATTCATTTTCCAATCTCTTCTTATATAACACTATAGCTTAGTGTTTAAATTCTTCTCTCATATTACTATTGTTACAATCCAGTAATATAGTAATATCTTACATTTCACATCTTACATCTTACATGCATGTGTTCTTTTCTCACAATCTCTCTGGTAGCACATGAAATACTTTTTTTCTCATGTAACCAATTAAATGAATTTCTCTTTTTATCTCTACATCATTTAACCATGAAATTATGATTAATCCTTTTTAACCTTGTCTTTGTCAATCATGAAATGAAATACAATTAATTTATCACATAACCAGGGAATATACTGTCCCATTACTTCCAATATTCCCTTTTAAAATCATTAAACCCTGTCTGAGCTACTGGGTTTAGCATAACCTACGAATTTACATAGGAGACCAACACAATGTGCTTTTAGCATCAAACTACACATTACATTCAACAAAAATAGTGCATAAGAACTAAAAGTACTTCAGCATACTGTTGGGAACTGAAATCACATTTAGAAAAACCATACAGACACAAAAATAGCCTTTTCCATTGCTTTTAAACAGAAAAAATCCACTCGTGATTAGCATTAGCATAACGCTAACATTAGCATGTATTGTTTAGTACACACTCGGTTTTCACTCACCAAGATGAGGTATCAGTGTGAACACAGCAAAAGTCACAGCCTCATGGCCTCTCAAGCTTGTGCTCCCGTCAACTTAGGATAATGAAGGTTTCAAATTAGTGTTTGGACAGTGTTTAGATTTATTTACAGCATCTTTCTAAATTAAACTCACCAAGAAGAGGTATCAGGGTGAGCACAGCAAAAGTCACAGCCTCACGGCCTCTCAAGCTCATTCTCCCGTCAACAAGAAGACTCACAGGTCTCCACACAGACTGTCCACAGCCTCTGTCGTCCGCTCTCAGATCGCAAAAGACCGAAAAACCGAGTGCGTGTCTCGGCACTCTGCTCGGAAGGCGGGGCTAATATCGCTCTTAATGAATGAAAAGACCACAGTCGCCCAACGTGACCATGAAACGGAAATTTAAAAGTTGGATAACGAGGATCACACTTCCTCTTCCCTCTTCTTTAATTGTTTTTCAAAATAAAATCACACAATTGTATTAATACAATTGACATCTGAGAAAAAAAAGGGTCATTTTCTCAGCTGGGTTACACCCTCCCACACTAAATATCATGCACGTCCCATTGCATGTGTAACCAAGACTGTCCATCGTCAGTATTTAGAAACTCTGAGAAGGCTGTACTCAAACCTTGAAAAAGGGACTTAACAACAGTCACTAGAGGATTTCCTAATTCAGGATACTCTAGTCTTTTTGGAAGTTGTCTGATTCTTTCAGATCGTCATATTGGTTTAATTGTAATGTGATAATTTTTGTCCATTTCATCAGGTAAATTATTTGATTGGTGTTCTTGTCCCTCGACTGAATTGTCAGAAGGTTCTTCTAGTATTGTTGCTGTTTCATTTTCCACAGGTTTGTCATTCTCAGTATTGTCTCCATCCAGTATCATTTCTACAGTTGAATTATAGGAAAGTTCAATCTCATTTGCATTATGCTCCCTATCCGGTTCTGCATTGGTAGTGGTTTCAGGTAAGTCACAATCAGGTGGGTTTGTCATTTCCGGTGTTTGCAAAGGTTTTGGATAATCATGTACAGTAGTAAATCTGGTTATCTCCTCATGTGGGGAATCCTCAACCCACGGAATCAAAAATTCATTTTCAATTTCGGTTAACTCTTCGTGATCATTGTTTTCTGCAACAGTTGTTTGGCATGTCTTAGGACGGTGAATAGGCTCTGGCTCAGGTGTTTCTGCTGTGGCAACAGGGAGGAAACTGCAGAGAAGCAAAAGGTCTCTGTGTAGAGTTCTTGAGGGACCTTGCTTTGACTCGGGTTCAACCGTGTAAATGGATAAATTACCTGCACGTTTGACTACCACATGAATGTTGGCCTCCCATTTATCAGCAAGCTTATTTTTTCCACGCAGTCTCACATTTCAAACTAAAACCCTATCCCCAGGTTCAAGTTCAGAAACAGTGATTTTGCAGTCAAACCTGGCCTTGTTCTTGTCTGCAATCTTTTGTGCATTTTGTGAAGCTAACTTGTAGCTTTCTTCGAGCCTTTTCTTGAGATTTTCAACGTATTGCAAGTGAGTAACTTTCTGATCTTTGTTGAGAGGAAGTCCGAACGCTAGATCAACTGCCAATCTGGGTTTTCTACCAAACATTAATTCATAGGGAGTAAACCCGGTTACATCACTGCGTGTGCAGTTGTATGCATGTACTAACGGCATAAAATAGTCTTTCCAGTGGGACTTTTGTTTGGACTCAAGCGTTCCTAACATACTCAGTAGCGTTTGGTTGAATCTTTCAGTGGGGTTACCCCTGGGGTGGTATGGGGTTATTCTTATTTTCTTTATGCCTGAGATCTCACAAAGGTCTTTTATTAGTTTAGCCTCAAAATCAGGACCCTGATCGCTGTGCAGGCGCTCAGGTATACCGTAGTGAATGATGAATTGATCCCACAGGCACCTGGCAACCGTTTTGGACCTTTGATTTGAGGTAGGCAACGCAAGGGCAAATTTAGTAAAATGATCAGTTATTACAAGAATATTGCTGGTATTGTTACTGTCTGGTTTCAGACTGAGAAAGTCCATGCAGACTAGCTCTAAAGGTCGTGTGGTGGTTATGTTGACCAGGCTAGCCGCTTTTTCAAGAGGACTCTTCCTTCGTATGCACCGATCACATATTTTTACCTTTTGCTCGACATCTGTTGCCATACGTGGCCAATAGAATCGTGTTCTGACCAGATCAAGGGTTCTGTCAATACCTAAGTGGCCCATATCATTGTGCAGACTTTGGAGTACGGGAGCTCTGAGCTCCTCGGGAAGAACGAGCTGGTGGGTCACTTGGTCTCCATTTTGTCTTTTTTCTGTACAAAACTTCATTGTACATCTCCAATTTATGGAGTTCTCTGAGTAAAAGAGGGAGATCTGGGAGTTCTTCTCTAGCAGTCAGTGGGGGTGTTTGGCCATGTTTGATTTGTTCAATAACTTGTCTGATTGTTGAGTCCGCTTTTTGTTTGTCTTTGATTTCTGTTTGAGACAAGACAGGGATAGTGGGTAAGCCATTGTCTTGCTCCAAGACATACAAGTCTGGGATTGCATCAGCTGAGATGGTAAGTGACTCTACAAGTGTAACACCACTATCCTGATTGTCATCACGGATTTTAACAAGGTGGTTTTGACAGATGGCTTGGACAGCCTCATCATTTACAATCTCTGTGGTGTCACTGTCAGCTAGGTGACGCTCTACAAAGCTGCTTACACGCTCCTGCTCTTTCCTGGACTGGACATCGTTAACGACTTCACCATAAGGACGTCTAGACAACCCATCTGCGTCTAGGTTTTTCTTGCCTGCTCTATACTGTAACTTAAAGTTGTAGTTAAACAAAGCTGCAAGCCACCTGTAGCTTGTGGCGTCTAATTTAGCAGAGGTCAATATGTAGGTGAGTGGGTTACTATCTGTAACTACCGTGAACTGACCACCATACAAATAGTCGTGAAACTTTTCAGTTACTGACCATTTTAGAGCTAAAAACTCTAGCTTGTGAGCTAGATAACGTGCTTCACTCCTTGATAACCCGTGACTGGCAAAAGCTATGGCCCTAAGCTGACCGTCCTGCTCCTGATAGAGTGCTGCACCTAAGCCAGTGGTACTAGCATCGGTATGGAGTACGTAAGGCAGCTTCGGGTGTGCAAAGCCTAAGATAGGAGCTGATGTTAACTTTTTGATGATGGAGTCGAAAGCTTTTTGACAGTCTGTGGTCCATCGACTCTCAAATGGCAGTTTGGGATCAAAGTAGGTTTGGTCAGTGACTTTGGATTTTGACCTTTTGTTGAGTGGCGGGTAACTGCATGTGAGGTCATTAAGGGGGTGTACTATAGACGAGTACCCTTCAATAAAGCGTCTGTAGTACCCTGAGAACCCTAAAAAGGATCTCAGTTCCTTGAGATTCTTAGGCCGTGGCCAGGTCTTCAAGGCCTGAATCTTTTCGGGATCTGTCTCGGCACCGCTTTTGGAGACTACATGACCTAGGTACCGGACTGTTGTATGAAAAAATTTACATTTTTCCGGCGATAACTTTAGCCCTTACTCTTTAAGACGATGGAGTACCCGCATGAGTCGCCGTTCATGTTCTTCCAAACTATTTGAAAAGATGATAAGATCATCTAGAAAGACTAGTACCTCATTTAAGTTCATGTCACCGACGCAGCGCTCCATGAACCACTGGAAACTGCTTGGGGCGTTGGTTATGCCCTGCGGCATGCGGTTGCACTCCCAGAATCCAAGTGGTGTTACAAAAGCAGTCTTTTCTTTGTCTGCTTCTTCTACCTCAATCTGGTAATATCCAGACTTAAGATTGAGGACTGTAAACCACTTGGATCCTGTGAGCGCCGAGAATGTCTCCTCTAGATTTGGGAGAGTGTAAGAGTCTTTTCTTGTTTGCAAATTGAGCTTGCGAAAGTCTATACATAGACGCACATCATTGTTTCGCTTCCTCACCACGACAATGGGGGACGAGTAGGGAGACTGGGACTCTCTTATCACGCCTGCAGCGAGCAGCTCTTGAAGGTGTTTAGGCACTGCCTCAAGGTTTTGAGGGTGTATAGGGCGTGCACGGTGCTTAAAGGGATTCGGATCGTGAAGACTGATGGAGTGTTTCACTTTGCTCGTATACCCAAAGTCCAAATCATGGAAAGCGAATACTTCCGGGATGTCATTTAGTTGTTTGGTTTTTCACTCTTTCCACTCCTGTGGAATCCTTGAGTCACCAAAGTTGAAACTCAGTTGTGTCTTGTTTGCAGCCGACTCATTTGCACTGACGACATTGTGCTGGGACAGGATACAATGGAAAGCTCCAAGTTCTGCGATGACACACGTGCACGGAATAGTGACATCTTGCTCTGTTTCATTTGTGATCATTAGAGGCACTTTGTGTGGAGCTCGGGAAGGAAGTGTTATCAGGCAAGTTTTAACACAAAGGCCACCAGGCAAGGAAGACTGAGAGGGGTGTTCAACTATAGCACAGGTGTCTGAGGTACAGTGAACGTTGGCAGACCCCTCTAAAACTACAGTTTGGCCTGCTGGAACTACAGCTGGAGCTTTGCTTGACAATGTAACTAATCCAATGTTCCCATCTTTGTTCTTGGTATGTCTTAGTTTCAGAGTTTTCAACAGTGTCCTAAAACCGTAAGGGCTAGGTAAGTAATCAGGAGTCTTCATGTCTAAATACTTTCCATAAAGAACATCAAGTGTGTTTGTTCCCACTAACACTGGTGTCTGACTATTAGGATTGGCATCTGGAACAACGAGAGCTAAGGTTAGTATGTCAATCTCTGTGCATAAGAAGTCTTTTGGAAAGGTAATACACATCTCTATATAACCTAAATAGGGGACGGGCTGACCTGCAGCGCCCTCTACTTCTAAAAGGTCATAGAGTGGTTTAAGGTTTTGATCGGGAAAGTTCTGTTTGTAAAATGGCTCGGTGACTGTAGTCACTTGTGACCCTGAGTCAAGAAGACAATGCACATTAACATCAGAAATGTTAACTACAGCTGTGCATTTGGAGCCAACTAACCCTTTTGGTAGACTATACTTAGGTGGGTTAGTAACAGATTGCTTAAGGCTAGCGCGTTGCTTGTACTTAGTGGGACATGAGTGTCTGGCTATAGTCTCTATTTGCCCCGTAATAGAGACTGTTCTTAGTTTAACCGGTCTTTATTAGCTGCGGGATTTTCAGACTCCCATCTCTTTTGTTTCTCTTTAAACAGCTTACACTTTTTGGTAACTAAAGCTGGGTTTGGTTCGTTTTCGCAGCTCGGCTTGATGTGGCCATCCTCTCCACATTGAAAACAGTACCACGGTTTGGGTGGGGTACTTTGAGTTCTGACCGTTTGTTCTGTGGGTTTCTTTGTCACTTTATTTGGCTTTCATTTCTCTTTTGGCTTTGTACTGGGTGTACTTTTTGAGTTTTGAGCTTTTGGTTTTGCAGTTAGTTTTACTAGTTGATTTTGAATTTCTGCAACTTGTTTTGAGAGTTCTTGAATTGAGTTTAACGTGATTTTGTCCTCATTTTCATCTGAACTACATTGCAGAGTTTGCACGTGGGATGTCACTTTTTGTTTTGAACTGCTCAAATGTTGTCTCATTCGCAAGGTTTTGGCAGCATTTTGGTCTTCTTCAGTACGTAGCAAGAGAGGCAAATCAGGAAAAGTTGGGGGATTTGTTTGTTTTTGTTTTAACTGGAGTGCAGTTAAAAGGGAATCATCCCAACAACCTCGACAAAACTGTGTGACAAGCAGCCTGTCAAAATCCTGGCTTGAAGCACCACCACGCTTCACAGTGTGAGTCAAAGCTACTTGAAGACGTCGTAGATATGATGAGGGTTTCTCACCTGTGTTTTGGAAGGTGTCAATAAACTTGGCGTAAAGCTCTCCGCCATCTTGAACTGTACCATAAGCAGAATCTAACAGCTGAAGGTATTCTGATGGTGAGCTGTTGGGGTTCAAGTACTTGACTACATCAGCTGCTGGGGGTAAAAGAGACTCAATGATCTTTCGGGATTGTTGCAATTTGGACATAGCGGGATCAGTCAAGATTAATTCTACACTGGAGCGCCAAGTATCATAATCTAGCTCATAAGTAGGTCGGAGGTCTTTGCCAGAAAAAGCTCTGAGCTTTTGTGAAAACGGCTGCACGGAAAAATCTTCCCTTTTTACAATGTGCTCAACTACCACACATTGCACTTCTGGGGGATTTAAATCATGTGCAGAAATGGTGGGCATACTTCAAGCTGGGGTGCTCGCAGTGTGATTTGACTGGTTAGTTGGTTGTGCACCTTGAATACTGGACTCAGCTGCAAAAGGCTGAGGTTGAGGTTCATCCAAGAAAGCTTCAGGTAAGTTATCAGGTAACTTAACTTGCTCTGATTGATCATTTTCAGATTCTTTGATTGACTCAGAAATCTGTGACATCATGTCTTTCAGGACATCTGCAAAATCTCTGCCACTCATCTTCGCTAAGTTTTTAATGTCAGTGAGATATGACTTGGTCGTATCGTTCCCTACACGGTGTGTGTAAACACTGGCAAGAGGTTGTATCATATAGCTGGCTCCACTATCAGATACATGGGTACATGGCAATGGGTCAAGAGCTTCAACAGCAATACCCGAGTTATACTCAAAAATAGCACTCTGGGAAAACTCAGACTTACTATCTGCTACTTTTATGACCCTTGAAATCGATCCACGCTGTTTCAAAAACTCAGTCACTTCACCAAATTGCTCATCTCCAGCGATTTCACTCACTATCACTGCTTTTGGAACTTTCACAGATTCATGCTCAACAATATCCATTTTGGGTACGTTATAGGCTTGAAATAACGTAAGGGAAAGAAGAAAAGGGCCCTGGCTGGCTCGCCACTTTTTTACTGTAACCCTTACCTTATGTTAATTAGGTAAGGGAAATTATTAAGTGTAGACCAGTTGCTAGGTTCGTAAGGGTTACAATAGGGAATTAAAATGAGTGTGGAATGAAATAGCTGGAGGCAAGGAATGAGCAGTTCATATCTGTTATTATTAAAGATAAAAGGAACAAAATATACAAACAATTTACAAATATACAAATATAACAACGGCCGGCATGAAATAAAACCCCAAAAATGTCCTACTGAGCTCAGTGTTTGTTCGTCTTTCTGTTTTAGTCGTTTGACCAGTCAAGATATCTTGTATTTCCAGACTGAGGTTTCTTTTCCTCTTTTAAAGCGGCGGCTTGAGTTGTTACCACTTTGAATTTTGGGCACTGGAGAGAGGAAGGATGTTCTTCAACCGAGATCTTGGTTCAGATCTCGGTTCAGTCTCGGTTCAGGTCTCGGGTCAGGCTCGTCATCTCCATTCGGAGAGAATCCAGGATCCAGAAGGTTCTTAATTAGCAACCAAAAAAAAAAAAAAAAAAACTAGCCTGCACAACAATAATGGTATTATTGTTTACAGCTAGAGTAATTCATTTTCCAATCTCTTCTTATATAACACTATAGCTTAGTGTTTAAATTCTTCTCTCATATTACTATTGTTACAATCCAGTAATATAGTAATATCTTACATTTCACATCTTACATCTTACATGCATGTGTTCTTTTCTCACAATCTCTCTGGTAGCACATGAAATACTTTTTTTTTTCCTCATGTAACCAATTAAATGAATTTCTCTTTTTATCTCTACATCATTTAACCATGAAATTATGATTAATCCTTTTTAACCTTGTCTTTGTAAATCATGAAATGAAATACAATTAATTTATCATATAACCAGGGAATATACTGTCCCATTACTTCCAATATTCCCTTTGAAAATCAGTAAAACCCTGTCTGAGCTACTGGGTTTAGCATAACCTATGAATTTACATAGGAGACCAACACAATGTGCATTTAGCATCAAACTACACATTACATTCGACGGAAGTAGTGCATAAGAACTAAAAGTACTTCAGCATACTGTTGGGAACTGAAATCACATTTAGGAAAACCATACAGACACAAAAATAGCCTTTTCCATTGCTTAAAACAGAAAAAATCCACTCGCAATTAGCATTAGCATAACGCTAACATTAGCATGTATTGTTTAGTACACACTCGGTTTTCACTCACCAAGATGAGGTATCAGTGTGAACACAGCAAAAGTCACTGCCTCACGGCCTCTCAAGCTCGTGCTCACGTCAACTTAGGATAATAAAGGTTTCAAATTAGTGTTTGGACAGTGTTTAGATTTATTTACAGCATCTTTCTAAATTAAACTCACCACGAAGAGGTATCAGGGTGAACACAGCAAAAGTCACAGCCTCACGGCCTCTCAAGCTCATGCTCACGTCAACTTAGGATGATAAAGGTTTCAAATTAGTGTTTGGACAGTGTTTAGATTTATTTACAGCATCTTTCTAAATTAAACTCACCAAGAAGAGGTATCAGGGTGAACACAGCAAAAGTCACAGCCTCACGGCCTCTCAAGCTCGTGCTCCCGTCAACAAGAAGACTCACAGGTCTCCACACAGACCATCCACAGACTCTCTCGTCCACTCTCAGATCGCAAAAGACCGAAAAACTGAGTGCGCGTCTCGGCACGCGCGTCTCGCTCTTAACGAATGAAAAGACCACAATCGCCCAACGTGACCATGAAACGGTAATTTAAAAGTTGGATAACGAGGATCACACTTCCTCTTCCCAACATAATCGTTTTTCAAAATAAAATCACACAATTGTATTAATACAATTGACATCTGAGAAAAAAAGGGTCATTTTCTCAGCTGGGTTACAACTGGGAATTTTGACAATAAACCTTTGTACTTTTTGCAGATTTGTCTTTTTTTATGTGACGTTTACCACCAAGTGACATAAATTAAATTCTAAAAGATTGGACGAGCTGTCTAAGAACAATCCTGCAGTTTGAGAAATCACTTTTGGTTTGGTGTAAGTCTGCCAACAGAATTTTGAACCATAAAGCAGTTTGTGCTAAAATGTTAAATCCCATTAAACCCTAACCCAGCAGTGTCCAGTCATGTGTCATGGAGGGCCAAGACCCTGCAGGTTCTCTCTTCTGTCCAGTCTCTTCAGCAGGTGTTTTCACTGATCAGCAGTCAGTGGAAAAAATTCAGTGGAATCTGCTGTTGAAGACACCAGTTGGAGGTAAATCCTGCAGGATCTTGGCCCTCCATGGCACATAATAGGACACCCCTGCCCTAACCCATTATTAGAAAACACAGATGCTAATATGGCTAAGGTTTAATTACGAAGGTAAGATGCTAAAAGACGGGGGAAGCAGTCTACGAATAATCCAGCAGTTACACATACTGTATCACTTTTGGTGTGATGCAACTGTGTTAGCAGAATTTTGCATCGTGTTGAAACAAGTTAAATCCCATGTAACCTTATCCCATTATACTGAACCTTTTCTTACCCCTTAGCATTCCTGGCAATTTTCCAGCATGGAAAAATAGACTTTTGGTTGAGAAAGAACTGTCATTATTCACCATTACACCCGGGTAACATGAAAACAATGCACAGCTGGATTTCCAAAATGTATCTAAATAGTTTGTAATCACAATGTCAGGATACACTGCATCACAAGATTTTGTTGGTCCAAAGCTGCTCCCACAACCTACAGTCGTGTGAAAAAAATGGACACGTTGTATGAGCCTGTGTGGCTTTTTTGGGGGTGGTGGTGAGGAATTTGGACATGTGGATATTTAATATCACTGTTAAAAATACTGGGAGAGTCATATAATACAACTAAACAATTATTTTTTTTTTCCAAATTTTCTCTAAAATGTAATTGTAAACAATGAGGAAAAAAATGGGACCCCCCCCCCCCCCCAGCTTTTTTAGGACACCCCCACATTCATTCCCACCTTAAACATAACTAGGGTTAGACATAGATATGAACATTTCTTAATACAGAACTGACTATTTCATGGTGTCCTAATTATTTCACATGACTGTAAACCTTGAGCTTGACCTGTTGACTTTTAAAGTATGTCTAAGTAATTATTAGACTCCATAACACACTCCAATGGCATAGTCTTCCAAAGTTTGTTTGGGGAAAGGTCTGGAAAAAAATTGGTAATAATGTGGTGACCCACCACAATCTACTTGGACATTCAGAGCACTCAGCTTGAGCATGAAACAGAACAATTGGAATACGGGCAGAGAGCCCCTCGGGGGACAACCAGTTAATCACGTGACTGATATGTATGGACTGATATCAATATGTAAATGTGCCTTGCATTCTCTTTTGTCCTATTGTTATACATCCCCGGAGCAAAGAGAGGAATTCCGGCGCCAGTAATCAAGCAATTGATATGCGTTGACTATTATGTAACTGTGCCATGCATTCTCTCGTCTGTATAAATGTGCTCACTCAAAGCTCACTAAAAAATGCATTCAAAGCTCACTCACAGCGCACTGATACAGCGCTGAGTGTGTCTCGTGATGGAGGAATAAAACACCTTGAACCTTCAGCTTGCCATGTCCGCCTGCACTTATTTTTTCCTCCACAATAACAGACAAAACAATCATGATGCCAACAGTCAAAGGTTTATTACAAGTTTCAGCAAAATTAGTCATAGTTTTGTTTTACATGTGTACATGTTAAAAGAGACTTGTTGGGACTGAGTCACACACGCCGGCAATCCGTTGTGATGCAAGGTCCAGTTTGGGTGGATCGTTTTCCTTTTGCTTAGACAAAAGACAGAAACTGGTGGTGGATAATTGAAGCAAGTTTAAAACATATTTGAGAAGTATGGCACCACAAATCTGAGTGTGTCTCGTGATGGAGGAATAAAACACCTTGAACCTTCAGCTGGCCGTGTCCGCCTGCACTTATTTCGTTCCTCCACACTGGTGACCTGACGTGAATGGACTGTCTCTCCCTTCTGCCGCACTGTGGACTATTTTTTCCTCCACACTGGTGACCCTTGACGAAGGATGAAACACCAGGCGAACACCCCAGAGATCATCCATGACAGGGAAAGCCTCAGAAAGCGTCATGGTGCGACCCTCGCCTGATATTTTGGACCTCCACGCTGGGACCTGCCGAGGGAGAATGATCGTCTGCTCCCTCTCACTGCGCTGTGGATTCCAGAGACCGAGGATCGCCTACGTCCTTCGCAGCCATACGGAAGTGCGCGCACACCTTGTCCTCTCTCCACGATGGTGACCTCCAGGGCCGGACAGAGAGCGCAGCGCTTGGACCAGAACGCACCATGACCCAACACGAGCGAACGACAGAAACAGCCTGAACAGGGAAGACCATCGGCGCCGCCTGGGCAGGTTTCCATCAAGCTCCCTGACCCTGACTTCAACTCTCATCAATGGGCCTTCGGCGCACAGAAGCCATGTGCGCACACTGCAGGGATTACAAGGACAGCGCTATTGCCAGCCATGTGGTCACTGCGCCAGGCGCCTGCACTTACTTTTTCCTCCACAATAACAGACAAAACAATCATGATGCCAACAGTCAATGGTTTATTACAAGTTTCAGCAAAATTAGTCATAGTTTTGTTTTACATGTGTACATGTTAAAAGAGACTTGTGGGGACTGGGTCACACACGCCGGCAATCCGTTGCGATGCAAGGTCCAGTTTGGGTGGATCATTTTCCTTTTGCTTAGACAAAAGACAGAAATTGGTGGTGGATAATTGAAGCAAGTTTAAAACATATTTGAGAAATATGGCACCACAAATCTAGGTTTCACCCAGATTCTACAGCTATATTAACCCCTTGCACTCTGGTCAATTTCCCTAAAAACGCCTAAAAATAACGTACCCAAAGTAAATCAAAAGCCGTTCTTCAACTCTTTGCAGCATCTTCATGGGGTTGGTCTCATTTAAAAGAAAACACTGAATTTTTTGGCAAAACAGTCACAATCTCTCTAAGTGCTCCTGCCACTGAGTAACAGTCATCTAAACATACTGAACTTGAAGAAAATAAATTTTGCCTGGGTGTTTTTTTTGGATACAAATGCTTGCAAATAACACACAGCTGTCAGATCCGGGCTGGAAAATGCAACAGAAATGTAGAACCAAGTGTTATCCAGCAGAGGTCAAAATTTGGTAACAATACCACAAAAAATGAATATATTACACAGCTTTTTTTTTAGGTTGTTCCCAGGCATTTTTGAACTGTGCCAAATGGCAGAGTTTGGAAAAACGTTTGTAACTTTTGAATGATTCAATATAGAAGCTTCATCTTGGGCTCTAATGAAAGGTGAAGGGCTGTGTGTGTGTGTGTGTGTGTGTGGGGGGGGTTATTCATTCATGAATGAATGAATGAATGAACAAACAAGCCCCCACACACAAAGAAGCATGCCACGTAAAAAATGTGTGGCTTTTTTTTTTTTACAAGAAAAAATAACCTACAGTGCAATAAAAATTATACTAAAATATCTGTAATGTAGAAGATAACAACTCCCCCCCCCCCCGCTACAGAGGATGGACATCGTCCATCGACACATGACGGACCGCGGCCATGCGCCGCGGTCTACTACGCACAGTTGTACTAAAATATCTGAAATAATATCTGCAACCCGCTACAGAAGAGTAGCGGGGGGGGGGGTGGTTCATGGTCCAGCGCACGGACTGGAAATGGTCCGTGCACCGTCCAGACCTGACCGAACCGGTCCGGGTCTGTCATGTTGCGATGACGCACAGTTGTAATTTACCAATCGGTCAAAGGTCATTTGGATTACAATTTTCAGGGATAAAGAATAGTTTAGCTTATAACACTTACCTGTCCACAACAGCAGTGTCGCTGGCGAACTTCTCTTCCTCATTGTCAGACGAACATGACACTGGTCCGCTTGTTACGGACTCGTGGTTCTGGTCCCGGGACCCGGTCAAACCATAATTCCATTATTGCGGTTTTGCGCTTCCATGATTGCGGTTTTGGCGAACAATTTTTCAAAACAAATAAGAACAGTAGTAAGAAAAAAAGACTGGCAAACACGTATGTATCACCCAGCGGCTTACACAAAACAGATTTTAGGCAAGGGACGCACGCTTTCGAAATTCTGTACTTCAATTGGCTCGCTGTATTCACAGCCGTTGGTAGGCGGGTCCTTCTTGCTAGGTTTTCAGTCATTGGTTCTTCAAGGTTTCAGAAACCCAATTCAAGGCTCTTATTAGTCGAATGAGAGGTCAATCACATCTAAACCAATCAAAGCACTCCTTTGGCTTTCTGTTTGCGGCTGTGTCTGTAGTGGAAGAACGGAAATGCAGCTTTTTTTTTTCTCAGTGCACACTAGGACGCACAGTGTGCGTTCTATGGTGCCCTCGTGCGCCCTAGGACGCAGAGATGTGACCGCCCACGGTACACCGGAGTGCAAGAGGTTAAGCTGCTTACATGGATTTCAAGAAAAGAAAAACAGTACAATACATACAATACAGTGACAGACAACAAAACAAAAATATTCCTTGGGACATCAAGGGGTTACTAAATGCATGTAAAAAGAATAATACATTAAATAAACAATTCATTAAGTGCAGAACGGAAGAGGCTGAGATCAAATATAAAAGATATAAAAACAAGCTTACTAATATAATGAGGACTTGTAAGAAAGAATACTACAACAGAATATTAGAGGATAATAAAAATAACTTTAGAGGAATATGGCAAGTACTCAATGGGATTATTAGTAACCGATCAAAGAAAGCTAATTATCCAGAATATTTTATTGAAAATGGCAATTTGATAAATAATATGGAGGATGTGGTTAGCGGTTTCAATAAATTTTTTGTAAACGTTGGTCCTGAATTAGCAAAATCAATAGTGACACCAGAAACAAACAACAGTGGTTCTGTAAATGAAATAGAAGATAGAAATCCAAACACAATCTTTTTGGGTGCAGTTACTGAAAAGGAAATTATCGAGACTGTGAGTAAATTTAAGAACAAAAAATCAGCTGACTGGAATGAAATAGACATGACAATAGTGAAAAAAGTAATTGAAGGAATTGTAAAACCACTCACCCACATCTGTAACCTGTCATTTCAAAATGGTAAATTTCCAAACAAAATGTAAATAGCAAAAGTAATACCACTATACAAAACAGGAGACAGACATTATTTCACAAATTACAGGCCGGTCTCTTTACTCTCACAATTCTCCAAAATACTTGAAAAATCTTCACTAAGAGACTGGATGATTTCATTGAAAAACACAACCTCCTTACAGACAGCCAGTATGGTTTTAGAGCAGATAAATCTACATCTTTGGCACTGATTGAATGTATAGAAGAAATTACTAGTTGTATAGATAAAAAAAAAAAAAGTTTGCTGTAGGAGTATTTATAGATTTAAAGAAAGCTTTTGACACCATTGACCACAGAATTCTACTGAGGAAATTGGAAAGGTATAAGAGGGGTCGGACTGAGTTGGGTGGAAAGTTATTTAAGAAACAGACAACAATTTGTACAAACTGGTGAGCACAAATCACCCTTCATGGACATCGCTTGTGGTGTGCCCCAGGGGTCAGTTTTGGGACCCAAACTCTTTATCTTGTATATGAATGACATATGCCAAGTATCAAAAATTCTGAAATTTATTTTGTTTGCGGATGCCACAAATATCCTCTGCCCTGGTGAGAATTTGCCGCAGGTTTTAGAGGTGGTCACAACTGAAATGAAAAGGTTAACACAGTGGTTCAACAAAAATAAATTATCTCTAAATATATAAAAAAAAAACCCCAAAGATTATGTTGTTTGGAAATTATAGAATAAATCATGAAATAATGGTAACGATCGATGATACCAGAATAGAAAGAGTACAGGAAAATAAGTTTCTGGGGGTGATGCTAGACAATAAAATCTGCTGGAAACCTCATATCAGTCACATCCGGGCCAAGTTGGCAAAATGTATAGGGATACTGGGGAAGATAAGACACATCTTAGACTATAAATCATTGTTCTTACTGTACAATTCACTGTTTCTACCTTAACTACTGCATAGAAGTCTGGGGAAAGACCTACTGTACAAGACCAACCTACAGCCAATATGCACATTACAAACTAGAAAAGCACTTGGAGAGTGCAGACCTCTGCCAAGCGCCACAGTTTCCCCCATACAGTGTTTGTGTGTACGTTTTCAGATTCCTTGACCATGAAAACATATGACGAGCAATTGGATTCACAATGATAGGATTAGTGGTTCAGTAGTTATTCAGGAAAATCACATTTTCCATAATGGCGGTTTTCTTCTGGACGGTGATCCGGATCACCACCAAAATCTAATCATCTGTAGGATACCCCATTTCTGACAATCTTTGAAAATTTCATGAAAATCTGTCCATAACTTTTTGAGTTATCTTGCTAACAAACAGACAAACAAACAGACAGACAAACCAACGCCGATGATCACATAACCTCCTTGGCGGAGGTAAAAATGAAGCATACCAAGATAACCTCCTATAATTCACACAGCTTTGGTGTCTTGGATGCTCTAGCTGTAAATGAACTGACAGTGAAATGAGCTGCTATATTTATAGTATTCACATGTGTATTGTAGCACCTTGGGGGAGCCAGATTATCTAGCATCTCAGACAGGAGACAGTGGATAAGCATGGGAGAACAAAGAGCAGGAGGTTCCTGGTGAGACAGCAGGAAGGAGTCAAGGAGGAAGGATGTTTAATGCTGTGTGATGCAAATGTCATGTTGTGTGTGATGTAAATGCCATGAAACTTAAGAGGAGAGTTTTTGCTTAAATGTTTGAGGAGGAACAAAATAAGTGCAGGCGGACACGGAGATCTGAAGTTTAAAAGGGTGCTTTATTCATCCTCCACGAGGCTCGCTCAGCGCTGTGGCAGCGTGCTGGAGCGAGCCCTGCGTCTCAAAGTCAGCAACAAATGTTCTGACGATTTTTTGGCAGAGTTACATGCACAAAAAAACAAAAAAATATATTGAAAAATATTGAAAATGGCCCTATCTCGCAATGTTAAATTAAAAAAAAAAAAAAGAATCCTTTAAAAAATTCCTGGATCCAGACGGTGATCCGGATCACCACCAAAATCTAATCATCTGTAGGATACCACATTTCTGACAAACTGTGAAAATTTCTTGAAAATCCGTCCATAACTTTTTGAGTTATCTTGCTAACAAACAAACAGACAAACAAACAAACAGACAGACAGACAGACAGACGCTGATGACCACATAACCTCCGCCTCCTTGGCGGAGGTAAAAAAAGGTATAAGGATAATAAATAATGTGTGGCTCACATATTTGAGATGCTTAAGCTGCATATGTATATTACAGTTACCTCACGTCTTAGAAGGAACAATAAATCTGGACCTCTGGGGGATAACAGGAAGGTGTGAAAAGCTGTCTTTAGAAATGGTTCTGAGAAGACTTCCTGACCACCAGGTTTTTAGGTGGAGGAGAAGGGACCAGGGGGGTGATGTATTGTCTCGGGGGATTAAATGACATTGTGATTCTGTACTTTGATGTCCCGGGTATAAAAAGGGGAGATGTGGGAAGTTCTGTCTCTTTTCTGCTTGAGAGAATGTTGGAGATACGTGAATGATTAATAAACCTGAATTGAGAAATAAATTCAGCCTCTTCATTTCACGCTCTCTACAAATGTAGGATATAGATACCATACCAATCCGTTGTTTTAAAAGTCACATGTCATAAAGTTCATGATTTAGTTAAATTTAAGACAGCACAAGTCATGTACAGGGCAATTAATAATCAACTCCCAACTAATATACAAAAAATATTTAAAAAAAGAGACAATGATTATAATTTGAGAGGAGACTTAAACTTTACAACACCCAAGATACAAACAACCAAGAAAAGTATGTGCATATCTGTCTGTGGGGTGGATTTGTGGAACAGTCTGGAGCTGGAACTGAAACTATGTACAAACAGAAATCAATTCAAAAATAGGTATAAACATTATTTGCTGAAAGAATATATGTTACAAGGGTAGTAATTATATGTACGATTCACTATGCTCACTCTGGGACACTATGGAATGGGGGGTGGGACAGTGCTGTGTATACCTGTGTTGTTTGCGGCTGGTTTTGATGTATGGACTGTATGTATGTTGGGATGGGTGGGTGTTAATTTTGATATGTACAAAATATAGTTAATTGTTTACTCGGGGTCTTAAATGAGGTAATTTGTATATATTTCACATGGGTTGTATTTATGGAAAAGAGGAGTTGGAGTTAATAAGTGTTCACTTCTTCCTTCTCCCTTTCGAGCACTGTACACTGTCACTGTATCGCACATGTCATTTGTTTTGTTTGTTTTTTTCACTTTTTTGTTCGAAATAAAGTATGTATCTATCTATCTAGCTAATAAACTTGTTGCTAAAACCCAGTGGTGGAATGTGTCATGTCTGCTGCATACCTTGCAGCGAACATATAAGTTGGAAGCGAGCCCAACGTGCAGTAATGTAACGTGTTTAATGAAAATGGAAAAAATATACAAACTGTCCAAATAACAGCCACAGTTAGAATGGATGAGACAACTGGCTACAAACTTAGTTGGCTCGGATAATATGCCCTACGTGCTCCAGGGAGGGTTGGAGTGGAGAGGAAAGGCACAATTAAAAAGACTTACAAATACGTTGGAGCAGAAAGGCTCTAAAGTACAACATGGTGAAGTCCAAAGAAGGGAGCCAATACTCATTGAGCCAGGATGTCCAATGTTGACTTAAGCTGCCACACTGACTGAGCACACTGCCTCCCAATAAGTACACAATATACTAACGAAGGCAAGTGGACACAGCCGTGTGGCAAGCAAGTGCGTGACTGATTGGATGTGTGCATGTGTGAATGTGTGTGCGTGTGTGCATGTGGTGATGGAATACAGCCGGTGAATGTCTGGCAAGAGGAGGAGGCGTGGCTGTAGGGCTGGCAGAGAGCAAGGCTCAATCTGCCAGCTGGAATTAATAAGCAATGATCAAAACCTACAGCCACGAGTCATGGACGGGGTTGAAAACAACCCCGAACATGACAGAATGTGACAAAAAAGTACTTTGTTGTTGTATTTAAGCACAATTTTCATGGAGCTGCACTTCAGTAGATTTTAGAAGGGCTGGGTTATGTTTAAAATCATTTGTTTTTACTGTGGCCTCAGCAATCAGAATGAGTCGATAGCTTCAGTTGAATGGAATCTACTACTTCAACTGAGGGTGTGTATCCCTGAGTATGGAGTCGCTCAGTCAAAGCATGTCATTTTTATCAATAAAAGTTTAGCCACGGGTCTGTCACCACTGTGTCGCCCTAGCTTCAAGTGTGGGTGGTGTTTTGTAGTTGTATTGCTAAAACATAAAAGGAAGCACTACATTGGGTCTCAATTATTTGTCATGTGTCCTGTTACTGCTTTAGTTTTTGATGATAGACTATAAACTACACATATAATGGTGACTGTGTTATATTCAGTCTATCTTGCACTTTGGGGAATAACAGTTGTTCAAAGGATCACACAAGTGATTTGATAAAAAAATAAACAAATAAACAAGTGGTTTATTTTACAGTGGCTGCTATTTGATGCATTTTCAATTATTCTGTAATCAGTATTCACACAATCAAATTAAATCTCAGTTCAGTCCCTTTGATATGAAGTGGAAATTGTGCTACTTTAATTTTTGCACTTTACCTATACTTCATCTTAGAAATCAAAGGATTTGAGTATAAATAACACAATGTGCCACCCACCACTCATAAACACATTGCTGTGTCGTGCCGAATGTTGTCACAGCCGATACTGGTTGGATTCTACAACAAAAATACACACAACTTAAGTACATGCACAGCACAAAAGTGTTACATGCAAAAAATACCTTTTTAACCAGGATTAGTTAGTTAATTAGTTAATTCCCTTCCACATTTGTGGAACACCATTGGTGTATGGGGCGGCGCCTATCTCCGTTTCACTGACCCTAGGCCACACAGCTACTGTAAGTAGTGAAAGCTACAGTGGGGGGTCAGTCCTCTGGTAGCTCTGTGTGTAACTTTACTTTCCCCGTTCTATTATGCTGAGCACCACGCTAGAAGGCAGAAAGTACCATTTTTATATGGTCTTGGAATGACCCGGCCGCGATTTGAATCCCTGCCTCCCGGGTGTGGGGCGGATGCTCTACCAACTGAGCCACCACTCCCGTTTTTAACCAGGATTACAACTGGCTTATTTCATCAGATATTGTCAACACAAGAAAGGAGAGAATGGAGCACGGAGGTAGCATTCACAGCTATCTAGCTAGCTTTTTATTTGCACCCAAGAAACAACGTTGTTGTGGAATGTTCAAAGTGAACTTTCCACTGCTGGGATAAACAACGTAAAAGATGCATAACATCACATCACTCACCATCCTCTATATCCGAATATCACGGATTTCAACTGCTGAAGTTGGGTGCTGCCGCAGCCATATTCATTTCTGGTGGCTCTGTCTGCTTCCCTCTGGATTCTCTGATCAGCCGAAAGGCACAGAAAACTCTGCTGGACCGTGGTGTTAATTTCTGTGATGCTATTCTATCGTTGTTGTTTATAATCGCTTGCTTGCTGGCTGGACGGACAAATCTTTGCAAATGGCTGCTCGCAATTCTGAAAACTCAGCCTCAAATGCTGCTCTCATGACATTACGCCTGGACCAACCAGTGGCCTGCAGTGTCTTTACGTCACATTTTCGTATCGGTACAGTCCGCTTGGAATCCCAATCCAGTGGGTCTGAAAAATCGGGACTGTTACCATTACAGTCCCTAATGGAAAAGCCTACAAAGCGTACTGAACCGTACCGAACTGGAACTAGTGGAAAAGGGGCTATGGTATCCCACATGCTGTGGAAGGGGAACTAATTAACTCCTTAAAAACAACTCAATGTCGCTGTTCAACACAATGCAATTTTTAAAAATATTGTGTTTACTTGCAATTAATCAGTGCGGAATGAAAAAAAAAAGCGGAACTTTTGAAACGCAGGAGCTGTTTCCATCAGATGTTCTATGGCGTAATTCAAAACAGAGACACGTGAAGCCCAATTCTCATTTTACTTATTTCTGTGTTGTTCGAGTAACCCACGAGCTGGCCCCGACCACCGGAAGAGGTCTGTGAGTGACCGACCGACTCACCATTATCAACCCTATGAGAAAAAGGTGGGGTACCCAGCTCGATCCCTGCTTTGAGGGCAGAAGGGGCAATCTAGGAGCCATCAAAGGCCACAGAAGTAGGCCGTCAGAAGCAATACCTCCCCCTTAACAGGAAGGGCAGATACTGTATGACTGGTAAAACATGGAGGAGTGAATGCATGATATTAAACCCATATATATATATATATATATATATATATATATATATACATATATATATATATATATATATATATATATATATATATATATATATATATATATATATATATATATATATATATATGTGGCGATGGCGGTATGATTAATAAAACTCTGCTTAAAACCACAGCATCGCTGCTTATTTTTTCATGCCACCACACTAATGTAGGAACCATGAAATGAAGAGACTGAATGATTTCTCAGTATTGTTTTATTTCATCTCACGTCCTACAGCTCCTCTCTCAGTCAGGGAATGAAGAGGAGCTGTAGGACGTGAGATGAAATAAACCAATACTGAGAAATCATTCAGTCTCTTCATTTCATGGTTCCTACATTGGTGACCCCGATGTGATCTAATAAAACTCAACTTAAAACCAACACCAACGCTGCCTTTATCTTTTCATGCCGCTCAACTTAAAACCCATACCAACGCTGCCTTTATCTTTTCATGCCGCTGCACTGGTGACCAGCTGACTGTCCTTAATCTATTGTGGGGGTTAACCGAACCGCCACACGCTCCCCCCCAGAGGGCACAGCAGGGGGCCGAGACCTCGATAATCCCTCTATTGGAGCGAGCTGTGGGAGAAGCTCGCTGCAGGCGGAGGGGGAGGGAGGAGTGAAATCGTCTGAGCCGCGCAAAAATTGCTTGTGGGTCCGCGATGTGGAAGGGCTGTCCCGTTGAACGTGCAGAGGTCCACAAGAAGAAAAATTAGTCTCTGACTCCTCTCGCGGCCATGAAGAAAACAGGAGCGGTGAGGCTGCATAGAGGCTGTAAGAAAAAAAAAAAAAAAAAAAGAAGCAGAGGGACTTGGCTTGTTGGCCTTAGGTGCGGGCGCAGCCCTAAAGTCCTCGGGAAAAGCTGACGGCTGAATTCCCTTATGTGCCGTGGCTGAGACCATTAGAAAATCCAGTGGCGAGCTGCGTACTTGCTTCAGGTGAACGAGCAGCCCTGAAGGTTCTGTGAGCAGCGGCGGAGGACGATGGCGGTCTCTGGAGCCGTTATTGTCCCGTGCGTGGTGCGCCGTCCTAGTAACTCCCCAGTGCGTGCGCGGGGGTTCCGTGCGTGGGTGGGCCACTGGAGTGGCGAGTCAGGGTCCAGAATCTTGGTGGAGATCGGCACAGACGGTGCCGATAATATCCAGGTTGAGCTGTGGCTGCAGATTGGCCATGGTGCGTTGGAGCAGTGAGAGGAAATAGACGATCTTTTGTCCCTCAGGCTCGTGCAGATGCGTTGGAGCGGTGGGAGGGAATAGACGATCTTTGTCACCGCTCGGCCGTGGTGCGTTCAGGTCCACACGTTGCGTTCTCCGCCAGCCCTAGGGGTCGCCGTCGTGGAGAGGGGACGAGGTGCCTGCGCTCTCTTGTGGAGGAGCTGCGAGCGCGGCCGGTCCAGCATGGATGAGCAGATCTCAGATGTGCAGATCTCATCATGAAGAACGGGTCACCATTGCAGCTGTCCAGATCAGAAGGTTGCTTTGCACAAAACGTGTGCATGTTCAGGGTCACCAGTGAAGCGTTCACTGGCAGCGTGTTTTTTTCTGCCTTCAGGTCATGGTGCGTTGGAGCGGCGAGAGGGAGGAGACGTCTTGTGTCCCTCGGCCGGTTCAGCGTGGATGTCCAGACCAGAAGGTTGCGTCGCACAAAGCGTGTGCGTCTTCGGGGTCACCAGTGCGGCGGCAAGAAAAAATAAGCAGCGATGCTGTGGTTTTAAGTAGGTTTTATTAAATCATGCCGCCGTCACGAGCTCCGCTCCCGGCGCCTTGCATGCGCGCCGGGAGCGAGCCCAGCGGCTCTCAGAGAAGGAGGACACAAAGTCTGTGTCCAGCAGCAGCAGTTGAGGAAGTGGAATTGAGAGAGCGAGTTACAGAACCTGTGCAGTATTTATACCCAACTCAGACAATACATCAAAGCGGATTCACAGCAGTTGGTACGATCAAAGGGACTGCAGAACAGGCATGAGACATTTGTATTTGAAAGACCTACATAACAATAGGCAGATGCTGTCCTCTGCTCCAGCTTGCAGGACAAAGAGGTTACAAGGCACATTTACATATTGATCTGTCTCTAGGTCACAGTAAGGACAGGACGCATGAACACTATACATGAATGGCACATTACATCACAATACATGAATGGCACATTACATCACGATACATGAATGGCACATTACATCACAATACATGAATGGCACATTACATCACGATACATGAATGGCACATTACATCACAATACATGCATGGCACATTGCATCTCAGTAGTGCAGCGGGAAAAACCAAGAAAAGAGAGCTGACTGTCCTTAATCTACTGTGGGGGTTAACCGAACCGCCATATATATATATATATATATATATACTGTATATGCTATGAAATGCAAAATCATTTGTGTAATCATTGAAAACAACATGTATTCTCTGTATTCATGTATGTAATCAGCAGGATAATTCATAATCACTGTATTGATCTACACTACCGTTCAAAAGTTTGGGGTCACCCAGACAATTATTTTGTGTTTTCCATGAAAAGTCACACTTATTTACCACCATGAGTTGTAAAATGAATAGAAAATATAGTCAAGACATTGACAAGGTTAGAAATAATTATTTGTATTTGAAATAATAATTTTTTCCTTCAAACTTTGCTTTCGTCAAAGAATCCTCCATTTGCAGCAATAGCGCCGATCGAGGACTACGTCATCAGTTTTCGCGCTGGTAGTCACGTGGTACACAGCACTACACAAGGTCGGACAAACAAAACCCTGTCCTACCGGTGGAGCAATGGCGAGTGATACTGCATTCCCACTTGTAAAACTGTTAGAAAGCGAAGTCCCAGGGGCTGCCTTTGTTTACAGTGACATTTCTCAACATTCTCACGTCCTCACATCCAGGATTTTTCCGTTCACTTGGCGGGGGCGTGCATTTTTTCTAAAATAGACTTGGTCCGCGGTTACCAACAAGTCCCAGTGCGCGCTGAGGACATACCCAAAGCAGCGGTGATAACTCCGTTTGGTCTATTCAAGTTTTTGCGCATGCCATTCGGGCTTAAAGGGGCTGCACAGACGTTCCAACGCATGATGGACGCGGTGCTGCGCGATCTCCCTTTCGTAATCGTCTACCTGGACGATATCTTGGCAGCCAGCGCGTCCGAAGACAAACACGAAAACCGCCTCACGGCGGTTTTCCAGAGCTTGGGAGAGCACGGTTTAATAATCAACCTAGCGAAGTGTCAGTTCGGGGTGACGCAGATTGATTTTTTTGGGGCATCCTGAAGGAGCAGTTCCGCCATTGCCATTGCCTCCAACAAAATGCTTTGTGCAGATCTAAGTCCATTTTTTCACTTTTTCAACAGTAAACCCCTCACGGCTGCAAGCTCTGACCCATTTTTGACATTTCTCAAAGTTTTGTTTAGGTTTAGGGAAAGGTATCCATCCCACATTTTTCATGTGCTCACGGTCGCTGTATCTGCTATCACTGTTGCAAAGACCATAGCAGCAGTGTCTAGTCGCACCTGTCTTCTTCATAGTCCCTTCAGTCTCACTTGACACCATTTGCATAGCCATTGTGAAGTTAATTCCCCTCAGGCACACCTGCCTTGCTCCATTCACGCGATGCAGTGGCCCAGAAAGTTTGTCCTACTTCAGCCAAGTAAACACACGCATGCGCAGTAGTGAAAGCTATTTTTAGCGCTTTGGCTAGCTCCTTGATCGGCGCTATTACAGCATTGCAGACCTAACATGATTGCACAAGGGTTTTCTAATCATCCATTAGCCTTCTGACGCAATGAGCAAACACATTGTACCATTAGAACACTGGAGTGATAATTGCTGGAAATTGGCCTCTATACACCTATCTAGATATTGCACCAAAAACCAGACATTTGCAGCTAGAATAGTCATTTACCACATTAGCAATGTATAGAGTGTATTTCTGATTAGTTTAAAGTTATCTTCATTGAAAAAAGTGCTTTTCTTTCAAAAATAAGGAAATTTCTAAGTGACCCCAAACTTTTGAACGGTAGTGCATGTGACCATTATGTATTTTTTTTAAATGCACAGAGAAGGGTTATAGGAGTTCAGATTGTGAAACATGTTTTTCAGGCATGGTTGATGGGAAAGCAGGCCTGTTGTTTTAGAATTGGCCTCAGAAAAGAGGAATAGAAAGTAGCTTCTCTTGGTTTATGGAAGGATAGCTAAGTTGGGCTAACTGAAAGGTGGAAAATGTGATATGTGAAGGTGAAGTGCTGACATGAGGGAAACTGCATGATAAGGATAGCTGGGGTACATGTCACGTGGGCACATATGCGGGAAATCATGAGGAAGACATGTGCATATGATCTATGTGATGTAATGAGTGTTTGAACTGACCAATCATAAGCGGCCAAAAAGCATGGGAGATATGGGAACTGTCCAGTAAACTGGGTACAAAATCCATTAAAAAAAATTGATCATTTCTGGTGGACTTCAGGATCCATCATCATGCAACAGAAGGCCTGGAGAGAGAAGAAAAAGAAGACTGCTTTAGGAATGATCCAATACAATCAAATCTCTTCAATTTCTAAGAACTGATTTCTTCTGCTGCAAAAATCATCTCTCAAGAGAGTGAGTGAGTGAGTGATCAAGAGAGAAGAGGAAGTGCAGGCTTCTGGCTGGCAGCTGCCCTTTCCCCCGGCTGCCTCATTGCGGGCCTGACTCAGAGGACAGGAGCACCGGAGCTGGGGGACTTCTCCTTCCCAGACTGGGAAGGGGGGGCCCAGTGGGGAGGGGGGGCTGCAGGCATTTTTAACCATCTTACCATCATCTCCACAGCTTTTTAGAAATATATCCAAAAATTTGTCAGGTGATTTTACTATTCAAACTATTCAATTATTTCTTGGGTGATTTCTTATTTTTTTGATTAATTGAGCTTACTGTGTTCTAATTTTTCTGATTGATTACGTTTTTTCTGTTTTTTGTTTCAATTGATTTTTAAACAACACATAACCATTTTGCTGTGCTTTGCAAACCTTTAATAAATCTTACAGCATATTAAAAGACAGCAAAGGAGTCTGTGGTCACTGCTTGAGTCCACATTTTTCTGGTTTTTCAAATGGGTATTTTTCTACAAGAGGTGTAGCAGTTTTATGAGCTTTTAAGGGTTACTCTGTAAAGGTATTTAAAAACTGGTCTCCTATAGATCAATTTTCCTGATCTTAAACACTTACCCAGATTAACAAGAGCAACAAGTCCATGAAGGAGCTGCTGTTAATACAAGGGTGTGCCTTGGGCTACTGGCTGGACAGGTCACTCAGTCAGAGCTTTGGGTACAGGTAGAGGAGATCATCTTGTAGATGGAGGCAGTGAAGCTGGGTTAATCCTTCACTCACCAGCCACATATGCTGTGACAGTATTCCTTTTGAAGGTCCTCTTCTGGGGACTGCAGCTGGTGAATCTAACCTCACACTTGGGGTACAAGGTCAAGGGTCTTCGACAGTGTTCAAATTAGATTGCTGGAGTATCGCTGTCATATTACGTGGATATATGGACCATATCAATGCACAATCCTGACCTGAGTGCTAGAGAGGAGAAGGTGCTGCACACTGATGGCTGGAGATTGCCGGGGGTGGGGCGGTGGGGTCCAGGGCCAGGTTGTGGATGGCAGTGGTCCATTGGTTTGTCATTTTAAAGATGATCGCTCCTCCACAATCCAAACAGCAGAACCGAGAAAAGCACCTCTGCCGTACAAAGAAGACAGGAAACAGGCTAAAGGCTAAGCCAAAGGCTAACCACAGTGAGCACCACCTCCATCAGTTCTGTTTGTGAATGTCCACTCCCAGCAACCTACAACTATCTACAAATGGAACTCAAGTCGAAAAGGAAGGATGACAGATACAAGTGGTATAACAACCGGTAAAAAAAAAACAAAAAAAAAAACTGGTGTAATACAACCGCTGGCAAAAATGATGGAATCACCACTCTTGGAGGATGCTCATTGGCTTATCTTTTTTAAAAAGAAAAAACTAAAATAAAACTAAAATAAAAAGCATATGTCTTTCTTGGAGGAAAGTTTCCATCCTTGTTGCCCCATGGCAACAAGTGTTACCCATCTAAAAAAAAAAAAAAAGTCATAATCACCTTTTAATTGAAAGAAGAAAAAAGTGTCTAAAATTTCAATGTGAACTTGTGCAATTATTGGAGATGTAATGACTGCAGTCGCCCCCTTACCTTTACCTGACATGCACCATCAGTGATTGTGCACATTTCTTCAGGCAGCCATCTTAATGAATTTCATCAGAACGGCAGCAAACAAAAGTTCCAGCATCATCACTTTGCCCAATGCAGATTCTTGATCCATCACTGAACATCACTTTCATCTAGTCGTCCACAGTCCATGATTGCTTTTCTTTTTTTTTATCCCAGTGTAAACTTGTTTTTTCTGTTGCATGTTTACAAGAAAAATGTAAAATTTATTGGAAGAAATTAGCAAATTTACAAGAAAAAAAAAAGTCACACTTTGGTTAAAACCCCTTGAACTCTGTGAATTCCGCGGGCGGTCACGTCTCTGCATCTTAGTGCGTTTCAGTGCGCACTGAAAAAAAAGCTGTATTTACGGTCTTCCAGTACAGACACAGCCTTGTTACAACCTGAGAAAAAACCTCTATAATATATTCATTTTTTGTGGTATTTTTACAAAATTTTGACCTGAGCTTGAAAACACCTGGTTCTGCATTTCTGTTGTTTTCCAGCCAGTATCTGACAGCTGTATGTTATTTGCAAGCATATGTATCTAAAAAAACACCCAGGCGAACTTTCTTGTTACTCAGTGGCAGGAGCACTTAAAGAGATTATGACTGTTTTGCCAAAAAATTCAGTGTTTTCTTTTAAATGAGACTAACCCCATGAAGATGCTGCAAAGGGTTGAAGAACAGCTTTTGATTTACTTTGGGCATGTTATTTTTAGGCGTTTTTAGGGAAGTTGAACAGAGTTCAACAGGTTAAGAAAAAGTTGCAACAAAAAAGTAGTAATTTAATGAGAAAAAAGTTGCAAATTTTAAACGAAAAAAGGAGCAGATTGATGAGAAAAGTTGCAGATTTAAAAGGAAAAATTTGCAGAGTTAAAAGAAAGAAATTGCAAATTTATAAGAACTGTTCCAAATTTGCAAATTTTTTTTTAGCTTTATTTTTTTTTTTTTTTACATTTAGTACTGGTGCTTCAAAGTCATATGAAATATGCTATTAAAGGTTCATGATAATGGGGAGTGGGGGGTCTGTCTTTTTTCCAGGTTGGGCAGGACATGTCCCCTGTCCTGCCCCCCTTGATTTACACCTATGCTCAGTTACTATCTTGGAGATTACATAAGAGACACTTGGAGACAAACAAACGAAGAAACAAAACAGACGCAAATGCACAACAGGAATCAGTGAAACTGTTTCATTTCAACCACAGTGCAGATAAATACTGTCATGTCAGAATAAGAATTGCACATAATATGAAGGCAGTCTGAAAGTCTTTGGAAGTTTTTGTCAGTTGAGTAGAAACATTTGAGTTTGAAATTGCACTAAGATCTGTAAAGAAAAAGCACACCCTGTAGTCCACACTGGAAGAATATTAGCCTACAGATAGTTTGTTGTTGCTGTTTCACTTCTTCTTGAGCTTTCATCCTTCTAGTTTGAGGCAATCAGGAACTTTGCTTCTGTAGTTTATTTTCAGCTCGAACTGCAGAAAAAAACAGAAGGTTTTTTTAAGTGTAATTTAACCTCATCTTCATTCCAGCTGCTTCAGAAAAACAAAAGGAACTGTCACTCCTCTCTGTTAGAAGTAAATAAGCCACGCATTATGACCAAATCCATGAATTTTCTTTTCAATTTCCATCTGTTTTCCATTAAATTTACAACTTCCTTTCAAGCACATTTGCAGGATTTTCTTTTTATTTAGTTTCTTCCTTTTATATAAGTCGATTTTTTCTAACCTGTATTGGTTAGAAATTTGCTATTTTTTAATCTTTATATTTGATTTTTGCAGATTTTTTTTAATCAAATTTCAGTTTCTTTCTTGTAAATGTACATTTTCCATATAAATTATTACTATTATGATTTTCAAGATAAAATACCCCACTTCCCTTGTGCTACGACTGCCTGTCATGTTCCTGTTTATACACCACTATCACAACACTGGCCCCTGGTGGAGAATGCCAAGAAGGACATTAATTCCAAGCTGTCTGAGGATTTTATAAGCACTCTTACTTTTAGCCCACTGTCGATAAGCGTGTACACACAGGACGAGGATACCACTGTAGAGGATGAACAACAGGATCAGACACACCAGCCTTAGTGTAGACATCACAGGAGGAGGAGGGGGAGTTGGAGTCGAAGCTTTGGCTGTGAGGAAGAAAGTGACCAACAAACATCATGAACTCGATTTCATTACACTTTTGATGAGTGACTGGCAGTTAAAATCAGTTCCAGTCCTACAATGATATTGTGACTAAGGACCCATCTACACAGCATGTATATCACTGGATGAGTAGTGGGAGATCTAAAATTAGCCCAATCTCTCAATTCTCCCAAAGTCTCAAAAAAGCCCTTTCTGTCTAAATGTTTAGGAGATACTTGGGCGCCCATTGATCAAAAATTTTCTGCAACTTTCATGGCGATCTTTGAAAGGTACTTGAGAGATCATTGAGCAACCAGCTGAGATCACTGAGGGATCATTGAGAGTTTATAGGGAAAGAGAGCGAACCTCTGGGTATATACAGTATATGAGAGGTTTCTAGTGCTCTTCTACTCCCTTTACACAAATGTGGAGATCTTTGAGTTTGTTGGGAGATGAAAAAAATGGCCAGTTCTCTCAACCATCTTTGAATGGGTGCCCAGCAATCACCAAGATCTCTCAATGATTTGCCAGTGATCTTCACAATCACCAGGGTCTCCTCAAAACTTTGACTCAGTCCAAAGCAATCTCTCAACAATTGCCAAGGGAAGCCATCCCTCAAAGAATGCTGAAGGAGTGCTCAATAATCTTATCAATCTCCCAATGATCTCTCAGCCATTTTTCAATGAATGCCTAATTTTTGCACCCCGAAGGTACAGATGGCTGTGGGATCACTGAGAGTTTGATGAAAGACCAGCAGAGTTCATTGAGAGATCATTGGGAGATCACTGAACATTCCTTCAGTGGTATTTCAATAAACTTTACTGGTCTTTCATCGAAGGCTCAGTAATCCCTCACTGATCTCTGAGCCATCTCTACCTTCGGAGTGGAAAAATATAACATTCATTGAAAGACCACTGAAAGATCATTGGGATATTGATAATATCATTGAGCATGCCTTGACCATGCATTAAGAGACTGCTTTTCATGGTGACTGTTGAGAGATTGTTTTGGACTTTGTCAAAACTTTGAGGAGACCGTAAATATCACTGGAAGATCAGTGAGAGATCATTGAGAGTTCTTGGCATTCACTGGGCAGTCACTGAAACACTGTTGAGAGATCTGGCATTTTTTCATCACTCAATGATCTTTCAGTGAGCGCCACCACTGTGTAAAAGGGGCATAATCACAAAGTACTGGTGCAGTCTGCTAGGAATGGAACTCAGGACCTCCATATTGGAGTTAAGTACTCTAGGGTCACAAAAGAGGTCATGCCAAAGGAGAACCCATTCAACAACACCCTGTTTCACTTGGACCTCTGAGCTTTGTCCTCCACATCACGAGAAGCCAGGAGATGTGGTTTGGACATCTCACCAGGGAAGTTCCCAGATGATACATGGGTGAAATGTGCTGGGTATTTCCATGGAGAATAACAACCCAGAGAAGAATCAGGAAAAACTTGAAGGTTTAAGTCTCACAACTGTCTTAGGGAAGTTTCAAAACCTAGGGTTGTAGTCAAGACCTCATCAAGACCAGAGTCTCCCAAGACACAGACAAGACCAAGACTATAAGGGGCCAAGACTAAGTTGAGACCAAGACCTACATACACAATAGTCTTGGTCTCGACCCCCTTAAGGTCTTGGTCCTTTCTACACCCCTGGTTTCTGGTCATGTCTTAGTCGTGTCTCGACTACAACACGATCAAAACACCTCTAAAGACCTGGAAGTAGTAACTGGGGCAAGAGAGTAGGTGACTCTTTGATTAGACTGCTTCTCCATGATCCCGACACATAGAAGTCACAACAAAAGAAAGAAAATGTTTGAGTGTGCTAGTAATCGTGAAAATTCACAAGAAGCAAAAAGAGGAACCTTGAACCTTCATTGAATCTTTACATATAATGACACATAATGAGCTGACATCCTCCTCACTTCTCACAGACAGCCAACTCGGTGGCGACTCTCCTTTGGTGGGGTGTGCACATTTGTAGAAATCCTTCATCTGACAAGGACACTGCTTGAATGACCATCTGTCCATTGGGCGAATGTTGCGATAAAAGCTTTGTTCTTGTAGAAGTAGCATTAAAATCTGAAATGGCGTTTCTTTCATATCTTTCTTTGTAGACACACCGGAGTGTCACTTCATCTCCCTGTGTAAGAGGAAACGCCGGGGTGTCCAGGATCACAACACCGGCTGAGATGAGACAGGACAAAACAGGTGTCATCTTTAAACTTCTGTTACACATGATCAGTACAAAACAAAACATTCTTCATCTTACAGGTCACAGTGATGTTGACAAAGTTGCTGCACTGGCTCTGGCCAGAGGTACACCAGTACAGCCCAGAGTCTGATGGGTAGACATCTGCCAGGACACAGGAGGACACCTCGGGGTCTCCAAAGCCATCCTTTCCTTGGAGGACCTTGCATGGCTGAGATTTAACACTGGAGGTATTCCTCCTCACAGTCCAGGCCCCTGAACTCCCCAGAGCTGCACAGTCAAAAGCGATGTCTTCATACCGAAAGAACTGAGATTTGTTTGGCTTGATGGTGAGGGTGGCCGCTGTGGTTGAAACAAAAAGTAGATTTATTTCAAGGAGTGCTCAAAGTAGTTTTATTTCTTGAAGTTTACTTAATGGCCACAAGGTAAATCCAATTTCCTCACATACTGTGTCATAGTTGTTAAAGCTATGCTATTTAGTTTTCTAGAAGCAAATTTTATTATTTATATAAAACTGTTGGTGAATGTGTGTGACCTGTTATGCAACCTTTTACGAACCCTGATGAAACCCAAAAAGCGCAGTGTTGTTGGACATTCATCAACATTTGCCCCTTATTCAACTACTATATGAGGGGAAGTGTTTGGCTGAAGGTGATCTGGGTTTCAAATACTTTGAAATCAAATAAAATCTAATTCTTGTTTGTCTCAGATGCTAATAGTTATACACAAAGTGGAGTTTATGCATCAGAAACTGAAACACGGGAGCAAGAAAGAAAAATCAACACCACTTCTTTTGAAGAGCTGCAACGGATCAGTTCCCTTTCAGCAGTTCCCTGTTATCTCTTAATTCGTGGTTTCCTGTTCTCAAAGGAGGTACCAGGCTCAACTTTGCTTAGATAGAGATAGATGATAGAAAAGCTACATTTACAATTTCTATCCATCAGAAAATTTTGTTATTGCTATTAGTCAAGTTGAGTTTAAGGAAGGTCCTGGGAAGACATTGAATCAGTTCGGGTGAGATCAATAGGCTGAATAAAATGGTGAGGACAGCTCACTCTGTGGTCAGACTGGAGCTAGAAAGCCTGGAGGCTGTGGTGGAGACGAGGATCAGGGACAAAACTGAATACATCTTGGACAACCTTCCCACCCCCATGAACTGTAGTGAATGGGCAGCTCATTCAGGCAGCATATCACTCCAAACAGGTGCAAAGTGGAACGCTTCTGGTGCTCTTTTGTACCCACCATCATTAGGCTGCATAACAGCCAGAGACACAACCTGACACCACACTGACACCCACCCCCCTGATCTCCCACTTCAGTTATGGGCTCTGTGGCTGGGCTTCTCCTGCTTTATTGATTTGGTCATCACTTCTACCACTACTTCTCTAAATGAAACGTCAAAAGGCTCATTGGCTGAAGGGCGCCATGGCGCCATGGCGAAGTTTGACTCCTCCCCTTACAAATTCAACCACCTGTAACTCCCCTCAAAACTTGTCCGATGTCCACAAAACTTTCCATCAAGGAAAATAGTGCCACCCCGGATACAATGACATCAAAATACCGGACAAAAGATATAGCGCCACATAGTGGCTAATGAAAGAATTGCTTAAAACTGTTTTATTTATTACTCACGCACGGCTGGCCAGAATGACGTCAAATTTTCAGAGATTCATCAGAACACAGACATGATCATAACTGAACATCAACGTTAGTATGACGTCATACATGTTACCATGGACACGCCCTTCTCGCCATTAAACCCATGAGCTTATGGGGCGGGGTGGGAAGGTCTTGGAGGTCTAAATTTTTCAACATATGTTGAGGTCACTGTCATATGCAGTCCAATATGGTGCACAACACATAACTTACAGGGAAGTGTTGCCATGGCAACATGCGACGGTTTGACTACACGCCATGAATTTCAGACAGTTTGTATCTTGGACAACCTTTTTCTGATGTCCACAAAACTTCCATCAAGGAAAAAAGTGCCACCCCGGATACAAAGACATCAAAATACCGGACAAAAGATATAGCGCCACATAGTGGCTAACGAAAGAATTGCATAAAACTGTTTTAGTTATTACTCACGCACCGGCTGGCCAAATGACGTCAAATTTTCAGAGATTCATCAGAACACAGACATGAACATAACTGAACATCAACGTTAGTATGACGTCATACATGTTTACCATGGACACGCCCTTCCTCGCTCATTCAACCCATGAGCTTATGGGGCTGGGTGGGAAGGTCTTGGAGGTCTAAATTTTCAACATATGTTGAGGTCACTGTCATATGCAGTCCAATATGGGTGGACAACACATAACTTACAGGAAAGTGTTGCCATGCAACATGGCGACGTTGACTCTACGCCATGAAATTTCAGACAGTTGTATCTTGGACAAACTTTTTCTGATGTCCACAAAACTTTCCATCAAGGAAAATAGTGCCACCCCGGACACAATGACATCAAAATACCGGACAAAAGATATAGTGCCACATAGTGGCTAACGGAAGAATTGCTGAAAACTGTTTTAGTTATTACTCTAAACTAAATATGTATTACTAAATATGTAAATATATATACACACACAGTGCAGAGCATTGTTGCTAGATGGAATAATATGTAGATATATAAACACCCAGTGCGGAGCATTGTAGTTAGATGGAATAAATATGTAAATATATATACACACACAGTGCAGAGCATTGTTGCTAGATGGGATGAAACAGCACAACCGTCTACTAAGTTATCCTATATGGTATGATTATGTACCCATACATATTCTCACCCTCCATAGCGACCGGTATTTTCCTAATTGTATGCTGGAGGGGACCATTGTATGTCTTTTGCATTTAAAACTATTGCACCAAAAACCAGACATTTGCAGCTAGAATAGTCATTTACCACATTAGCAATGTATAGAGTGTATTTCCGATTAGTTTAAAGTTATCTTCATTGAAAAAAAGTACTTTTCTTTCAAAAATAAGGAAATTTCTAAGTGACCCCAAACTTTTGAACGGTAGTGTATATACACACACATTGTGGAGCATTGTTGCTAGATGGAGTAAATATGTAAATATATATATATATAAACACACACAGTGCGGAGCAATGTGGCTAGATGGAATAAATATGTAAATATATAAACACACACAGTGCAGAGCATTGTTGCTAGATGGGATGAAACAGCACAACCGTCTACTTAGTTATCCTATATGGTATGATTATGTACCCATACATATTCTCACCCTCCATAGCGACCGGTATTTTCCTAATTGTATGCTGGAGGGGACCATTGTATGTCTTTTGCATTCAAAACTATTAGGTTGTCACGTCTTTAGCCTATCTCTAACAGCAGCCCTACTTAGGTTGTACAGTCTGACAGCCGTTGGGAGGAAGGACCTGCGAAACCTCTCGGTTGTGCACCTAGGATGATGTAGTCTGCTGCTAAATGAACTCCACCGTGCGTTCAATATGTCCTGCATAGGGTGGAACTCGGACTCCAGCAGAGATGACAGTTTAGCCACAGTCCTTCTCTCTCCTATCTCCTCCACTGGGACAACGCGCTACCCCAGGACAGAGCTAGCTTTCTTGATCTGTTTGTTCAGTCTCCTCCTATCGGCTGCCATAATGCCACTGCCCCAGCAGACCACCGTGTCATACAATGTCTTCAGCAGCGCCCCTTGTACACCAAAAGACCTGAGTCTCCTCAGTAGGAACAGCCTGCGCTGTCCTTTCTTGTACAGTGCACCAGTATAGTGTGACCAGTCTAGTTTATTGTTCAGATGAACACCCAGGTACTTATAGGATGTCACCCTCTCAATGTCTGTTCCCTGTATATTTACTGGTGATGTGAGGTGTTGTCCTGAAATGAGAGTGGAGGAACTTCAGCAGAGGGACATGAGTGAAAGTTTGGAGACATTGTTTTTGGGCACAATGACTACGGCACCTCCACCTAATTCTGCGTGGAAGAAGTCAATTGGAGGAACTGGCCAGCAGGTAGGGTTCAAAGCGAGGGAGGACGGGCGGTGGGTTCCGCGGTCGCGCGGGGGGGCGAAGGCCCGTTTACACCTGCCTGCAGGTTTAATTTAACATAGTAATTGCTTTTTTCTGTTATATCTACTGTCAGACTTCCTGCTGCTATAACACCTGCATTTCCGACCATAGAGATCAATAAAGGATTATCTTATCTTACAGAAAAAACAAGCATTTTTTATCTAAACCAATCCAACTTTTTCTATCCATCCATCCATCTTCTACCGCTTTTCCGGAGGTCGGGGTCGCGGAGGCAGCAGTTCAAGAAGAGAAGCCCAGAATTCCATTTCCCCAGCCACCTGCTCCAGCTCTTCAGAGAGGATACCAAGGCGTTCCCAGACCAGCTGGGAGACATAGTCTCTCCACCGAGTCCTGAGTCTGCCCCGGGTTCTCCTCCCAGTGGGACATGCCTGAAACACCTCAAGTGGGAGGCGTCCAGGAGGCATCCTAATCAGATGCCCATACCACCTCAACTGAGTCCTTTCAATGTGGAGGAGCAGCGGTTCTACTCTGAGCCTCTCCCGGATGACTGAGCTCTTCACCCTATCTCTGAGGGTGAGTCCAGCAATCCTACAGAGAAAGCTCATTTCAGCCGATTGTATCCGCAATCTCATTCTTTCGGTTATTACCCAAAGCTCATGACCATAGGTAAGGGTAGGAATGTAGATTGACTGGTAAATCGACAGCTTTGCCCTAGAACTAAGCTCCCTCTTCACCACAATGGACCGGTACGTCTGCTTCACTGCAGATGCTGCTCTGATCCGTCTGTCAATCTCTAGCTCCATTCTCCCCTCACTTGTGAATAAGACCCAAAGATACTTGAAATCCTCCACTTGGGGCAGGAGCCTGTCCCCAACACGGAGAGGACAATCCACCTTTTTCTGGCTGTGGACCATGGACTCAGACTTGGAGGTGCTGATTCTCATCCCAGCCGCTTCCCACTCAGCGGCAAACCATCCCAGCAAGAACTGTAGGTCATTGCTGGATGAAGCCAACAGACAATATCATCTGCAAACAACAGAGATGAGATCCTGTGGTCACCAAGCATGACACCCTCCAATCCCTGGCTGCACCTAGAAATCCTGTCCATAAAAATTATGAACAGGATCGGTGACAAAGGGCAGCCCTGGTGGAGTCCAACTCTCACTGGAAATGAGTCCGACCAAGTGTTGACAATATGAACCAAACTCTCACAATGGTCATACAGAGACCGAATAGCTCGTAACAAAACGTTCACGTCTCGGCGCCACACCAGTCGGCTGCCTTTTGCAACAGCGGCTCGATTCCGAGTTTTTTTTTCCCTTCCTCTCTCTTTTTGATCACTTTTTTTTTTCACCCCACTTATATCACGGACACACAGATCATCCCAAATGTCTCCTGAGCCGGTGGACGGAGCCACTGTTTATAGCAGGATACGATATAACAGGGAAGAGCTGCTAGCATTTAACCGCCACCCGGTCCCACTGGAAAAACTCGACATACCGAGAGAACTGAGGCGAAAACGCCGCGGCTGCCGGGCTGGAGTAAGGCGGAGGACAAAAAATATAAGGTACAGACCCTCCCTTCCATCTGTTGTCATGGGAAATGTACGGTCGATACTGGGAAAGTTAGATGAGCTAGCGGCTATCTCCCGTTATGATAGCACTTACCGGGAGTGCTCTCTCCTTTTGTTTACTGAGACGTGGCTAACTGAACTAGCAGCAGATGCTAACATTGAGCTGGAGGGTTTTCACACGATACGAGCTGACCGAACACCAGAGAGTGGCAAAACTAGGGGCGGTGGAGTGCTCATGTATGTTAACAACAACTGGTGCAGACCGGGACATATCACTGTTAAACAACGACACTGCAGCAAAGACATTGAGTTGCTAGCTGTTAGCATGAGGCCTACATATCTCCCGAGAGAATACTCACACGTGATCTGCATTGTTGTTTATGCAAATCCGACGGCGAACGCTGGGACAGCGCGTGACGTCATCCATTCAGTAACCAGCAGGCTGCAGACAGAACACCCAGATGCTCTTCTCCTCATCTCAGGCGATTTCAACCACGTTTCACTGTCTCCCATTCTGCCCACTTTCACCCAGTATGTCACATGCCACACTAGAGACAATAAAACACTGGATTTGTTCTACGCAAACACTAAGGAGGCGTACACCTCATCACAACTCCCCCCACTTGGGAGATCGGATCACAACTTGGTTCATCTCCGACCGGTGTACAAACCTCTAGTGCACAGACAACCTCCAGCCATGCACACAGTGGAGTTATGGTCTGAGGAGACAATGGACACTCTAAAGGACTGTTTTGAAGCCACTGCCTGGAAGCAGCTCTGCGATCCACATGGTGAGGACATCGATGGCCTCATTCACACCTTCACGGGCTACCTCAGCTTCTGTGTGGACAAATCCGTTCCCACCAAGACCATACGGCGTCACTCAAACAACAAACCCTGGATCAACCCTGAGATAAAAACACTTCTGAGAGAGAAGAAGAGGATCTTCAGGTCGGGGAACAGGGAGATGCTGAAGTCCGTACAGAGGGAGCTGAGGAGAAAGATCAGAGTAGGCAAGGACAGCTTCAGGAAGAAGATGGAGGACAAGCTGCAACAGAGCGACATCAGCGGGGTCTGGAGAAACCTCAAAACCATCTCGGGGCTCCAGAATACCTCCCCCCAGGCCACGGGGGGCAAGGGAGTGGGCGAACAACCTGAATCTGTTTTTCAATAGATTTGACCAACCGCCCTCCCCCCTGTCTGCACAACAACCACTGCTGCCTCTAGAAATCAAGTCCTGCTACCCACTCCCCACTCCACCGACACCCCCCCCACTCCCAACACACAGCCCCCATCCTGACCCTGACCAAGACCCAGGTGAGGACGGAGCTGAGGAAGATCAAGGCGAGGAAGGCGTCGGGACCGACGGCATCAGCGCAAAGCTCCTCAAGTCCTGTGCAGACCAGCTGTGTGGGATTGTGACGTATATCTTCAACATGAGCCTGAAACTGGGGAGGGTACCACAGCTGTGGAAAACATCTTGTGTGGTACCTGTACCAAAAACTTCCCACCCCAAAGACCTGAACAGCTTCAGACCAGTGGCCTTGAACGTCCCACTTGATGAAGACCCTGGAGAGACTGCTCCTTGCTCATCTCCGCCCCCTGGTGGAACCAGCGATGGATCCACTCCATTCGCCTACCAGCATGGCATTGGGGTGGAGGATGCGGTGATCTTCCTCCTTCATCGTTCTCTGTCCCACCTGGAGAAGCCCAGGAATATGGTGAGGATCATGTTCTTTGACTTCTCCAGTGCTTTCAACACCATCCAACCGATGATCCTGAAGGACAAGCTGCTGCGCGCAGGGGTGGACCAGCACCTGTCATCATGGATCCTGGACTACCTCACGAACCGGCCTCAGTTTGTGAGAACCCGGGACTGTGTTTCCGACACGATCATCAGTAGCACGGGGGCCCCCCAGGGAACGGTGCTGGCTCCCTTCTTGTTCACTCTTTATACTGCGGACTTCTCACACAACACAACACATTGCCATCTACAGAAGTTCTCTGATGACTCTGCGATCGTTGGTCTCATCTCCAGCGGAGATGAAGCTGAGTACAGAGGGCTTATCCAGGACTTTGTGGACTGGTGCCATCGGAACTGCCTCCAGATCAACGCGAGGAAAACTAAGGAGCTGGTGGTGGACTGCCGCAGGCATGGGCACTCCTCACAGCACCAGTAAATATACAGGGAACAGACATCGAGATGGTGACATCCTACAAGTACCTGGTATTCATCTGAACAATAAACTAGACTGGTCACACAATACTGACGCACTCTATAAGAAGGGACAGCGCAGGCTGTTCCTGCTGAGGAGACTCAGGTCTTTTGTGTACAAGGGGCGCTGCTGAAGTCATTCTATGACACGGTGGTGGCATCAGCCATCACTTTTGGAGTGGTCTGCTGGGGCAGTGGCATTACTGCAGCCGATAGGAAGAGACTGAACAAACTGATTAAGAAAGCTAGCTCTGTCCTGGGGCAACGCCTTGATCCGATGGAGGAGATAGGAGAGAGAAGGACGGTGGCTAAACTGTCATCTCTGCTGGAGTCCGAGTACCACCCTATGCAGGACATACTGGATGCACTGAGGAGCTCATTTAGCAGCAGACTACATCATCCCAGGTGCACAACCGAGAGGTTTTCGTAGGTCCTTCCTACCAACGCTGTCAGACTGTACAACCTAAGCAGGGCTGCTCGCAGAGATAGCAAAAAGACGTAACAAACTAATAGTTTTTGAATGCAAAAGATGCAATAGACTTACACAATGGTCCTCTCCGGCATACAACTAGGAACATACCGGTCGCTATGGAGGGTGAGAATATGTATGGGCACATAATCATAACCATGTAGGATAACTAAATAGACGGTTAGCTGTTTCATCCCACCTAGCAACAATGCTCTGCACTGTGTGTGTTTATATATTTACATACTTATTCCATCTAGCTACAATGCTCTGCACTGGGTGTGTTTATATTTATATATCTATATTTTATTCCATCTAGCTACAATGCTCCGCACTGTGTTTTTATATATCTACATATTATTCCATCTAGCTACATTGCTCCGCACTGTGTGTGTTTATATACTTGCATATTTATTCCACCTAGCTGCAATGCTCCATACTGTGGGTGTTTATATATTTACATATTTATTCCATCTAGCTACAATGCTCTGCACTGTGTGTTCATATATTCATATATTTATTCCATCCAGCTACAATGCTCTGCACTGTGTGTCTGTGTGTGTGTGTGTGTATATATATATTTTATAGTAATATGTACATATGTATATTAGCTGCTCTTGCTTGCTTTTTTTTGCCTTCTGATTGTTGCTCTGAGTGTTGCTATCCCTGTGCTGTTGCAATCCTGGAATTTCCCCGTTGTGGGACTAATAAAGGCTTATCTTATCTTACAACAAGCCCGATACCCCATACTCCCAAAGCACCACCACAAAAAACCACGAAGGACGCGGTCGAATGCCTTCTCCAAGTCCACAAAACACATGTAAACTGGTTGGGCAAACTCCCATGAACCCTCGAGAATTCTCGAGAGGGTAAAGAGCTAGGCTGATGTGCCACGGCCAGGACAAAAACCACAATTGGCACCTCCTGAATCCGAGGTTGACCAACGGGCCGTACTCTCCTCTCCAGTATCTGGCATAGACCTTCCCAGGGAGGCTGAGGAGTGTGATCCCTCTAAAGTTGGAGCAACATCCTCCGTCCCCTTTTTTTGAAAAGGAGATCACCACCCCCGGTTTGGGCCATGGCCAAGGCACTGGGGCCCCCGACCTCCACGCAATGTTGCAGAGGCATGTCAACCATGACAGCCCTACAACATCCAGGGCCTTGACGTACTCAGGAGGAATCTCGTCCCGGAAACCAAGGAGATTTTTAACCACCTTGGTGACCTTAGCCCCTGTGATAGGCGAGTCATCCCCCTTGTCCACAAGCCCTGCTTCCTCTGTGGAAGGCGTATAAGTGGGATTGAGGAGATCCTCAAAGTATTCCTTCCACCGCCCCGACAATATCCCCAGTCGAAGTCAACAACGCCCCATCCGCACCATACACAGTGTGGACAGGGAGCTGCTCCCCCCTCCTGAGCCGCCGGACTGTTTGCCAGAATCTCTTCGAGGCCGACCGAAAGTCTTGTTCCATGGCCTCACCGAAGCAACCACTCGAGCTGCACTTCGCTTTGCCTGCCGGTACACCTCAGCTGCTTCGAGAGTCCCACAAGCCAAACAAGCTTGATAGGACTCCTTCTTCAGCTTAATGGCCCCCCTCACCACTGGTGTCCACCACTTGGTTCGGGGGTTGCCACCACGAGATGCACCAGCCACTTTGCGGCCGCAGCTCTGGGCTGCCGCTTCAACAATAGAGGTGGAGAACATCGTCCATTCAGACTCCATGTCTCCAGACTCCCTCAAAATGGGGTTGAATTTCTTCCGGAGGTGGGAGTTGAAGACCTCCCGGACAGGGGCCTCAGCCAGATGTTCCCAGCACACCCTCACTATACGTTTGGGTCTACCAGGTCTGAATGGCATCCTCCCCTGCCATCGGATCCAACTCACCACCAGGTGGTGATCAGTTGACAGCTCTGCACCTGTCTTTACCCGAGTGTCCAAGACATATGGTCACAGGTCTGATGACATGATAACAAAATCGATCATCGACCTGCAACCTAGGGTGTCCTGGTGCCAGGTGCACATATGGACACCCTTATTCTTGAACATGGTGTTCGTTATGGAAAAAGTGTGGTTAGCACAGAAGTCCAATGACTGAACACCATTTGGGTTCAGATCGGACAGGCCATTCCTCCCAATCACCCCCTTCCAGGTTTCACTGTCGTTGCCCACAGGCACATTGAAGTCTCCCAGTAGGACAATGGAGTCTCCAAGAGGAGCACCCTCCAGCACCCCAGTCAGAGACTCCAAAAAGGGTGGGTACTCTGAAACATCATTTGTTGCATAGGCACAAATAATGGTCAGGACCCATTTCCCAACCCGAAGGCACAGGGAAGCAACCCTTACATCCACCGGGGAAAACTCCAATATAGAGGCAGCAAGGTGGGGGGATACAAGAATACCCACCCCTGTTCGTCGCCTCTCGCCTGGGGAAACTCCAGAAAAGGCAAAGCTCCAGCCCCTCTCCAGGAGACTGGTTCCAGAACCAGAGCTGTGTGCTGAGGTGAGACCGACTATATCTAGCCGGTATCTTGGATTGCCCGGCCGGGTAATCCAACTTTTTAATGAAGTTATCTATCATTTTTACTTAGTTATAGTTCCTAAAACTCTTAGAGATACTTTTGATTTCCATCCATCCATCCATACATACATCCATTACTTTTCTGGGTCTGGGTCACAGAGGCAGCAGCTCAAGCAGAGTAACCAAAAATTTCCTCTCCTGAGCCACCTGCGCCAGCTCTTCACAGAGGATACCAAGGCATTCCCAGACCAGCTGGGAGACATTGCCTCTCCAGAATGTCCTGAGTCTGCCTTGGGGTCTCCTCCCAGTGGGACATGCCTGAAACACCTCAAGTGGGAGGCGTCCAGGAGGCATCCTGATCAGATGCTCAAACCACCTCAACTGGTTACTTTCGATGTGGAGAAGCAGTGGTTCTATTCTGAGCCTCTCCTGGATGACTGAGCTCCTCACCCTCTCGAAGCATGAGTCCAGCAATCCTATGAAGAAAGTTCATTTCAGCCGCTTGTAGCAACAATCTTCCTTTCAGTCATTACCCAACGCTCATGACCATAGGTGAGTGTAGGAACGTAGATTAACCAGTAAATCAACAGTTTTGCTTTAGAGCTCAGCTTACTCTTCACCACAACAAACCAGTACAACATCTGCATCACTGCAGATGTGTCTCCGATCCAGCTATCAATCTCTCACTCCATTCTCCCCTCATTCCACAAATGAGATCCTGAGATGCTTGAACTCCCCCCACTTGGGCAAGGAGCCCAACCCAACCTGGAGAGGACAATCCACCCCTTTCCTGGCTGAGGACCATGGACTCAGATTTGGAGGTACTGATTCTCATTCCAGCCACTTCACATCCTACAGTAGCAAACCGTCCCAATAAGACCTGTAGGTCATTGCTCGATGAAGCCAACAGGACAACATCATCTGCTGAAAGAAAAATTCCATTTTAATGCTTTAATTGTGGGATTGCATATGTGTCATATTGTGTTCATCATTGTTTAATCTCATATTGGCCTTGGGTCTCAGAGCTCTGAGTTACTGTGTTTGTTACAAAATGTAATACAGCTGCATTTGCTAACACCTGCCTGAGTTCATGCTGTGAAGCTTCCTGTGGGACACATCCCCCCCGGAGACGGGACGAGACAGGATGGCGCCCAGGGGCGTGTGATGAAATACCCCGCTGTGACCAAAAACACTGAGCAAACTGCAGGAACATTTGGTACCGTTTCTCTTTGATAACATCTCGCTTAAAGTGCTGAGACACGATTTTGACTGCATCTAATTTTGCAAACACTAATACAATATTCTTGTATTTCTTGTAATGTCATTCCTTGTTGGTCCAAAAAACCATTAGAAATTCCTTTCCCAATCAAACTTTCAGTTTGGACGCAGTTACTCTTTCCTCTTAATCGCTCTGTGAGGAACCTTGGAGTATTTTTGAATCAGGATTTGTCCTTCAATTCACATATTAAATTTGTTTCTAAGACTGCCTTCTATCATTTGCGTAATATTGCCAAGATTAGGAGCATCTTGTCTCAGAGTGATGCTGAGAAGCTGATCCACGCTTTATGTTAGCTCGAGATTAGATTATTGTAATTTCTTTATTATCAGGCTGTCCTAAAACTCTTTAAAAAGTCTTCAGCTGATCCAAAATGCTGCAGCAAGAGTTTTAACAGGTACTAGAAAGAGAGATCATATCTCTCCGGTTCTGGCCTCCCTTCATTGGCTTCCCATAGAGTTTAGAATTAAGTTATAAAATCCTTCTTCTCACTTACAAAGCTCTAAACAATCAGGCTCCTTTTTATTTAAAAGATCTGATACTACCGTATTATCCTAACAGAGCACTACGCTCTCAAAATGCAGGATTACTTGTAATACCTAGAATCTCCAAAAGTACAATGGGAGGCAGAGCCTTCAGTTATCAAGCTCCTCTCCCTGTGGGAATCAGCTGCCAAATCTGGATTCGGGAGTCAGACCTCGATCTCTGTTTTTAAGAATAGGGCTAAAACCTACCTTTTTTATCTAGCCTACAATTAGGGAGGGATCATGTGTTTCTGAACCCTCCCTTAGTTATGCAGCTAATAGGTTAGTCAGCCGGGGGACCTCCAGTAATGCACTGGGCCTCACTCCTTTCTCACTCTCTATGAAATATTTTTTTTTTTTTGCTGGTCATTAACATTTGTTTTGTTCTCTCCCATAGATTGAATCCCCATCGTGCTGTTTGCTCTCTACATGTCTGTTCTTTTCTTCTTCTCTTACCCCCCTCACCCCCCAGCCAGTCGCAGCAGATGACTGCCCCTCCCTGAGCCTGGTTCTGCTGGAGGTTTCTTCCTGTTAAAAGGGAGTTTTTCCTCTCCACCGTCGCCAAGTGCTTGCTCACAGGGGATCGCCTGATTGCTGGGCGTCTTTCTGCAACTGAGGGGGTCCCCCCTACGTTGTAGTGCTATGAGAAGACTGTTGTTGTGAAATGGCGCTTAATAAATAAAGTTGAATTGAATTGAATTGAATTGAAATAGGTGGGTCTGTTGCAGTTCTAAGTCAAACAGGCTTGTTTTCACGCGAATATCCGACGTTTCCAAGAGCGCCGGGACACCAATTGTGTCAGTGGCTGGAAAACCCTTTGGCCATGTTGTGACATCAGCGGGAGAACACAGCGGTTGGCTGTCCATTCTACACGCATGATGGAAGCAGTTAAAAACATCGATGATGGTTCCAGCACATGTAGTCTGGAATTGGTTTGTGTTGTCCAATCTTCAGACAATTAAAGTCAGAAGAAGGGATGATAATGAAGTGTCTGGGGGCATCAGACCTTATAGGTTTGAGCCATACCAAGCGGACATCGTGCCTAGCAAGTCAGACTCAGAGAGTGACGGTGGTGAGACCCACCCTGCCCTGCCGCAGCAGCAGCAGCAAACACATGGCAGGGGAACACTGAGTGGTATGCTTTTGTTACAGATACTGCAACAAATTATTTGTTCATAAATATTATATATTTAAACCCGATTTTTTTAATAAAATCATAGCAGTGTATTTATAATAAAATTGAAGCATCTACCTGATACTGTCAATGCCCCCCCCCAAATAAACAAATCAAAAGATACTAATTTTTTTTTTTATTTTTGCAGGTGCAGTGTGGTCTGTGTGTAAGCATGACAACAGAGGAGGAGAGTATTTGCTGTGCGAGCAGGGCAAGGTTGAAGCAGAAAATTCCGGACTGTGCTATTAATTGTATCACTGGTTCATCAGAACTTCCCCGCGGTGTATCTGAACAAAGATGTGTTGGAAGTGACCTACCTCACCTTAATACATTATGTCCAGTGTGGATTATGGGAACAATTGGAAGCGATATACAGCTTACAGCTTACAGACAGATCATCAGATGGTGCTACCACTACCTTGGGGAGCAGGCTGAGTGTCAATACCTGCCTGTGTCGTTCACAAGATCAGAGAGACCTTTCCAATTCCAAGCGGGGCCATATGTTGGTTTTACTTTTGCTGACTAACTACCTTTATGTTTTCATGGTATTGTTTTTCATTCAAATCATGTTTATCTGACCACAACTGTTGTCAATTTTTACAAGAAAATAAAAAAAATTACAAAATATTTACAGTGTGTATTTGAAATCTCATAACCTGTTGTCATCATTGGGACATTGCATGCAATCCTGTATCAATTCTGGGTATCTGAACAAGAGATAGATTTTTTTTTTTAATTTTGCAACTATAGTGTAAATATTTTTTTTTAGTAAATTAGAGCACACTCGTGGCCAAAACTTATGAATTAAAAGTTCAATTATCTATAAAACCCCTTTAGAAATTGAAATTATTCTCTGTGTTACCAATGGCAATATCCTTAAAAATAATGTATTCCCTATTATTTAAGTCTCATTAAAAATACAATTTTGTTTGTTATTATTGTTTATTAGCTGCTTTTGTCTTGCATCAACTGGCATGTGATTTTCAACAGTAATAATAAAAGCAATAGAAGCAACTGAGAGTCCTTATTTTTTCTCGAGTTTGGTCACAAGAAAAATAATGCTCATAACTGGTATAGCACACATGTACTATAACTATCAAAAACATTAAATTAATTATTGTAGCAGGAAAAAATCCAAATTAGTGGCAATGAATACAATATAGTCGGTGTCACGAACCAGCCCGTGTTATTCTGTAGGCTCGGTTCTTACCGTTCTCTGTGGCTCAGGCATCGGGTTTATTTTGTATTATCTTTTGAGTTCTTGTTGTTTTTATGTCTGTGTTCCTTTTCTTTTCCATGCCTGTAGCTGCGGCTCTGGCTGGCAGTTGTTGGGCAGCCATTTTGACCCACTTTCAGGTGGGCGCTGTCCAAGATTCGCCGGTCAAACCACACGCCCTCTCTCTTTGACAGTCAGCTGTTCATGTTTTGTGTGCATCATCTGCTGTGTTGTCAGCCAGCCAATATTGCCAACACTATCACGACGTGTTAGCTACTCCACACAGCTGTGGTTCTGTTGCGCTCCTTGAAGCGATGTTGGCCCTGGGACACAACTGTGGTTAACATGTCTCCTCTCCATGCGTTCGCTGGGCGATGTCAGCCCCAAACGCCAACTGTAAGTGTTTCTGTTTATTTTTGTAAGTCTTCACCTTTTTGGGAATTGTTGTCATCAGTCTTATGTTCAATAAATGTGCTGTGGTGAATTCTGCGCATAAATTCATTCATCCTTCCCCTCCTCTGTGCGCTGCGCAAAAGTGCACGAGGAGCACATAAGGAGGCTTAGGACAGTTGGAGCTGAAGCGTGTGATGTGGTCTTTCACGGTCTGCTGTTTATCTCAGCCCACGACACAACGCGAAGGCATAGCCGTAAAACTAAAACAAGAAACCAGAGAAACTGTCTGCTACAATGCTGCTGGCATTCCTGTCAACAAACACGGCGTCCGTTCTCGTGGTGACGTCATTTCTGCCTCCTTCCTCATTCGGTGAGCAGCACCACAGTATAGTCAAATTTGGTGGTTTTCTGATGATAACTGTTATGCGGGTGCACTTGTAAATGTTATATTGATCATCGACAATGACTTTTGGGTTTATACAACATGCTAAAAAATGTCAAAATCATGTCATGAGCACTTTAAAAAGACTGTATATTCATGCAAGAGGCAGACTGGCGTGTGCATGGTTGAGCTCTGAGACTGTTCTGTATCCAGTCTCTGTTGGTCAATGAATTAAACCTGCTCATAGCTGAAAATCTGCCTGGCTTATTGACTACCCTCATCAAAGAAAAATCAAAAATGTTTCTAACATTTGGAGCATCGACCGTGGCACCCAAAATCTTATTCCTGCCCCTGGCGCTCTGGCGAAATTCAGCAGTGCACTGTGAGAAGACTTTTCCCACCAAGCCCAATGGGCCACCCAGTTCACAGTGGCTGGGAGCTGGGGTAAGTGAAGGGTTTAACCCACCAGCGACCATTGTGAGTAAATTTAATGTAGACACTGGGTTTGAGTCCCAAGTTGGTCTTAAATACGCGTAAGAAGTGTGTAAAACTGAGCGCTTGATACCGCAAAGCTAAAAGACAGATTGTGGTACACAGATATGTAGTTTCATAGACTCCATTTGTATATTAATGTTGCTTCACGTCTCAGAATTTTCTGTTTGAGAGGATGTTGGAGATACGTGAATGTGAATAAACCTGAATTGAGAAATAAACTCAGCCTCATCTTTTCACGCTCTCCACAGTGGTGACCTTAAGACGTATCATGAACAGAAGTAATTCCCCCGAGCCGGTCTCGTCAGGAACCAGCCAGGTGAACGCAGCCATAGTCAAGCTACCAGACTTCTGGCAGGACAATCCGTGCTCCTGGTTCCATTTGGCCGAAGCTCAGTTCGCTCTCCGGGGAATAACTGCAGATGACACGAAATTCTACCACGTTATTGCTAAGCTCGACAACCGCACAGCTCGACATGTGCAGAGCCTGGTGGAGCGCCCACCCACTGACGACAAATACGGCGGGTTGAAGGCAGCACTCATACAGCGTTTCACTCCCTCAGCCCAGGAGAGAGCAGACTCCTGGCCCTGAAAGAATTGGGAGAAAGCATGCCTGTCGACCTGATGGAGGACATACTGAGGCTGAGAGGCTCAGACGACGGCGATTTCCTTTCCACCCACATTTTCCTGAGAACCCTACCGTCGGAGACGAGAGCGACCCTGGCAGGTTCACAGTTGTTGGCCCAGCGGGACTTCTGCGCGCTGGCCCAGGAGGCACAGCAGATTCTCAACGCCAGCAGACGGCGTACGGCCACCACAGCAGCGGCAGACCTCGGCGCGACGGCCGGGGATGGCAGGGGGCCAGAGGCGGCGGAGGCAGACCCACCGACAACGGCGGCGGTGAAGACCAAACATCGCGGAGGAGACGACCTCTGTTTTTACCATCGCCGTTTCGCAGAGAGGGCACGCAAGTCTATTCCACCGTGTCAGTTCAAGAGCTCGGGAAACGCCAGAGCTGGGGGTCGGTAGCAGCCGCGGCCCTCGGGGAAGAGAACAAGCTGCTCTACTTGACAGATGCGCATTCTGGGAGGCAATTCCTCGTGGACACAGGCTCCCAAGTGAGTTTCATCATGCCAACCTATGCTGACCGGCTGGCAGGCCCCGGGAGTCACGGAGCATTGGCGGCGAATGGCTCGAGCATTAAGACCTTCGGTGAGAAGACTCTGCTTCTGTCCCTGCACGGCCGTACATTTGAGTGGACTTTTCTTATAGCTGCGGTGAGCTTCAACATGTTAGGTGCTGATTTTCTGTGCTCACATGGGTTGTTGGTTGATCTTCCTAATAGACGCTTGGTTAATGCACTCTCTTTTTACTTTATTCCCTGTGCAGCCCGAGTGACCCCGCCCACAGCACAAGCCAACGTCGCTACGGCAAGCGGTAAGTTCCACACACTGCTCACCCAGTTTCCAGCACTCACGGTTCCCACATTTTCAGTAGCCATGGCTAAACACGGAGTGGAACATTTTATTACTACCGCCGGTCCCCCCGTTTTTGCAAAAGCCCGGCGCTTGGATGCAGCTAAACTGACCATAGCGTGCGAGGAGTTCGCCAATCTTGAAAAGTTGGGCATCATTCGGCGTTCGAAGAGCCCATGGGTTTCCCCGCTTCACATGGTCCCTAAAGCTGACGGCTCGTGGCGACCTTGCGGTGATTTCCGCAGGTTGAACAACGCTACAGTGCACGACCGTTACCCAATCCCGCATATTCAAGATTTTTCCATACATTTGGCGGGGGCGCGCGTTTTTTCCAAAATCGACTTGGTTCTCGGCTACCATCAAGTTCCAGTGTGCGCTGAGGACATACCCAAAACAGCGGTAATAACCCCGTTTGGCTTGTTTGAGTTTTTGCGCATGCCGTTTGGGCTTAAAGGCGCCACGCAGACGTTCCAACGCATGATGGACGCGGTGTTGCGCGATCTCCCCTTCGTGTTCGTCTACCTGGACGACATCTTGGTAGCCAGTGCGTCCGAAGACGAACACGAAAATCACCTCACGGCAGTTTTCCGGAGGTTGGGAGAGCACGGGTTAATAATCAACCCAGCGAAGTGTCAGGATTGATTTTTTGGGGCACCGCGTCTCCTCAGATGGTGCGGTTCCTCTGCCTGACAAAGTGCGCACAGTAACAAATTTTCCCCAGCCACAAACGGTCAAAGCGTTACAAGAGTTTTTGGTAATGGTGAATTTTTATAACCGTTTCCTCCCCCGCGCAGCGCAGCTCATGCAACCACTGTATGCCGCGCTTAAAAAACAAAATCCCACAAATACAATCAAATGGTCCCCGGAGCAGGAACGAGCATTCTCGGAGGTCAAAACAGCCCTGGAAAACGCTGCGTTGTTAGCACATCCAGACCCAACGGCCCGCATAGCGCTCACTACTGACGCGTCAGATGTGGCCATAGGGGCGGTAGTGGAGCAGCATGTTGCCGGTGCTTGGCAGCCGCTTGCCTTTTTCAGCAGGACTTTGCGCGATACTGAGCGAAAATACAGCGCGTTCGACAGGGAGTTGTTAGCGCTCCACTTGGCCATTCGCCACTTCCAGTTCTGGCTGGAAGGTCGTCGTTTCACTGCGTTCGTCGACCACAAGCCGCTGACTTTCGCGATGGCCAAGGTTTCAGAGCCGTGGTCAGGCCGGCAGCAGAGGCAGCTGGCTGCAATCTCAGAGTTTACTACCGATATTCAACACATAGCGGGTAAACTTAATGTAGTGGCAGACTGTCTCTCACGCGCCATAACTGCTCCAGTCCGCGAAGGGGTAGATTATACTGCCATGGCCGCGGAGCAGGCTAGTGGCGCTGAAGTGCGCGCGGCCCCAGTCCGCGTGGGGATAGATTATGCAGCCATGGCCGCAGATCAGGTTAGCGATGCGGACGTGTGCGCGCTCCAATCTGGACCAACAGGGTTAAGGCTGGAGAACAGGGTGCTGCAAGAGGTATGCCCCCCTAATCTGACGATGTCTCCACGGACGACACACCGGTGGTGCCGACCCCGTGGCGCCGACGCGTTTTTGACTCGATTCAATCTCTGGCACACCAGGGGTGCGCGCGTCGGTCAAATAGTAGGAGAGAAATTTGTATCTGGCCGCGCCTGCGCAAGCAAGATAAGGACTGTGGGCGGCAGCCTGCAATGCTTGCCAATGAGCCAATTACACAAAACCCCGAGAGCTCCTTTGGAGCCGTTTCACATCCCGGCTAAGAGGTTTGATCTTGTGCATGTCGACCTCGTAGGCCCCCTCCCGCCGTCACAGGGGTGCACCACACCTTTTGACAATGGTATAGACCGCAACTACACGTTGGCGGAAGTAGTTCCACTGGCATCAACCACAGCCGAGGAGGTGGCGCGCGCGTTTTTAATGGCATGGGTAGCGCGTTTTGGAGTTCCGTCGGACATGACGTCCGACAGAGGTCCTCAACTTGTTTCCGAGCTTTGGTCAGCGATGGCCCGCAGCCTGGGGGTGACGATCCACCGCACTACTGCATACAACCCGCAGGCTACTGGTTTATGCAAACGTTTCCATAGGTCATTGAAAGCGGCCCTCAGAGCTCATAACTCAGACTGCACTCTTCTCGCTCTATCTGGCAGCCATGCTTGAGGTGGCCTTCAAAGACACTTCAGAAGGAGTATACATTCAAACAAGGAAAAGAAGCAGACTTGTTCAATGTGGCACAGTTTATAGCCAAGAGTAAGACATTGATAAAGGTAGTAAGAGAAATACTCTTTGCCGACAACAGTGCTCTAGTTGCACACAGTGTAGAAGATATGCAATCTTTAGTGGAGAAATTTGCAAGAGCAGCTAGCCAATTCAGCCTCCAAATCAAACATCAAGAAGACAGAGGGTCCTTTATCAACCACCAACGTTCCAATTATCAAACACCACTACCAGAAGAGATCAGCATTGGTACAGAGCCACTAGTCAAATGCAGACTTTCATGTATCTAGGGAGTACTGTTTCAGAGAGAATGCTAGGCTGCAGGATGAACTATCTCTCAGAATGGGAAAATGAGCGAGCGCTGTGTTTGGAAACTTGAGGAGAGACTGTGGAACAATCGACATGTGTCTATCTGAGTGAAATGCAAAGTGTACAGAGTGACAGTATTGGCTACTCTATTGTACAGGTGCTGAAACTTGGACTGTCTACAGAGTGCAGGTGATGAAACTCACGCGTACATGATGAGACACCTTTGAGCCATAATGAACATCTCATGGAAAGACAAGATAACCAAACAAGAAGTATTGAAACGAGCTGGTCTACCATCAATGGAGGACATGCTAATACAGATAGAACCTGAGATGGCTCAGACATGTTGAGAATGGACCACCAGCTTCTCCCTCGGCAGTTACTCTACTCACAGTTATGCAAGGGCAAGCGCCGTTGTCCTTTCACCATTCACACTTAGGGACACTTTAGATTCTCCAAATAAAGCTATGGTCACAAAGATTCATAAGAATCTTCCAGTTCATATGAATTTTGGAGTTTGCAGACATTCGTGGAGAGGGGCATAGTTTCTCACAGCTGCCGTTCAATTCACAAGAGCAACTTGACACATTCTTGAGAAATGAGGTGCTTTTCTGTCATACGATGGCCTTAGAGTTTGTACGTTCTTAATAATGGTGTCTTGGGAACTTCCTATGGCATACTTACTTCCATATTTTGAATATTTTTGAGCAGCTCATGGCACTCTCATGTTGCTGGTAGGAAGATCTTATGGCTTTCAGCACATTTTGTTGGCACAAATGTCGCATGAATGATGTACTTCTGCCTTATGAGCGCCACACTACCACCTTACACATGCTGTACAAATCTGTGCAAACGGGGATTGTACGACATTTCCTACGTCCACTGTAAGGGGCCCTCAAGAACAACTTAAGGTGTTCTCAAGAGCAAATTAAGGTGTTCTTGAGGCATACTTACGGCCAACATCTTGCGTTGTTCTTACATTGTTCCTATAGCATTTGTACGGCTGTCCAATGATGAGGGGTTTTCATGTGTAGCATCATCTTGCTTTGGCTCATCAATAAAATAGACTTTGTATCTTAAAGACATTGTTTCACCCAGGAAAAGGCCAGTCAAGAATTGCTTTTTCATCCCAGGACCACAGCTGAACCAACATTCCTTTGTTAAGCAAACCTAAGGAATGCTTTCAATGGATTAACTCACATCATAAATAAAACTTGGACAAAGAACAGGCATCTCCTGAACTTTAAAGGGCATTTCCAAGGGCCCTAAGATTAGCCACAGCTCAACACTACCCCTGGTGGATGTCTCTGGAGCAGAAGTTTTGAACTGAAATTAACTCTTTCTTAAAGTTTCATTTCTCAGAATAATTTCCAGGACTCCATGGAAAAGCAAATGGACTCTGATATTCTGTGGACAATCAATAATGGGTTTGAAAGAATATATTGGTCCTTGATTTTAAATATGTGCATTTTAAAATGTTCAATGGATATTTATTCTTGCATGTTAATTGAATGAATGAATGAATGAATGAATTTATTTATTTTGGATAATACAGTACAGGTTAAAAGAAACTATAATATAACAACAAGGTCAAATTAGACAAAGACTCCTTCTACTAAACAATTCCACGTGAGTTATCCGAAATGGGTGATGGCTGAAGCCGCAGCTTATATTGCCCACCCATGTTCCATCCAAGAATTCAAAAGAAAAAAGAGTAAACAAGACAAGAGTGATTACAATTTAGAACAAAGCTAAGACAAAGTGTGACTGAGAGAAAAAAAAAGAAAACTAAGCTAAGCTAAGTTAAGCGGTTACTATTCAAGACAAATCTAAGACAGAATGTCACAGAGAGAAAAAAAAAATTTAAAAGCACTAGTTAAAAAGTTACATGAATCTCTGAAGTAGGTTAGATTTTATACATAAGCATATCGATGAATCTTCAGTATTAAAATATGTGTCACTCTGGAGGAACGTTTCCTCAAGTATGCTTAGCAATAGCTCTCTCAGTATTATTGGTTGTTACAGACAAAAAACTGTTTGTTCATTGGACTAAAGTTCATAAAACCCACCCACGAAGGAAGGCTATTGGCTTGGGCTTCTGTCAATCCCCGGGAGCTGCGAAAGTTTTCCAAAGTTAAAAAGAAGGGATACGCTTTCCTATAGAACGCTACAGAGCAAGAGCAGAGTAATTTAGAGCAGTCACAGAGACTATCAGATTTTCTGCACCTTGAAGTGTTACAGGGAACACGGAATATTGCGTTTGTGTAAATTTCTGTGTATTTTAATGTTTCTTTTCTTCAACGTTGAGGAATTAATTCTTTCTTTCCTGAGCTCAAATCTTGATTCGGAGTTAAAACTCCCATTCCTAGGGGCTTCTCTATTTTTCTTCTTTTAAACTTTCTTTAACTCTCAGTGTTTTTTTTTTTTGTTGTTTTTTGTTTTTTAAAGGACTGACTGACTGATCCTTCATCTCCATGATGGAAGCTATTCTGAATTCCACAACGTCAGAAGATCTTCAGTCATTTTGTGGCTTGAATTTAGTGATTTTTAACTTGCCTCTCTAATTCTGTGACTGTAATCAGACTTTGAAACTCAATCCCATTTATATCCAGGCTTGAGAACACCACTGAAAAATTCCTCAAGTTTTCCACATGGCATATGATGCGGCCAGCAGCAGCAGTAGCCATCACCTTGGCCGAACTTCAGCTCCCTACTGTTTGTTCCGGATATTTCTTGTTAATCTGCAAATAAAGCTTCAGCTAAGGACCCAGCTTGAAGCCTACAAGGACCCCAACACCATGGCGATGCACCAGAATTCAAGTGAGCTAGATTTCTGTTTCATCTGCTGTCTGATGTCCATCCCTTGAAGTATGCCATGATTTGTCTGAGTTAAAGCTAATTTATAATTCTGACCAGATACAGAATTAAAGAGCAATTAATATAACTCTTTTTTCATTAAAATTCTATTTTTTACCTTCTTAAAAGTAATCCAGAATTTTCCATTTAATTAGTATACTTTTCTCAATAAATTTGTGTTCAGTTTTTGATAATCCACCAATTTCAAACTGATCTAAATTCAGCTTACATCTTCACCCTGGTTCTGCAAATGTTATCACATTGTTACTCTCTCCCAGTTACAAGTAATGTGATGGTTGATGTTGATCATTTTACCTGTTTGCAAGTTATTTGAATGTACGATCATTTAATCAGAGTTCATTGAATAAATCTGTAAAATGACATAAGTTGTTGGGAATTTATTCCATTCCGAGTCTGGTTTCAAAGCCCCAGTATTGAATTCACTAATATTTTGAGACTGATTATTAATTAATTTATTGAGTGATTAAAAGGTATAAAGTGAATTTAATTGAAAAATTGTTCACCGAGAAAGAGGTGAGCTGGTGCCCCCAAACGAGTGTTTACTACACAACAAAACAAAAATCATTTTTTTGTAAGTTGTCTGTGTTTTTTCAACTGATTTAAGACAATTTTGCACTGCTGAATCCAAAAATGACATCCGTTTCTTTCGATCAGGTCAGGATTTTATGCTAAGTTGTAAGCAGTTGTACAGTTGTACTGTAAATTGAATAGTAGACATTGATAAAGGTACGTACATGTAGATTGAATGTTACGTCATCATTGTTCAAAATTCAGAGAATTTCAAGAAATAAAAAAGAATTTTGCATCATATAAAGCGAAAATACCCGTACATGTAAAGAAAAATGTAAAAAAAAAAAATGTGGCCATAGTTCAAAAAGTTGTCTTGATTGAGTAAAACCAATGTGATTTTAGGATTCAGCACATCAAAATTGTCCTAAATCAGCTAAAAAAAAAACTAAGACAATGTGTTGACAAATGTGGTGTTGACCAGTGCTATCAACTTTTTCTACAGTATGTGTGTGGACCCGGAGTAAATCTCAGGTCCCGATACACTAATACAAATTAAATAATCTTTATACCTGATCATAATTATAAATCAAATATTACTACACGTGCTATTTGTAGAAATTTTGGACAAGGCCATCGACCTGGCCATGAGCTTGCAAACGGTCTGCGAATGCTGGTTTCTCCGATGGCCACCTTAAAGTGTCTGTGACAAGATGTTGGAACTATGCATAAATATTCAGTATGAATCTATCTTATATCGTGCACGTAGTTGGTTCTGTTGAATTTGAACAGTAAATAAGTGGAAAAATATTTCGAAGTGAATTCAAATTTAGTGCCGTTTTGCACTAACACGATATCCTCAGACGCTCCTCATTTCAGGATATGACGTCATGATGTGAGTTTCATCTCGGCTGATCTGTGTGCTTTCAGTGTAAACAAGCTGTTTAGCTTCTGTATCAGCGAAGAAATGCCGAAACGTTGTGTGGCAGCTGGGTGTTCTAATTACTCTAGTGAACGTATAAGCCTGTTGTCATTCCCAAAAGATCCCGATCTTCTTAAAAAAAAATGAGCGAAGCAAGTACAGAGAACAAGGGACAAACGGCACCCAACACCATCTTCTGTACTCTGTAGCGATCATTTCACTGCAGACACTTTTGAGGACGCACCTGCTATACAGGAATGTTTAGGCTTTAAAGTTTGTTACAAGCGGGTTCTAAAACCGGCTGCCATACCAAAGGTTTTCAAATGAAAACCCACAGCTCAATACAATATCAACATATCAAAACAGTGCAGAGAAGCAACAGTATCAAAACTCGCCCAGAAAAGAGTAAGTCCCTTTGTTTATGTTTTAGGGTGTGATAGAGGTGTCTGTGTGGGTTTGCTCTGGGATTTCTCTGGTTTCCTCCCACATGCCAAAAACATGCAAGTTAGGTTAATTGGCATAAAACTGGGGTGTGGGGTAACCCCCACAACAGACTGGACAGACACAGTGCTCGGCTAGAGCAATTAACAGAGCAGTGAAATGTGTGTATTGTCATATCCGGCTCTAGGGAGCCGGGCAATCAGAGCCAGGGGCAAGCCAGTGAGTCGTGATATTTTATTCAGGGTAAAGGGGAAGGGATGAGGAGAGCACAGATACTCATGCAGAGGTACACTCACAGGTTGCACAGCGCAGAGGTAAGCAGCTCGTACCGGACGTGGGGGTAGCAAGACGTACATACTCACAGCGGGATACAAACACAGGAATGCTGCAAGAGGAGTATAAGCTGACACCAGACGAAGGGGCTTCAGCTTAGCAATGTGTTTATGTCGCAGCCCCGAGTCATCGAGGCTGCTCCTATTTATCCTCATTGGCAGCGCCCCAGCTGATGAAGACTAATTGGCCCCAGCCGTCCATAATGCTGCCAGCTGGGGGCCAGCTGAGATGCTGCTCAATGGGAAGCAGGGATGAGGGAAAACATGGGCTGAGTGCCGAGACGGCATCTCAACCCATGGTGACAGAGCCCCCCCCTCAAGGTCGGGCTCCTGAACGACCAGGAACATCCCAGCCCCCCCCCCCCCCACCCCACCTAGGGTGGGAGGAAGGGAGGCGGACCGGAGGGGAAGAAGCCAAGGGAAGGACAACACCAATGGGGCAATGTAGGGTAGCGGGAAAGAAAAACCCAAATACAATACTGACAAAACAGAATAATTAACCCAGGTACAGATGGAGAAGAACTGGGTCAGCACGCCAGTTACATACTACCCAGAGAGTACCAACCATGCGTGACCCAGAGCAAGGAAAAAAGAACCACCAAAAAGGTACAGGGCAAAAAATGCTGAGTACGGTTAAATAAAGGGGAACCTATACACAGCGCTAATTTAAGTACATACACACACAGTCACCAAGAAAAGTGAGGGTGACTGGAACAAATGACAATTATAGAGCATGGTGTTACGGAAAACAAGGCACATGACTCTATAATGAACCAACAAGACAAAAAAGAAATACTGAGTGCAGGCAAAGAAAAACCCACACACACACGAATATATAAATACCCAGTCACCTAAAGAAATGAAAGTGACTGGAATAAATGGATAACTGCAGAGCATGGTGTTACGGAAAACAAAACATAACTCTACAATGCAAAAACGGGACTAAAAACATAGTACAACAAGTAAAAATGCTGAGCATGAGCGATGGAAAACACAGCACTATAAAAATGAATCCACCAACAGGACAAAACATTACACCCGAGTGACCTTAATAACAAAAGAAAAAGTGACACCCGAGGTGAATGGCAGGCAGAGTCCAAAAATAGCCGAGATGGCTCCGGAGATCTCCCCGCCTATTGTCCAGCTGGCGAATCAGGGGAAGAGAAGTGTTCGGACGGCGAACTCTGGACCCAGATCCCAGGAATCCAGTCCACCGGCAGCCGAACCAGGCTGCCCAGAGGGAAACAGACCAGTGGGGGGAACCAGATCACCGAACCGAAAGTTCTGTGGGTCGGGTCGTCGACCTGCATCACTCAACCACCAGGACCGTTGAGACGGGCGAAGGATCAGAGCGGATCCCGGTGGAAGAGGCTCAGGGGAGAGACGATGACGAGGGCGGCGGGCGTCAGGCCGCAGGAAAACGGCCACCTCCTCACCGGACCTGGACAATACTGGGGCAGCACCCACGTCGGACCCCGATCGGGCCTCAGGCGAACCCACGTTGGACCCCGACTGGGTCTCGGGCGAACCCACGTTGAATACTGCACCAGAACCGACCTCCAACGTTGAACCCGGACCCTCCAGCACCACGAGGAACAGCAACTCCTTGCCGGTGACCCTGGAAGAAGGCTCAGAAGAGAAAACAGAACCGGGATCAGGATCACCGGCAGCGCCAGAACCCGGCGAGACGAGCTCAGACGCAGCGGACGGCTGCACCCGGCTCGTCTCCCCTGGAGATAGGCTGAAGTGCTCGGGGATAAAAAGAGAGAAAAGAAAGGAGAGCACTCGCCTGATCTCGGGTTCTGACGCCGTCCAGGACTGCGAAGATCCAGGATCCGTCGTCAGGAGGTCGTTGTCAGGCTCCCATCTAGCCGCGTCGGGCCCCGCAGCCAGCACGATGGTCAGCGCAGCTTGAGATCCCTCCAGCTCAGGTAACCCCGCCGACGATCCACTCGGCGTGAAGCCAGAAGAATCTCGTCCCGCCGGACCGAACCGCTCCTCCGTGGAGACCCGGGGACGCTCAGTCGTCGGCGTAGACTCCACGCAGCAGTCAGTCCCCCTCCTCCGTCCGCAATGTAGCTGCGGAACCACAGGCCCTCTCCATATCCTACCACGTTGACCCGGAGCCGGGGACCGCTCGGCGGAGAGAGACACAGAGGATGCGGGATTAGGCATACAGGTTACAGCAGGTGGGGAGAGTTCAGGGAGCTGCGAACCCTGAACTTCTCCTCCAGGGATGTGACAGAGCAAATCATTAAGCAGGTGTGAAAAAACAATGACTTGCCTGCCCCCTGGAGGTTGAGTATCGCCTGCTGTTGTGGAATCTGCTTCTTCCTCTCCCCGCCCGGCGATAACGGAGGACCCCCCGGGAATTCGTCTGAGGGTCGCTCGCGTTGTCTCCAGCAGAGAGCTCACCAGGCCGGGATTCCAGGCACACACAGCGGTCAGGAAGCACGTCGAGGAGGAGGGGGAAACAGCCGGGGTGAGCCAGCCCGAATGTCCAGGAATGACAGCGGGGGAACGAGGCTCAGGGGACGAGGCTGTAGAATCTCCACACTGACGAGGCGAAGGGATGACAGCTGCGTGGGAGGAACGGTCCTGACGATGACCCAGAACTGGATCCGGACGAGGTTCGTGCAGAGGTGACTCGGCGATGTGATGACGACTACTCCCAGGGGACGAAGCGAGGGGGAAACCCAGGATTCGCCGCTCCAGATCGGAGATCGAGACGAGGAAGGCGTCGAGCACGGGAAAGCTTCGTAGCCCTGAAGTCCTCACCATCAATCTCACTGCCGCCGCCACATGCCTGAAGGTTGGTGATAGGAAACACAGTAGAGCTCGCGACAGCCACTCGACCCCGGACATAACTGCTGTCAGCTGCGGCTCCTTGAAGGGAATCCCGAGTGACGTGGCGCAGGTCGGGGGAAGTCCTCTGGTTGGCGCGAACTCCGGACTGGAATGGCGGCAGGAACGGGACTCCGAAGCGGGGAAAGACGTCGCCCCACTTCGACTCCCTGCCGGGATTTCCATCCACCCCGTGGAGCTTCTCTCGCTGTGTACCTGCAGCGTCTATCCTGGCACTGTCCTCCAGATGGTAACAGAGAGTGAGGGTGACAGTCCAGGAGTTCCTCAGCACGGCCCGGATGCCAGCGTCTCGCGTTGGAGGCGTCGTGCAGGGTGAAGAACGTCCTGTCGACAGCCTCCGAGACGGACCTCAGCTCGTCGCCCTGGCGCCGGAAGTGACTCCTGGGAAACGGCATGCTAGCAGCGCTGACACCCGGACAGAAAGGTACATTTCCACGGCGACTCACGGCCGCCGGTAGCTCTTCTGGCTGCGACATACTGTCATATCCGGCTCTAGGGAGCCGGGCAATCAGAGCCAGGGGCAAGCCAGTGAGTCAGAATCAGAATCAGAATCAGGTTTATTGCCATTGTTCATGTAGTACACAAACTAGGAATTTGTCTCGGTACAATGCTGCAACATTAAACATGATAAGATAAGAGAAATAAACTATAAATGTAATAAAGTGTAGGATAAGATTAAGTGATACTGGTCAACAGTTAAAATATATATTAGCCAGCAGCAGATACTGTGGAGAACTATATAGTGCAGTCGGTAATGCAGGAAGAAAACAGTGATGATTGACATGAGTCTGGTTGAGCTGCTGTACATGGTGCACGAGAGTCACTTAGTGTTCAGCAGTCTAATGGCAGAGGGGAAGAAGCTGTTCATGTGACGGGAGGTTTTAGTCTGGATGGACCGAAGTCTTCTACCAGAGGGGAGGGGGGCAAACAGTACATGACCAGGTGTGAGGGATCGGCTATGATCCGGCCAGCACGCCTTCCGGGTCCTGGAGATGTACAGATCCTGGAGAGATGGGAGCTTGCAGCCGATCACCTTCTCAGCAGTGCGCACGACGCGCTGCAGCCTTAGTCTGTCCCTGGCAGTGGCTCCTGCGTACCACACGGTTATGGAGGTGGTGAGGATGGACTCGATGATGGCTGTGTAGAACTGCACTAACATCTTGGTGGGTAGCTTGAGCTTCCTCAGCTGCCGCAGGAAGAACATCCTCTGCTGGGCTTTTTTGATGAGTGAGCTGATGGTCAGCTCCCATTTGAGGTCCCTGGTGATGGTAGTGCCTAGGAAGCGGAAGGAATCAGCAGTGGTGATGGGAGAGCCTGAGAAGGTGAGGGGGGGCAGAGGAGTAGTGACTTTCCTGAAGTCTACAATCATCTCCACTGTCTTCAGAGCGTTCAGCTGCAGGTTGTTATTGCTGCACCAGGACGCCAGCTGGGCCACCTCCTCCTGTAGGCGGACTCGTCGCCGTTGGAGATGAGCCCGATGAGGGTGGTGTCGTCCGCAAACTTGATCAACTTGACAGACTGGTGGCTGGAGGTGCAGGAGTTGGTGTAAAGGGAGAAGAGTAGGGGGGAAAGTACACAGCCCTGGGGTGATCCGGTGCTGATGCTAGTATAGTCTGAGACAGTCTTTTCCCAGCCGCACATGCTGCCTCCGGTCCGTCAGGAAGTCGATGATCCACCTGCAGAGGGAGTCAGGCACGTTGAGCAGGGACAGCTTGTCCCGGAGCAGAGCGGGGCGGATGGTGTTGAATGCAGAGCTGAAGTCCACAAACAGGATCCTGGCGTAGGTTCCCGGGGAGTCCAGGTGCTGCAGGATGGAGTGGAGGGCCAGGTTGACTGCCGTGATATTTTATTCAGGGTAAAGGGGAAGGGATGAGGAGAGCACAGATACTCATGCAGAGGTACACTCACAGGTTGCACAGCGCAGAGGTAAGCAGCTCGTACCGGACGTGGGGGTAGCAAGACGTACATACTCACAGCGGGATACAAACACAGGAATGCTGCAAGAGGAGTATAAGCTGACACCAGACGAAGGGGCTTCAGCTTAGCAATGTGTTTATGTCGCAGCCCCGAGTCATCGAGGCTGCTCCTATTTATCCTCATTGGCAGCGCCCCAGCTGATGAAGACTAATTGGCCCCAGCCGTCCATAATGCTGCCAGCTGGGGGCCAGCTGAGATGCTGCTCAATGGGAAGCAGGGATGAGGGAAAACATGGGCTGAGTGCCGAGACGGCATCTCAACCCATGGTGACATGTATTAATGTCTACAGGCAGCCCCGCTCCTTCTGGCTCACTACTGTGATGTTAATGTGCCATTCATGCATTGTGTTCATGCGTCCTGTCCTTACTGTGACCTAGGGACTGATATCAATATGTAGATGTGCCTTGTAACCTCTTTGTCCTGCAGCTGGAGCAGAGGCCAGCAATCTCCCTATTGTTATGTATGTCTCTCATATGCAAATGCCCATACCAACTGCTGTGAATGCTCTTCCATGTATTGTTGTAACTGGGTATAAATACCGCACATATTCTGTAACTCATTCTCTCATTCCTGCAACTGCTGCTGACACACTCACTCTTGTGTCTCTCTGCTGAGAGCCTCCGGGCTCGCTCTCGGCACGCATGCACGGCGCCGGGGCTAGCTCCGTGATGGCGGTATGATTTAATAAACCTGCTTAAAACCTCTCATCGCTGCCTTTATTTTATCATCCGCTTCATTGGTGACCCTGAAGACGCAGACGCTTTGTGCGACGCAACCTTCTGGCTTGGACAGCCACGCTGCCGGCGAACACAGCACCCGGCGGTGATGCTCCGACGACAAGCGAACGCAGCAGCTCCCTTCTGCTTCAGGGAACTCTCCGGACATCACCCACGACCGGGAAAGCCGCAGCAAACTTCATGGTGGGATCTGCACGCCTAGATCGGCACATCCACACTGGACTGGCCGCGCTCACAGCTCCTCCACACGAGAGCGCATGCACCTCGTCCCCTCTTCACGACGGCGACCTCCATGGCCGACGGAGAATGCAGCGCGTGGACCTGAACGCACCATGGCCGAGCGAGTGAAAAAGATCGTCTCCTCCCTCTCACCGCTCCAAAGCATCTGCACGAGCTTGAGGGACAAAGATGGTCTACTTCCTTTCACCGCTCCAACACATTGAACAGGGATGATTACGCTCCCTGACCCTGTCTCCTCCCCAGCTTGCCCAACAATGCACGGAGCCCCGGCACACGCACCGGAGAGTTACGAGGATGGTGCACCACGCACGGGATGCATATGGCTCTACAGACCCCCATCCTCCTTCGCCGCTGCACACAGAGCCTCAGGGCTGCTCCCACACCTGAAGCACGCACGCAGCATGCACGAAGGATTTGCTAATGGTCTCAGCCACGGCACACAATGGGAATTCAGCGGTTTGCGGTTCCCGAGAGCTTTAAGGTTGTGCCCGCACCTAAAGTCAACACGCCAGTCCCTCTGCTCTTATTACAGCCACCACGCAGCCTCATCTTTTCTTCACGGCCGCTATTAATCCTTGCAAGACTTAATCGCGGGAGGAGCCAGTGACTAATTTTTCTTCTTGTGATCTCCGCACGTTCAACAGGACAGCCCCTCGACATCGCGGAACAACAAGCAATTTTTGCGCGGCCCGGACGATTTCACCGTCCCCGGCCGGCATTTACCACCCCCCACCCCCCTCCACCTTCGCCTGCACAGAGCTTTCCCTGCTCGCTGTCAAAGCTGAACTATCGAGGTCTCAGCCCCCTGCCGAGCCCTCTGGGGGGAGCGTGTGGGGTAACCCCCACAACACACTGGACAGACACAGCGCTCGGCTAGAGCAATTAACAGAACAGTGAAATGTGTGTATTAATGTCTACAGGCAGCCCCGCTCCTTCTGGCTCACTACTATGATGTTAATGTGCCATTCATGCATTGTGTTCATGCGTCCTGTCTTTACTGTGACCTAGGGACTGATATCAATATGTAGATGTGCCTTGTAACCTCTTTGTCCTGCAGCTGGAGCAGAGGCCAGCAATCTCCCTATTGTTATGTATGTCTCTCATATGCAAATGCCCATACCAACTGCTGTGAATGCTCTTTCATGTATTGTTGTAACTGGGTATAAATACCGCACATATTCTGTAACTCATTCTCTCATTCCTGAAACTGCTGCTGACACACTCACTCTTGTGTCTCTCTGCTGAGAGCCTCCGGGCTCGCTCCCGGCGCGCATGCACGGCGCCAGGGCGAGCTCCGTGATGGCGGTATGATTTAATAAACCTACCCTTCATCTCACTGCCTTTATTTTATCATTCGCCATATGGGGATTCTAAATTGTCCTTAGGTATGACTGCGAGAGTGAATGGTTGTCTGTTTCTCTGTGTTAGCCCTGCAATGGACTGGCGATCTGCCAAGGGTGTACCCTGCCTCTCGCCCAAAGATGCTGGGATAGGCTCCAGCCCCCCCCCCCCCCCGCCGCAACCTGAAAAGAATTAAGCGGAAGAAGATGGATGGATAGAGGTGTGTGCACACATGAGATAGGCAAAACAATTTTGGTGTTTAGTTACAAGGTCAAAACAAGAAACACATTATGGATATTTTATCCGTAGTTTTGTCATTAGTGTCATTATTTCTTTAACTTGTAAACCCCCCCCCCCCCCCCGACACACACACACACACATGTATATGAGTTTGTTATCTGGGTTAAATATTTTGGGCTTTCGTCTCTGTTTAAGAGTGTGTAATATTGCAATTAATTATTTCATCTAGAAAGTCTCAGAACTGCTGACAAAAAAGCCAGCAGCGACGATCACTAGTGAAGAACTTCAAGAAGAACATGAAGAAGCAGGCTTATCTTCAAGCAACATTTTTCAACCTACATATCTCCCCATTATGAAGGTAAAGACCCATATATAATCTCGTATAATATATGATTCAAGACTTTTACAATTAGGCGACTGTTATTTAATAGTTTGGTTTACAAACCTGCCAATGTGACCAGAATTTCCCCACAAAGAGAAAAAAAAATAGCACACTTGATTTTATTTTATTTTTTCCACCAAAAATAGAATCCTCCCCTATGAATTTTGAAGCCGAGTGTTGACTTTACTCCAAATGGAATGTCATCATCATCATAGCAGTCTGTCAGGGGCGACAATGACTGTTTCATTTAGGTCTGATCAAATTCCTCCATGCAGCTCTGTCCTTCGCCTTCCGCTGCCAGGAACTCCTGGCCTTGTTAACTCGGGCGACGTCCCAGCTGGTATGAGTTGTTCTCTGACTGACCATTTCATGAAACTGCTTGCAAAGTATTTGAGTACCGCTAGCTTTTGCTGGACTAGCGACACATTCTTAGCAGATAGAGGTATTATCAGTGGCAAGGACAAGCCAAGACAAACTGACTCCAGTATCTGTTGCAGTGACTGACAAGATGATAGGTTTGTTTATCTCTGCTCTTTGTGTAGTACATGTCACGATGCACCGACTGGCAAAAGTCCACCATAAACCTTGCAACAGATGTGCTGATCTGTCAGGATGTCCAGTCTCACCCCGTGTAACTGGGAGTGGTCAACCACAGACCTGTGACAGATATTGTTTTTAGTTCTGCCAGGATGCCCAGTTTCACCCTCCATGCCCTCAGAAGGGTGGGGTTGTCGGTTGAGTCGCCGACGGCCCAACCCATGAGACAGGTAGTACCGTTTTTTATGGTTATCCAGTAGCAAGCAAACCAATGCCTGACCTGACTCTAAATGGAACGACTTTGTGTTAAAAAATGTAATATTTTGGAGAGTGTTGGAAATGAGGAGGCAGGTTTACGAACAGACAAAGTTTATTAACACTCTCTCATCAGTCATACACATAAAAAGCATGAAACAGCCAAGCACGGTTTCTCCTTATATCCCAACAGATCATCTCACATCAGCATGACATATGACATCTAACAACACAATACACTCCCCTTGAACCTCTGGCTCCCTCTTCTTGCCAACTCCCCATGATGTCCCTGACTATTGTCCTCTTATGTTTAACCACTGCATCCTGGCTGAAATGCTGTCTGACTCACCCTAGTCTCTACAATATGCATCATCCTGGCTGAGACGCTGTCTGACTCACCCTAGTCTCTACAATATGCATTTTGTGTCTTCTGCACCCCCCCCTCCCCCAGACAGAGTTTCAGTACCCACGTCTTTTGGGCTTCAGTATCCTCCCATATCTGCTGTAATGGGGGTCTCTATGCCGGCAGGGGGCTGCTGGACGTGTGTCTGACTGCGGGTGGGCCATGGCGAGGGGGGGCGGAAATCCGCTTTGCCCATGTGGCTGTCCTGGTGAATCATTTGCCTGGGGAGTTCTCAGTGGGGGTCTTCCACGCCGAGGGGCCCAAGCCAGCAGCACTTGCTCGTCCACCACTACAAAGGCGGGCTTAAGTCTGTCTATGCATATTTTCTCCCAACGCCCCCCCCCCAAGTCTAACAAAAAATGCTTGTCCCCTGTTTCCAGCAATCTGAACGGGCGCAATGGAGGGCGGTGGGCATCGTGTCTGACGAACACAAACTCTGCGTTCTTCAAAGTTTTTGGCAAGAAAGCGCGTGGAAAACAGTGGTGGGCCGGGCCGGGCAGCGTGCCTGTGTCTGCACTACGCTCCAAACGCTGAGACGGGCGGTTGTCCGGCGCGGGATTATCTGGCAAAAATTCCCCGGGCAGCCGCAGTGGCTAAGAAAAAAACAGTTCTGCCGGGAAAGAATCCAAATCCTCTTCTGGTGCAGAACGCAACCCCAATAAAACCCACGGCAACCGGTCAACCCAATTTGCATCCGTCAACGAAGCCCTGAGTGCTGCTTTCAGTGACCTGTGAAAACGCACCCATAACCCATTTGCCTGTGGGTTGTACACGGTTGTGTGGTGAATTGCAACACCAAGGCTACAGGCCATCACGGACCAAAGTTTGGAAACAAACTGAGGGCCCCTACCGGACATGATGTCCGAAGGGATTCCAAAACACGCCACCCATGATGCCAAAAAAGCGCGTGCCACGTCCGCAGATGTGGTTGCCGCCAGCGGGACTGCTTCTGGCCACCACTGTCAGAAGGTGCATGCACCCCTGCAACGGCGGGAGGGGACCCACGAGGTCCACATGAACATGGTCGAATCTTTTCTCCAGTGTACTAAACGGCTCCAAAGGAGCCTTCGTGTGTCTGTGTACTTTGGCTCATTGGCACGCTATGCAGGCCACCGCCCACTCTTTAATTTATTTGCGCAGGCCTGGACACACGAATTTCGCTCCCACCATTTTGACTGACGCGTGCACTCCTGGGTGCGCCAGAGCGTGAACTGACTCAAACACACGGCGGCGCCACGTGACCGGGACCACTGGGCGCGGGCGTCCCGTGGAGACGTCGCAGATTAGGGGGGGCTTGCCGTCTTGCAGTACTCTGCTCTCCAGCCTTAACCCTGTTGGTCCAGACTGGAGTGCGCGCACGTCCGTATCGCTAATCTGCTCTGTGGCCATGGCTGTATAATCTATCCCTACGCAGACCGGGGCCACAACCACGAGCAAGAGGCAGTCCACCACCACATTCAGTTTACCCGACACATGCTGAATATTGGTCGTAAACTCCGAGATCGCGGCCAGCTGTCTCTGCTGCCGGCCCGACCATGGTTCCGAAACCTTGGCCATCGCGAACGTCAGTGGCTTGTGGTCCACGAACGCGGTAAAGCTGCGCCCTTCCAGCCAGAACTGGAAGTGGCGTATGGCCAGGTGGAGAGCCAGCAACTCCCTGTCGAACACGTTGTATATACGCTCACTGTCGCGCAAAGTCCTGCTGAAAAAAGCGAGTGGCTGCCAAGAACTGGCGACACGTTGCTCCGCGACGGCCCCTATAGCCACATCCGAGGTGTTGGTAGTGAGCGCTACCCGGGCCGCCGAATCTGGGTGCGCCAACAGGGCGGTGTTTGCCAGGGCTGTTTTAACCTCAGAGAACGCCTGCTCTCGCTCCGGAGTCCATTCGACTCCATCCGTGGGTTTCCGTTTCTTGAGCGCGGCGTACAATGGCTGCATGAGTTGAGCTGCGCGGGGGAGGAAGCGGTTATAAAAGTTAACCATCCCCCAAAATTCCTGCAGGGCCCTGACCGTCTGAGGCCGGGGAAAGTTCGCCACGGCGCGCATTTTGTCGGGCAAGGGTATCGCTCCCTCCGGTGATACGCGATGCCCCAAAAAATCAATCCCCGTCACGCCAAACTGGCACTTTGCCGGGTTGATTATTAACCCGTGCTACTCCAACCTCTGGAAAACCATCCTGAGGTAGGTTACGTTTTCGTCTTCGGACGCACTGGCTACCAGGATATCATCCAGGTAGACGAACACAAACGGGAGATCGCGCAGCATCGCGTCCATCATGCGCTGGAACGTCTGTGCCACTCCTTTTAATCCGAAAGGCATGTGCAGAAACTCGAACAAGCCAAACGGAGTTATTATCGCTGTTTTGGGTATGTCCTCCGCGTGCACTGGGACCTGGTGGTAACCGCGGACCAGGTCTATTTTAGAAAAAATGCGTGCTCCTGCGAAGTGAACAGAAAAATCCTGAATGTGGGGAATCGGGTAGCGGTCGTGTGCTGTGGCGTTATTCAACCTGCGGAAATCACCGCACGGTTGCCACGACCCCTCAGCCTTAGGGATCATGTGTAGTGGGGATGCCCATGGGCTGTTCGATCGCCTGATGATGCCCAACCTTTCCAGGTTGGAAAACTCCTCACACGCTATGGCCAGCGTCCAAGCTCCGAGGTCGTGTGAAAACGGGCGGCCCGGTGGTGGTGATAAAGTGCTCCACCCCGTGTTTAGCGATGGCCGACGAAAAAATCAGGACTAAAACTGCTGGGAACTGAGTGAGCAGTGTGTGGAACTTACCGCCTGGAGCTGTGACGTTGGCTTGTGTTACTGGGCCGGCCCCTCGAGCTGTACAGGGGAGAGAGTCAAAGGACAGTGCATTAACCAAGCGTCTGTTAGCAACATCAACTAGTAAACCATGCACACACAGAAAATCAGCTCCCAGGATTGGGAAACTCAGTGCTGCTATGACAAAAGTCCACTCGTATGTACGGCTGTGTAGAGATAAAGCCAGAGTTCTCTCACCAAAGGTCTTAATGCCCGAGCCGTTTACTGCCACCAGCCCGGGGCCGCTAGGACCTGCCAGCCGGTCGGCGTAGGTCGGCAGGATGATGCTCTCCTGGGCTCCAGTGTCTATGAGGAAATGGCTCCCTGAGCGTGAGTCTGTCACGTAGAGCAGCTTGTTTTCTTCACCAGCGGTCGCAGCTGCTACCGACTGCCGGCCTTGGCATTTCCCGAGCGCTTGAATTGGCACGGTGGCGTACACCTGTGTGCGTTCTCTCCAAAGCGGCGGTTGTAGAAGCAGAACGTGTCTCTCTGGCGCTCCTTGGTCCCTGCTGCCGCTACCGTCGGTGGCTCCTCGCCTCCTCTGGTCATCTCACTGAGCTCTGACGCGGCCGCGTTGACTGCGAGCGCTCTGGTGGTGAGGATGAGCTGGTCTGCCTCCTGAGCTAGCGCCCGGTAGTCACGCGCGGCCAGCAATGGTGAATTGGCCAGAACCGCTCTCGCCTCTGTTGGAAGGTTCCGATGGAAAAGGTGGGCAAACAGAAAATGCCCATCGTCCGTGCCCATTAACGCCAACATCTTCTCCATCAGATTGACAGCCAAACCATCTCCTAACTCGGAATGCCTCAGGAGCCTCTCTGCTCTCTCACAGTCCGAGAGCATGTAGCGCCGGGTCAGCGCAGCTTTGAGAGCCTCGTATCTGTTGTGGGCTGGGAGCTGGTTGAGCAGGCTCGCTTCCTGCTGAGCTGTGTGAGCGTCCAGCGCTGCAATCACATAGTAAAACTTGGTGTTGTCTGCCGTTATTCCCTGGAGGTCGAACTGGTCCTCGGTGTGGTGGAACCAAGAGCGCGGGTTGTGCTGCCAAAAGTCCGGTAGCTTGACTGAAACAGCGCATGCGTTGCTGGGGGTTCCTGTCCGGGCCGTCTGTGGGATGCTTGACGTGTTGCTGGGGCTTCCTGTCCGGGCCGACTCCGGGGTTCTTGCCTCGTGTTCCATAATACGTCCAGGGTCACCAGTGTGGAGAGTGTTGGAAATGAGGAGGCAGGTTTACAAACAGACTAAGTTTATTAACACTCTCTCATCAGTCATACACATAAAAAGCATGAAACAGCCAAGCACGGTTTCTCCTTATAACCCAAAAGATCATCTCACATCTGCATGGCATTTCACATCACACTGCATGACATCTAACAACACAATACATTCCCCTTGAACCCCCGGCTCCCGCTTCTTGCCAACTCCCCATGACGTCCCTGACTATTGTCCTATTATGTTTAACCACTGCATCCTTGTGTGCCCCAGTGATCCCAGGAGCTATGTTGTCCAGGGAAATTTGTCTCTGATAGGGTCACCCAAGACAAACTGGTCCTGGGTGAAGGGCCAGACTAAGAACGATCCAACAGACTCTCATGATAAATTCTATATCAAGGATTCAGTGTACCCCGCCCGGTATGGGGTTCCCGGGGCCCCACCCTGGAGCCAGGCCTGAGGGAGGAGCCCGAAGGCTAGCATCTGGTGGCCGGGTTTCTGCCCATGGGACCCGGCCGGGCTCAGTCCGAAGGAGTTACAAGGGTCCATCCTCCAGTGGGCTCACCACCTGCAGGAGGGATCATGGGGGTCCGGTGCTATGTGGATTAGGTGGCGGTCAAAGGCGGAAACCTTGGCGGACTGATCCCAAGCTTTCTAAACTGGCTTTTGGTAGGTGGAATGTCACCTCTCTGGTGGGGAAGGAGCCTGAGCTGGTGTACGAAGTTGAGAGATACCAGCTAGATATAGTCGGCCTCACCTCAACACACAGCTCCGGTTCCGGAACCAGTCTCCTGGAGAAGGGCTGGAGCTTGGCCTTTTCTGGAGTTGCCCCGGGCGAGAGGCGACGAGCAGGGGTGGGTATTCTTGTATCGCCCCACCTTGCTGCCTCTATATTGGAGTTTTCCCCGGTGGACGAAAGGGTTGCTTCCCTGCGCCTTCAGGTTGGGAAACGGGTCCTGACCATCATTTGTGCCAATGCACCAAATGATGTTTCAGACTACCCACCCTTTTTGGAGTCTCTGACAGGGGTGCTGGAGGGTGCTCCTCTTGGAGACTCCATTGTCCTACTGGGGGACTTCAATGCGCACGTGGGCAACGACAGTGAAACCTGGAAGGGGGTGATTGGGAAGAACGGCCTGCCCGATCTGAACCCGAGTGGTGTTCAGTTATTGGACTTCTGTGCTAACCACAGTTTGTCCATAACGAACACCATGTTCAAGCATAAGGGTGTCCATATGTGCACCTGGCCCCAGGACACCCTAGGTCGCAGGTCGATGATCGATTTTGTTATCGTGTCATCAGACCTGCGACCGTATGCCTTGGACACCCAGGTAAAGAGAGGTGCAAAGCTGTCAACTGATCACCACCTGGTGGTGAGTTGGATCCGATGGCAGGGGAGGTAGCCATTCAGACCTGGTAGACTCAAACGTATAGTGAGGGTGTGCTGGGAACGTCTGGCTGAAGCCCCTGTCCGGGAGGTCTTCAACTCCCACCTCTGGAAGAACTTCAACCACATTCTGAGGGAGTCTGGAGACATGGAGTCTGAATTGGCCATGTTCTCCACCTCTGTTGTTGAAGTGGCGGCCCAGAGCTGCGGCCACTAGGTGGTTGGTGCATCTTGTGGTGGCAACCCCCGAACCAAGTGGTGGACACCAGTGGTGAGGGGGGGCATTACGCTGAAGAAGGAGTCCTATCAAGCTTGGTTGGCTTGTGGGACTCCCGAAGCAGCTGAGGTGTACCGGCAGGCCAAGCGGAGTGCAGCTCGGGTGGTTGCTGAAGCAAAAACCCGGGTATGGGAGGAGTTTGGTGAGGCCATGGAACAAGACTTTTGGTCGGCCTCGAAGAGATTCTGGCAAACTGTCCGGCGCCTCAGGAGGGGAAAGCAGCTCCCTGTCCACACTGTGTATGGTGCGGATGGGGCAGTGTTGACTTCGACTGGGGATATCGTCGGGCGGTGGAAGGAATACTTCGAGGATCTCCTCAATCCCACTAATATGCCTTCCACAGAGGAAGCAGGGTTTGGGGACGAGGGGGATGACTCGCCTATCACAGGGGCTGAGGTTGCCAAGGTGGTTAAAAATCTCCTTGGTGGCCGGGCCCCAGGAGTGGACGAGATTCGCCCTGAGTACCTCAAGGCCCTCGATATTGTTGGGCTGTCATGGTTGACACGCCTCTGCAACATTGCGTGGAGGTCGGGGGCAGTGCCTTTGTCATGGCAAAATGGGGTGGTGGTTCCTCTCTTCAAAAAAGGGGACTGGAGGGTGTACTCCAACTTTAGAGGGATCACACTCCTCAGCCTCCCTGGGAAGGGCTATGCCAAGGTACTGGAGAGCAGAGTCCGGCCGTTGGTCAAACCTCAGATTCAGGAGGAGCAATGTGGTTTTCGTCCTGGCCGTGGCACATCGGACCAGCTCTTTACCCTCTCGAGAATTCTTGAGGGTTCGTGGGAGTTTGCCCAACCAGTTTACATGTGTTTTGTGGACTTGGAGAAGGCATCTGACCGCGTCCCTCATGGATTTTTGTGTGGGGCGCTTCGGGAGTATGGGGTATCGGGCTTGTTGTTATGAGCTATTCGGCCTCTGTACGACCGTTGTGAGAGTTTGGTTCATATTGCCAACACCGGTCGGAGTCATTCAAAGTGAGAGTTGGACTCCGCCAGGGCTGCCCTTTGTCACCGATCTTGTTCATAATTTTTATGGACAGGATTTCTAGGCGCAGCCAGGGAATGGAGGGTGTCATACTTGGTGACCACAGGATCTCATCTCTGCTGTTTGCAGATGATGTTGTCCTGTTGGCTTCATCCAGCAATGACCTACAGGTCTTGCTGGGACAGTTTGCTGCTGAGTGTGAAGTGGCTGGGATGAGAATCAGCACCTCCAAGTCAGAGTCCATGGTACTCAGCCGGAAAAAGGTGGATTGTCCTCTCTGGGCCCAAGTGGAGGAGTTTAAGTATCTTGGGATCTTGTTCATGAGTGAGGGGAAAATGGAGTGAGAGATTGACAGACGGATTGGAGCAGCATCTGCAGTGATGCGGACGTTGTACCGGTCTATTGTGGTGAAGAGGGAGCTTAGTTCTAAGGCAAAGCTGTCGATTTACCAGTCAATCTACGTTCCTTTTCTCACCTATGGTCACGAGCTTTGGTTAATGACTGAAAGAACAAGATCGCGGATACAAGCGGCTGAAATGAGCTTTCTCCGTAGGATTGCTGGACTCACCCTCAGAGATAGGCTGAGGAGCTCAGTCATCTGGGAGAGGCTCAGAGTAGAACCGCTGCTCCTCCACATTGAAAGGACTCAGTTGAGGTGGTATGGGCATCTGATTAGGATGCCTCCTGGACGCCTCCCACTTGAGGTGTTTCAGGCACGTCCCACTGGGAGGAGACCCCGGGGCAGACCCAGGACTCAATGGAGAGACTATGTCTCCCAGCTGGTCTGGGAACGCCTTGGTATCCTCTCTGAAGAGCTGGAGCAGGTGGCTGGGGTGAGGGAAGTCTGGGCTTCTCTGCTTGAACTGCTGCCTTCGCGACCCGGACCTCCGGAAAAGCGGTAGAAGATGGATGGATGGATGGATAGATCCTGGCTGAGACGCTGTCCGACTCACCCTAGTCTCTACAATATGCATCATCCTGGCTGAGACGCTGTCTGACTCACCCTAGTCTCTACAATATGCATCATCCTGGCTGAGACGCTGTCTGACTCACCCTAGTCTCTACAATATGCATTTTGTGTCTGCTACACCATTACTTTTTTCAGTTTTCATTTTTATAAATCTCATTGCCTACTGAAACTGTATGTCTATAGCAAAGGTACATGATCAAAGTTGCACATCCAGTTCTTTTAGATCTATCTGTATATTACCATTCAGTGTTTTGGAGGCGACCGATGTCCATCTCTAACCCTTCAGCGTCGGACCATTCATCCTCTGAAATGTGCGATTCATCGTCGCTTCCTGAACGGTATGGTACAAATAAATAGGGTTGCAGTCCTTCGTAAGAACCAACCCGGTCTTCTTCATCACTCGATCCTGCTTCTTCCTCAAAAACTATCAACAAATTGCTCAAATCTTCACTGAAATCGCTAACTACTTCCTCAGCTTCACTGTACTCAGCCATGCTTGTTTACATCTTTGTTTCACCTCATTACGTCACAACATGGCGCTGGCGTTTGACCCAATTATGACAAACAAACATCGCACTCAGCTGCATCACTACATAATTTATGGTAGTATATGGAAACAAAATTTTATTAATTAATTTATTTATTATTCAGTTCCTCTTTCTAATGATGTCTTGGTTGAATTATGTCACAGACACTTTAAGAAGGCCATACGAAATGGTCCAAAAATTGTTCTTATGGTGTTCACAGCCATTCGTAAGGCTATCTGTGACCGTAGCTTAACCTAACTTGCCTGTTTTTGGAATGTGAGAGGAAACCTGAGCATTTGGATTAAAACTGCACAAGCATGTCAAAGCTGCCAATTCCTAATGGCAAATGCTTTAATGTAACACCATAGAAATGCACATAAATAGCATACCATCTTTAAGTTGTCTTAAGTATCATGTACCTACATTTTAAGCATGTTTATGTGGAAAGTATCATTTTTATTTCTGTGGTACACAGCAACGTCATGTCAAATTCAGCATTTAAAGAGTATTCAGAACTTCTTGAAGAGGATGATGGGGCATGGCAGGAAGGATTGTAAAAACATACGCTTCCGTGCATGAGATGGGACTTGTCCACAACTGTCTGTATTCACTTTCACTTTGTTTTTCACTTCTGAGTCAATTATTTTTTCATTAAATATTCATTTTGGGTGGTAAAAGTTATGGAAAAAGGTTAGTGATAGGATTTAAGGTAAAGGAAGCTTGATACGTACATTGCAACTTCTTTCACCAGATGTTGTTTTTTCCTCCAAAACTGACAAAAACAAACCATTCATGATGGCAAATCAGTCTTGAAACACTACATGAAAAACTAAAAAAATGCATTCATACACGTCATCATCATCGTCATCATCATAGCAGTCTGTCGTGGGCGACAATGACTGTTTCATTTAGGTCTGATCAGATTCCTCCACACAGTTCTGTCCTTAGCCTTCTGCTGCCAGGAACTCCTGTCTATGTCCAACTTCTCCAAGTTTCTTTTTACAGTGTCTTTAAATCTGAGCCTTGGTCTACCCTGATTGCGTTTGCCCTCGCATAACTGTGAGTAGAGTAACTGCCGAGGGAGATGCTGTCTTTCCATGAGATATTTATTATGGCTCGAAGGTGTCTCATCATGTACGCGTGGAGTTTCTTCACCTGCACTCAGTAGACAGTCCAAGCTTCAGCACCGAACAATAGAGTAGCCAGTACTGTCGCCCTGTACACTTTGCATTTCACATGGATAGACACATGTCGATTGTTCCACAGTCTCTCCCTCAAGTTTCCAAACACAGCGCTCGCTCTTCCCATTCTGAGAGATAGTTCATCCTCCAGCCTAGCATTCTCTGAAACAGTACTCCCTAGGTACTTGAAAGTCTTGCACTTGACTAGTGGCTCTGTACCAATGCTGATCTCTTCTGGTAGTGATGTTGATAATTGGAACTTTGGTGGTTGATAAAGGACCTCTGTCTTCTTGATGTTGATTTGGAGGCTGAATTGGCTAGCTGCTCTTGCACATTTCTCCACTAAAGATTGCATATCTTCCATGCTGTGTGCAACTAGAGCACTGTCGTCGGCAAAGAGCATTTCTCTTACTACCTTTATTGATGTCTCACTCTTGGCTTTAAACTGTGCCACATTGAACAAGTCTGCTTCTTTCCTTGTTTGAATGTATACTCCTTCTGAAGTGTCTTTGAAGGCCACCTCAAGCATGGCTGCCAGATATAGCAAGAAGAGTGTAGGTGCCAGCACACACCCTTGTTTCACCCCGTTGCTTACTGAAAAGTCTTTAGATACTGAACCACTCATTGCCACGTTTGCTTGCATACCTGCATGGAGTGCCTCGATCAGGCTGACAAACTTCTCTGTACAACCATATTTCTTGAGTACCTGCCAAAGTCCTTGTCGCGAAACAGTATTGAAGGCTTTACTGAAGTCTATGAAGACTACATAAAGCAGCATGTTTTGTTTGATACACTTTTCTTGAACATATTTCAAGCAGAAAATCATGTCCATTGTGCTTCTTCCACTTCTAAAGCCGCACTGGGTTTCCGGTAGTACATTCTGCGAGATGTGTTCACTGAGTCTGTTAAGTAGAACACGTGAGAGAATCTTACCAACAGTGGCTAGTAGTGATATACCTTGGTAATTTCCACAATCCTTCCTGTCACCTTTCTTGAACAAAGGCACAATACTTGCATCCATCCAGTCTTGAGGTACTTTCTGGGCATCCCATATCTCTTGGATGAGCTTGTGCAGGCAGTTGGTCAGCTGAACACCACCAAATGTCCACACTTCTTCTGGAATTCCATCCCTTCCTGGAGCTTTACCATCCTGTGTTGTCCTGATAGCTGCCATTAGTTCATCAAAATTTGGTGGTTCATCCAGACTTGATACAGCTGGTCGCTGCACTAGAGCTTCTTTAGCCTCTTCAGTGAGATCTCCAGGGTTGTTTAGTAGTTGGTCAAAGTGGTCTGCAAATCTGTCCAGGATCTTGTCTTTCTCCTGCAAAACTGTTTCACCATTCATAGCCTTTAGTTGGATCAATCCTCTTGGTTTAGGGCCGTAGATTTCTGTCAAACCTGTGAAGAATGTTTTCATGTCCTTCCTGTCTGCTGCAGTTTGAAGTTTCTCTGCTTTTTTATCCCACCAGCTGGACTTCATCTCTTTGGTGTACTTCTGTAGCTCACTCTGAGCCTTTGAGTATTTCTTCTTCTTCAACGTTGTGTTACACTGTAGGTTTTCCGGCCTAGCTGTATTCCTCACTTCTGGTAGTTTCTTCAGGTGTTCGTCATGCTCATCAAACCAATCTTGATGTTTCCTCTCAGGGTAGCCTAATATATCACTCGCAGTCTGATACACCGTATCCTGCAGTGTTGCCCATTTCTCTTCTATGTCATTCTCTGAGTTGTTGCTGTCCCAGTCTTTCAAGTTTTCATCCATTTCCTGTGTAAGTTCTTCCTGCTTCTTTTGGCCTTTCAGTGCACTAGTGTTTAGCTTCTGTGGTGGCTTTGCACCTTTCCTGCAGTGCTGTTTTCATCTGCAAATCCTTAATCTAGATCTCAGCATAACATGATCAGTGCCACAGTCCGTGCCTCTCATTGCTCTGGTGTCCAACACATCCCTTCTGTATCTCTGCCTGACTATAATGTAGTCTAATAAGTGCCAGTGCTTGGATCTTGGGTGCATCCATATCTTCTTGTGTGTGTCCTTGTGCTTAAAGCAGACGGACAGTGACATTTTTTTATTGAACCAATCAACAGATTGTATGAAAATATTCTATTCTGTCTATTCCCGCGATTTAATGTGTCACCAGCCTCCATAAATGACCTTATTTGCTCATAGCTCAGCCTTCAGTTAGTGAGGCTGCAGTACCGCCATCTCTCGATAGGTGCGGGCATTGGTGACGTCACTACAGCAATACATAGTAAATGGCAGAACGAGAGCAAAGTGATTCAGACAGCGATTATTTTCTCGAGTTTGACGACCTCAATATAAATGATGACATTGAAAATGAGGAATGGGATGATGAAGTAGTTTTGGGTGGTGCTGAGGGGGTATTCAGCCTTATTTGTGGAAAAGAAGTGAGGGTTATGTTGCCTGCCTGTGCAGTGAGCCTCATCACAGAAACATTCCCATCTGATCACCACAAGGGATTTTGCCTACCAAGATTAGATTTGTGAACAATGATATGTAAATAAAGTTTTGTAAAATCATATATTGAGTTTATTAATGTTCATGTCAATGTTATAATTCTCATAGTTCAGCATTCATCAAAGTCGCATGTCATATACATTTGAATAATTTGAACACACTAAATTCTTCTCAATTTGAAAAGAAATATTACATACTATACCACCTTTGTAATGAATGTTTGAAAACACAGCAGAAATATACAAAGAAATACAAAAATCAATGGAGTATCACTACAGATTAAGAAAATAACTAGTTTCCAGATATAGCAATTATTATATTCCAATAAATAACATTTCACAGTTATAATGGGCACCATTTTATGGTAGAAAATTGGGGTTCCATTTTTAAAAGCACATTTCTCTTACAATCGTAGGCTTATATTTATTTTTCTTAGCAAATATGTTGCTTCCCTAAAAACTGAAAGCTGAACTGTCATTGGTAATTACCTCCGCCAGGCCGAAAAGGCCAGGAGGAGGTTATGTTTTTGCCGGGGTTTGTTTGTCTGTTTGTCAACTCCGCGTTCTTCAACGTTTTAGGCACAAAAGCACGCGCAAAACACTGGTGGCCTGGGCCCGCCAGCGTGCCTCTGTTTGCGCGACGCTGCAAAACCTGACACGGGCACCTGTCCGCTGCCGCATTATTTCCCAGAAATAATTTGATTTTGAAAATCATCCATTGCTTGGAATTCATTTAAAATGTTTAGTAAACATTTGCAGTGAATATTAAAAATCCAAAACTTACCCTGTTTACTTCTCGTGTTCTGACAGCTAATCGCCTCGGTAGATCACCCTGGCTTTTCACGCCACTGTCACTGACACTTGTCTCAGTCAGACTTGGGAATCACGGGATATATAGTTGGAATAGCCGTTTTCTTTATCACCAATCTTTTTGCAAATTGCATCTTATTCTCTAAATCGCTGTCAACGAAATGTCTACTGCACATGCAGGGCGCTAACGAGACGCAGGTGTGCGCGCAGCTGAGGCAGATGCCTGAGAGCGGCGAGCCGTGACACCTGCAAAATATATGTGGACCAGAAAGACTGACAAACCTGAGTACTATTTCACTGCAGTCTGCTTTAATACAGAAGCTGAAGCAATAGGGAACACTGTATGTCTCTGTAATTGAGAACTGTGCTTCTAAAAAACACAGGAGGATGGACTTCCAATATAAGTAACTGGTGAGTTAAACTGTCTTTCTTCAGCATGTTTTTTCCCCCTAACCGTTCTTATGATCATGAAAATATTTGGTAATTCCGAGAAATATCCGTAATCGCCGATTTTAAAACGTAAACATCAAGTGTTGCATGAAGCAAAACACAGCAGGACCATCGCACCTGTAGACAACACAACGCCAAACCATATTAATTCGATTCCTGAAATCCTAATCTTCATAAATAATCTATTTGTAATCCACAAGTATTCCGAGAAATATCCGTAATCGCCGATTTTAAGACGTAAACAAGTGTTGCATGAAGCAAAACACAGCACTGCCCGCCGACCGTGTGCGTGTGTTTGCCGGTGGTGACGTCACACAGTCAGTGGCCATCTTAGCCGCTGATCGCTTGACTGGGTCAGACAGCTCTCCACAACAGCGTACTTCAAGAGCGCATTGTCACCTTATGCGACATTTTTTGACACCAAAACATGTGCGGTTCGACTTAGCTCGTCTCAGACAACAATTTGAGATAAGAATTAGCGATATTGAATTTTCGTCTGTCTGTCTGCTTTAAATAGAGTGTTGGTTATCACAAAGTTGTACTCTGAACACAGTGCAAGTAGAAGTTCTCCATTAGCATTGCACTTGCCTACTCCATGACTGCCTAGCACTCCTTTCCATTTCTCAGTGTCCGAACCAACTCTAGCATTAAAATCTCCAATGAGTATCAGCCTGTCATCAGTCGGTACATGCCTGATAGTCTCACGTGAATCACTGTAGAACTCTTCCTTCACCTCTTCTGTGTTGGTCATTGTTGGGGCATATACACTGATGAGTGTGGTATATATCTTCCGCTGTAGTGGGAGTCTCATAGTCATTATCCTATCGTTGACTGGCACCGGTTCCTCATCAAGCATTGCTGCTATCTCCTTTCTAACTGCAAAGCCCACTCCTTCTTCTCTCCTTTCTTGAGTTGATCTCCCACTCCAAAAGAAGATGTACCCATGGTCTTCCAAGCTGTCATATCCAGGCAATCTTGTTTCACTAAGTGCAGCTATGTCTACATTGTACCTGTTCATTTCCAGGGCCACAAGCGCGGTCTGTCTTTCTGGGCGCTGTGATGTTGTTCTGTCCAACAGAGCGCGTACATTCCATTCTGCTACACACGAGGTTGCTGTTTTCCTCTTCTTTTGTCTTCCTGCTCCTAGCTTACTTTTCGCTGCCTTCGGAGTGTGAACAGATCAGCACAGACCTTGTAAGCCCAGGCGGCGTCCGAGCCTGTATGAGTTGCTTTCTGATTGATCATTTCATGAAACTGCTTGCAAAGTATTTGAGTACTGCTAGCTTTTGCTGGACTAGCAGCACATTCTTGGCAGATAAAGGTAATATCAGTGGCAAAGACAAGCCAAAACAAACTGACTCCAGTATCTGTTGCAGTGACTGTCAAGATGATAGGTTTGTTTATCTCTGCTCTTTGTGTAGTGCATGTCACAATGCTCCTACTGGCACAGTCCACCACAGACCTTGTGACAGATGTGGTTATCTGCCAGGATGTCCAGTCTCACCCTGTGTAACTGGGAGTGGTCCACCACAGACCTGTGACAGATATTGTTTTTAGTTCTGCCAGGATGCCCTGTTTCACCCTCCATGCCCTCGGAAGAGCGGGGATGCCGGTTGAGTCACCGACGGCCCGACCCATGAGACAGGTACTACCGGTTTTCGTGGTTATCCGGTAGCAAGAAAGCCAATGCCTGACCTGACCAAAAAAAAAAAGGGGGGGGGATGTAAGTCTCAGTTAAAAGCTGCCAATTTCTGACCAAAAAAGTGCAATTTTATGGGTAAAAAGCTGCAACTTTAGCAAAAAGACAAAAAAGGTGTAAATTTCCAGCTGTTTACAACCTAAAAACGCTGATCTAAGATTTTAGTAAAATGCTGCAAGTGTGGCGATGTTAAAATAAGGCACGGCGACTGGAGTTTTTAAGGAAGTTTATTCATTAATCATCGCCATCACAGAGCTCACCCCAGCTACTGTATAAGCATGCTGGAGCGGCTCTCAGGCTCTCATGAGCAGTAATCAGAAGCAGTCAGAGTGAAAAGAGAAGAGGGTGAACATATCATATTCAGCCACTTAAATACCCAGCTACAAACAATACATCAAAGGCATGTTAACATCAAAGACATTGCAGGGCGGCATGTGACATTCGTACCACAATGAGAGCAGGAAGCATGAATGTTTGCATTTGAGTCATACACATCCACAGGATACTGGCGCCTGAACTAGACACGGAGAGGCTGCCTATTGATCTCAACACACACATCTCATTGCTCTGCTAATTGCCCCGGCTGAGCGCTCTGTTTGCCCGTGGCTGTTGTGGGGGTTACCCCATACAAGTTTAAGCTTTTTTTTTTAAACTGCAAATTCAAGAGTAAGAAAAGTTTTAAATTCATGAGGAAAAAGCTGCAAAATTATGAATAACAAAAAGGTGTAAATTTTCAAGTAAGAAGCTGCACATTTCTGAGCAAAATGGCTGTAACTCTGCAGGAAAATCCTGCAAATTTATGAGAAAAATCCTCACATTTACAAAAGAATGTTTCTAATTTACATGAAAAAGGATGTGATAAATTGGTGTGTGTTGGCCATTTTTTTTAAGACAGCCGTGAGGAGGAACTAAGCGGCTGTGTTTGGAGGTGTTAAATTCTGCAAATCGGCATTAATCAGCAGGGAAAAGGAGAAGAAGAGGAATAGGTAATCCTCAGCAGCAGAAATAATCCAGTTAACCCAGGAAAAGTAAACACATGACACCCCATGACACCCAACAGATCCCCCCCATGACATCAGTAGGAACAGCTGGGCCAGACTTCACACCTTTGTCCATTTACATGTTCCCTTCTGAGGACAGTTCAAACAGAGCTGCTGCTGAGATGGAAACCAAAGGGTTAAAGGGTGACATGGCTTTATCAGCAGCACTGATCCCCCCCCCCCCCCAACTGACCTGCTGGCCAGGAACTAACAACTCCTCAGACCTGTTAACACAATTTTAACAACAAAAGGACATGCAAAAGAACGACTATTCTCTTTGATTTAACAGGATAACAGCGTGAATTTTCTGGTCTGTGAATAAACAGAGCAGCCATGAGTGTTTCACGGAGTCACTTATTGAATTATAATGGTTAATCTAAGTCACAATTTCAGGAAACAAACTTCAGGGGAAACTTAAACCCATGACACATTGTTTTAAATTTTGCTGATTTTTCTTTTTTTCCCCACTTCTCTTCCAGTCCTTATGGCCACTTTCTGATTGCTTTGAGTTTTTAAAACATCATTTTAAGAATAATGTTAACTGACTTAAAGTATATTTCTAACTACACTATATCATACAATATGCCATTTGACATACAATTTCATTTGATCGCATTTAGTTCTTAATTCAAACAAGCACAGTATTTGCAGCCAACTTAATTAAGACTTGAACAAAAGCAATCTGAATACAACTGGAAGCGTTTAAGAATAAAAATCTTTGGATTCCTTAATGAAGTTCTGCCTGCAGATTACCTGCACTCACACATTCCAATTACCACTCATGAGATGGACCAGATTCCATACAAAATGTTAAAAATTTTACTTTGGCTTCTTCTTTGAGGGGTTGCTGTTCCAGTTAAAAGTCTCAAGTGTTGAAGAGTCCAGCTTTGTATAAAACGGCCAAGTCAGTATACCACAAAAGGCTCAAAGTCGCTAAGATAATCCAGAGGTTAAACCGGCTGTTAATGTCATTTAAACCCTTCATGGCGTCGACAACGTGGAACAGGCATTTCACTTTGAAACGGATGGCAGCGAGTTATTGACCTCACCAGCCCACGTGACAAACTCGCAATGCATTCTGGGCGGGGTAGGTTCAACGATCATAAACGAACTGCAAGCACACAGCGCCTCGGCATTTCTTGTGAATGAACGGAAAAAAAAAAAATCACAAAATGGACCGTGAAGGAAAATTTAAAGGGACCGTACTCCGCCAAATTGAATGGGACTGCAAAGGCACACTATTTGGCGAAGCTTGAAGGGGTTAATGGACTAGATCCCTACCAACATATCACATGGAGTTCGGATGTAAACATTCTGCCAAACTTCGACAATGCCTTCATTTATAATTATATGACTTTAAGCACAGTTGACCCGGAATCTCTCATACACACTACTGCACCTACGGACATTTTGTATATTATAGTTAGTCATTACGGTGGCGCAGTGGTTAGCACTGCGGCAGCACAGTTTACCCTTGGCCGGGGGATTGTGGGGATCGTGGGATCGTGGGTTCGATCCCAGCCCCCGACCAACAGTGATCTGTGTGGAGTTTGCATGTTCTCCCCGTGTTGCGTGGGTTTACTCCGGGATTTCTCCGGTTTCCTCCCACATGCCCAAAACATGCATGTTAGGTTAATTGGCTGTTCTAAATTGTCCCTAGATATCTGTTTCCTATAGGCCCTTAGAATAGAGGGTTAGTATTAATGAAAGCGCTTTGAGTGGTCTTTGTGACTAGAAAAGCGCTATATAAGTGCAGGTTAGTTAGTTAGTTAGTCTCAGGAATGTGTGAATGGATGGGGTGGGGGGGGAGCTATGTGGGAATGTGTCTTAATCATGCTGCTTCTTATTTGGATGCCGAGAGAAACGCAATTTCATCTTGCCTGCACTACAGTTGTATGTACAACAATATGACAATAAAGTTTGATTTGATTTGATTTGATTTGATAAGTCCATACACGAATGAAGTTTTTAATAACTTTAGGTCTTTGAAGCAAGAAAAAGTGCAGTTCACAGACGGATGGGTGCATGACTTGTAGATGTACAAGGTAGACTTGAAGACAATTGTGCTCGCAAAGGTGTTTTTTTTTAATTTCTTGTCTTGATTACAAGTATTTATTTACTAAATAAAATAAGTGCATGCCATAAATTGAATTATGCACCCAATATACATGTGAAAGTGTGCTTATAATATTTTATAATCAAGCCCTCCTTTCCTGAAGTTGGTGCAACCCCTGATGCACTTGTGTCCTGCACCTGTTGTGAAAAAGGCTGTGTGGAAATAAAATGCCCATATAAGCACCGCAACAACATCCTGCAGGCCTGTGCAGACAAGGATTTTTACCTGAAACTCTCTGACGGGAGACTAGAACTCAAGCACAGTCACAAGTACTACAAGCAGGTACAAATGCAAATTTTTGTGACAGGCTAACATTTCTGTGACTTTGTTGTGTGGACCACAAAAAGTTGTGTTGTTGTACGCGTCACACCAGATTCTGACCTGTGGGAGCAAACACTTTTACCAGTGGCCAAGAACTTTTTTTTATAAAGTTTTCCTACCTGAGCTTGTTGCCCATCACTTTACTGACTCTGAGACCCTACAACACAAAAGAGGAAAGCTGCAGCTGATAAACCCACCCAGAAGCCCAAAAGATGACGTCTAACTGCATTACAGCCAGGTCCCACACACAAGCCCAAAAGACAGGCACAGAACACAGCAGAAGTGTGGTGGACTTGCAGGCAGCCAGAAGAGCTTGATGACATGGTTGCCTGTGACAACAAAAACTGTGAAATTCAGTGGTTCCATTGAGGATGTGTGGGACTCTGAAGCACCAGCCCCACAGCAGCCGTGGTTTTGCGACATGTGCACATTAGAGTACAGTGATCCCTCGCTACATCGCGCTTCACCTTTCGCGCCCTCAGTGCATCGCGGATTTTTCAAAAATATTCATCAAAAATTCAAAATTGAGAAATAATGGGCAGGCGCTAGCAGAAGGCAGGGAGACTACATTAGACCATCAGGTATCTACACGGAGAGCCGCACAACTCTCTGTTCGCTGTTGTCGTGTTGGCTGGGCTCGGAAATCTCGCAAGCTGATTGGCCGAGACGTTTCACCCCGCAAGCTGATTGGCCGAGACGTCTCACCCACCTCCTCTCCCTGCCGAGCACCCATGAAGGGAAGGAAGACCGCATTCATTGCTTTTTATCGCTCGTGTTACTTAGTCTCGCCGCGTGGAATTTTTTGCTGTTCTCTTGTGCCATTTTGTGCGAAATAGTCTTCCTGTCGAGCCACTACGCCGCCTCCTGCAGCTTCAGCTCTATCGGAAGCTGCCCTCGATGATCCTGCGCCTCCAGCACCTCACGATGAGGCGTCACCTGAGGAGCAGTAAAGCTCTCATTAACCTGTGCAGTAAATCATTTTCATCTTGAGTTACGTATCTTGTTATAAGAATAAAAGAGTTCTAAAAACATATTTATGTACACTTTGTTTACATCTACGTATGTATGTACACGTACACACACACACACACACATGTATCATATGAGAGTGAGAGAATGAACGTACGTATTGTTTATGGATGACGTCACTGGGGTGACGCTACTTCACGGTTTTTCACTTTTCGCGGTCGGTTCTGGAACCCATTAACCGCGATAAGTGAGGGATCACTGTAGTGCTGTAGCATGAGACAGTTATGCGCTATAACGTTGTGTGAACAATGATACATGTCAATCATGCATGTCAATTTATATTCTTGTATTGTCATGGTTATGGTTACAGTTTTGCATCTTTGAAATAAAGAGCTGGAGTTTGTAAGCCATTGTGTACTTTATTCCAAAAATTGTTACAAAGCAAGCAAGTGTATTTATATAGCACATTTCATACACAAGGGCAACTCAGTGTGATTTACAAATATAAAAAGAGGAAAGAAAGCAAATTGTTCGAGCAATAAGAAAAATTGAAGAGGTGCTGCTTTAACTGCTTCAATATTATTGACACAGTTAAAGACATTATGTCAAAAGAGCTAAACCACACCAAAAACATGTCATGGTCTACATTTTAAAACTAAAAAGTTCAAAGCAGTCAATAATAACTGTGACCTTACTGCCAAACATTTCAACGTACTGATGTGGCATGCTAGCCTGCAAACAAGGTCTCTTTGGCCAGTACACCAAAGGGCTGAGGTGTGCATGGAGCACAGTTATGGTGTTGCAGATGGATGGTGTTTGTCTGCTTATGTCAAAAAGGTGTGCAATATGTTCAAGAGGCAAATTAAGCCGCAAACGCATCATAGTTAAAAGTTGAAAATGAAAATGGGAATTTTTTTCTGTCTTTGGTAGGCTGGGAAAAAATTGCATCAGCAGAGCCATTAAACTGAAAGATGGAAGCCCAGTGTAGTATTTCACCTTTGAGTCATTATCTTTGAGGAAATTCTCATCCAGGGTCTTTCTGGAGAGCTCTCCCTTTAACTTTCTGTTCTCCTCTTGCAAGAGTAAAATTTCTTTAAGCCTAAGGTGACACATGCTGCAGTTCTGTAGCTCTTGCCCATTTTCCACTGGAGCATCATCAGCCTGACAGATCTGTGCTGCTTCATCAGATGTCGTCTCCTCCATCTCAGCCAGAGGTGTGGTGTTATCTGTTGGTGATCAGGACAATAAACAACTGTAGTTAATATATTTTGTAATCAAAAGGAATCCCAAGACACATTTTAGAAAGAAAAACATAGGTAAAAAAAAACAAAACACTACCTGAAGGAGCTACATTATCCATCTCAGTCACGGGGCCAGTGATGTTGGGGGTCTGTGCTGGGGGGTCACTTGCATGCTCTGCTGATTCTTTTTGTCATAATTTCGTCCTTCTGCATAAGCGGTTAAACCTGTCAGGAGTGGTAGCTTGAAGCTCTGCATGGCCAACGTTTAGAGAAGGTGCCCAGTCAGGATCACAGTCTAGCATTTCATAAGCTGGTCTGCTGTTAAAGCAAAGGAAACGGTAAGAAAATACTTCGGTGTAGAACAAATTAAACCCGCTTACACAGGTGTGTGAGTGGTAACTTTTTCTAGTTACTCAGATATCGGAGTCTTTCTTTAGCTTAGCTCTGTTTAGCTTAGCACTGCTGATGTAGGGTTAAAGCTATGACCAAGCAAGTCTTAACCACAACACAAGCAAGTTTTAACAACAGACATACACAATAAATCATAACGTACCTTTATGAAAATGCTTTGAGCACACCACCATCGATTCAGGTGTGTGTTTGAAAGTCATGTTGGGTCTTCTAACTGCTGCAATCCAGGCCAGGCGTCGCCTCTTAGTTACATCCAAAATGTGTGCTGTTCTGTTCTTCTTCCATGCTGGAAAACGATAAAAGCCTATTCCGTGGTTTACCTTTTCTCCACGGCGGTTGTGAGAACAACTATTACAGTTTAAAACACAGCTGCTTTGTGACGACGTCTCCTACGTTGAAGTGATCTCAGCGAACTAACGGTTCCTACCCTACCCAGAATGCACTTGGTCAATTCTACGGACACTACGTAACACTGGCGGAATCAATTGCAAACGAGCAGGTTTAAAACATACCTAAGTTAAGAGTATTGCAAGAAGGAAAATAGTTGAATATAAAACACAGCTGTCCTACCTTGGAATGTCCTTTACAAATGAAGATATTCAAATTGAAGTACGGAGGAAAAACGTAAAAACTTTCCAAAATATCCAGTAGATTCTCCAGAGGTGTTGCAATATACAGTATATGTATATATTGTGAAGGAATGAAAAGATGAGACATGAGAAGCCCAAATTGTGCACTAGGAGTGCACCAGAGGAAAAGTGGAAAAACACAAATCGTACTGCTTATGCAAAGGGCTGCAAACTAACAAAAAAAGTTCCATGAAAATGGCACAAAAAATTCATACACATACACAGGAAATAACTCATCAAGCATAATGGCATTCCATGCACTTATAGGCTGAATTTTCAAACTTCACCTGTATCACAATAAACTTTTGCTGACAAAAGCCAAGGCTTCCTGTGTCAAATAAAGAAAGACTTGTGTGCAGTCCAAGAGGCTACACTTGACATAAAATACAAGACAAACAAAATAATGAACAAACAGATTTTGTTTGTTTAAAGTTTCTTACACATTATAAGGCACAGCAAGGCATCCATCTCGATGTTTCTTTGTCTGTTTTTTCTCACTGAGTTTCAAAGTCTACCACATCCTTTACCAGTTAAAAGAAAACCACCAGCTTCATGATCACATGACTGACAGGAAAAAACAACACCTCATTTTTTCTTTGAAAGCATTTAAAGGTACAGAATGTGTGGCTGTAGAGACTCTAGTGGAGTCTTGACTTTATCTGCCATTATAATGACTCTAAAACATGCTATCCTTGACAGAATGTTTGTGGGTCCTCAGGAAATTGTCTAATTTCACTTCTTAATTGGTCCAAAAGATTGCAAATCATTTGCCGTTGCTGTACATGGGTGCCGGTAGTGGCTTTTCTATGTCAGTAGGTGGCAGTACAAACACAATAAAAGCTAGTTTTCATGTGTTTTACGGAGATTAATGGCCTTGTTAAGAAGTTGTGATGACTGGATGAAAAACGGTGATGGATAAATATTTGAAGAAGAAAGATTCAGACACTGAACTCAGCCCTGTACTGATGGGGCAGCTGCTACCCAAGGCTTTGTGAGCATAGTGAAAGAGAGACACCCAGATGTCTCTATGCACTTTTTTCCATCACGAGACACTCATTGTCAAGACTTTACCAGCAGACCTAACTCCTCTGTTGGATGGTGTCATGCAGATGGTAAACTTTAATTAGCTATGAAAAGCCACATATTTGCATCTTTATGTGAGGAAATGGGAATGGAGCATAAAACCTCATAGCTCCATACTGAGGTCCGGTAGTTGAGGATCAAAGTGCTTCCCCGTGTGCAAGAACTTGAACAGAAACCGAAAGCTGGCATATCTGGCAGGTTTTTTCAGCATCTGAATGAACAGAACACATGGATGCAAGAAAAAGATGAAAACCTGCTCACAAGCACAATTAATGGATTTCATGTAAAGGTAAACCTCTGGTGAAAAAATCTGGAAAGTGCCAACCCTGGGCATGTTCCTGCCAGGATATCAGCTTTATCAGCAACAAAACCTACTTTTAATTACATATGCTGTAAAAGGCTGCAATGTGTCATTTTGTAACATTTTTGGTTGGTGGGGTTCCCGGAGATTTATTTCAATGTAAAAAAAAAACAAAAACAAAACAAAACAAACAAAACAGTTCCTTGGCTCATAAAAAGTTGAAAAAACATTAAACTTTTTAAATGCTTACTTGCTTCATATGATTACAGTATAAAAAAAAAAAAGCTCTTTCTTCATTTACAATCATTCATATTTCAACATTGTAGTAGAATGGGCAGAAGCCAGTACTGTTCCTGAGTCTGTTTCTGTACACCATTAGCAAGATCTACTCTTCAGTTACAACCATCACCATGCTGTTTGCTGTGATATTGATCCAAGGTGTTAGCTTCAGTGTTCAGGTGTTAGCTAAATGTGCCATCCTCTCAGTTAGCTATCTGAGCAATTCCAATCACCCCCTCGTTCCTGTTGTGTCTGGAAGCCTGGAGTGATGCACAGAGAGTGGTGCTGTTGTGAACACAAATTTTATTACAGGAATGTCATTAATACCGTACATACAACTGAGCCCTGAGCTCCTATGTGTGCCTATGTGAGAGTGCCAGCAGAAGAGACCATAACATGGCCGGCTCCTCCATTAAGTATGTCGGTGTGATGACGAGACCCACCTGCTACGTCATCACATCGCTTTCTGTTATAAAATCCCTTTATAACATTCACCCTCCCCTTGGAAAAAAACCCAGAAAATTTCTAATTTGGACCCTCCCTAATTTGGTATAAACAACAACATTAACAATACTGTAACTAGGGCTAGCGGGTGGACCACTGCCTAACCCAGAGTGGCTGAGTGGTTTATTCTGCCACTCATCCCTCAGCAGCCGCGCTCCTAACTAAACAGTCACTTTTTTATGACACTCTTCCATGGGGAAAGCAATTCTGCTGGAGGGGCTTTGTAGCGAGCTTGTGGTGGATGCGCCATGGCGGTGCCAATCTCAGCGGGCCTGGGTGCTATCCTTCTGAAGCCATGGCACGCTCGTCAACACTGTCCCAGCCCAAATCCGACACCAGCTGAATCGGTTCCAACACCGCATCCTAATCTGCAGGAGCCACTCTCACCTCTCATGGACGGCTGTCCAGCCGTCCCGATCCTATTGCCAGCTTTGCCGCTATCTTCATGCATGTCAATGGTGGTGACGATGTAAAGGCCGACTGTGAGCCCGGTGGCTTGGTTCCACGGGCCCAAACCCAGCTCATCATTGTGAGCGGCGCTCTGTATGGCTGCAGAAGGTGTGTTGTAACGGTGTGGTACTCACATTTGTTCCGGGGTTGTCTGTGTGTGTGGGCTCCCTCTCCTGCAACTCCACAGCGGCTCCCATAAACTCCTGCTGGGCGAGGATCTGAGGCGAGTCCTACCACTGACCCCCTCCAGGCAGCGCTCCTCCTGTGCACCCAGGACGGTTGGTTTCTTGTCCGTGTCGTTCCCGATAGACACGAGCTCCCTCTCCTGCAGCTCTGCAGCGGCTCTTCAAAGCTCCAGCTGGGTGAGGATCTGAGGTGAGTCCAGTCACTCTTCTCCCTCCGTGTCACCTTCATACTGAATTCTCCCTTTTCACTGTGCTCACTCTCTGTGCCATACGGTGGAGCAAAAAAGTATTTAGTTAGCCACCAATTGTGCAAGTTCTCCCACTTAAAAGATGAGAGAGGTCTCCAATTTTCATCATAGGTATACCTCAACTATGAGAGACAAAATGAGAAAAAAAAAAAATCCAGAAAATCACATTGTCTGATTTTTAAAGAATTTTTTTGCAAATTATGGTGGAAAATAAGTAGTTGGTCACCTACAAACAAGCAAGATTTCTGGCTCTCACAGACCTGTAACTTCTTCTTTAAGAGGCTCCTCTGTCCTCCACTCATTACCTGTATTAATGGCACCTGTTTGAACTCGTTATCAGTATAAAAGACACCTGTCCACAACCTCAAACAGTCAGACTCCAAACTCCACTATGGCCAAGACCAAAGAGCTGTCAAAGGACACCAGAAACAAAATTGTAGACCTGCACCAGGCTGGGAAGACTGAATCTGCAATAGGTAAGCAGCTTGGTGTGAAGAAATCAACTGTGGGAGCAATTATTAGAAAATGGAAGACATACAAGACCACTGATAATCTCCCTCAATCTGGGGCTAAACGCAAGATCTCACCCCGTGGGGTCAAAATGATCTCGAGAACGGTGAGCAAAAATCCTAGTGAATGACCTGCAGAGAGCTGGGACCAAAGTAAAAAAGGCTACCATCAGTAACACACTACGCCGCCAGGGACTCAAATCCTGCAGTGCCAGACGTGTCCCCCTGCTTAAGCCAGTACATGTCCAGGCCTGTCTGAAGTTTGCTAGAGAGCATTTGGATGATCCAGAAGAGGACTGGGAGAATGTCATATGGTCAGATGAAACCAAAATAGAATTTTTTGGTAAAAACTCAACTTGTCATGTTTGGAGGAGAAAGAATGCTGAGTTGCATCCAAAGAACACCACACCTACTGTGAAGCATGGGGGTGGAAACATCATACTTTGGGGCTGTTATTCTGCAAAGGGACCAGGACGACTGATCCGTGTAAAGGAAAGAATGAATGGGGCCATGTATCGTGAGATTTTGAGTGAAAACCTCCTTCCATCAGCAAGGACATTGAAGATGAAACGTGGCTGGGTCTTTCATCATGACAATGATCCCAAACACACCGCCCAGGCAATGGAGGAGTGGCTTCGTAAGAAGCATTTCAAGGTCCTGGAGTGGCCTAGCCAGTCTCCAGATCTCAACCCCATAGAAAATCTTTGGAGGGAGTTGAAAGTCCGTGTTGCCCAGCGACAGTCCCAAAACATCACTGCTCTAGAGGAGATCTGCATAGAGGAATGGGCCAAAATACCAGCAACAGTGTGTGAAAACCTTGTGAAGACTTACAGAAAACGTTTGACCTCTGTCATTGCCAACAAAGGGTATATAACAAAGTACTGAGATGAACTTTTGTTATTGACCAAATACTTATTTTCCATCATAATTTGCAAATAAATTCTTTAAAAATCCTTCAATGTGATTTTCTGGATTTTTTTTTTTCTCATTTTGTCTCTCATAGTTGAGGTATACCTATGATGAAAATTGGAGACCTCTCTCATCTTTTAAGTGGGAGAACATGCACAATTGGTGGCTGACTAAATACTTTTTTGCCCCACTGTATTTTTCGGCTAGCATGTCGTGGATTAGCTCTATGGTGCTCTGCTGTCTCGCCAGTCACGACACCACCTGAGCCGTGACCTCTTACTGAAATGCCAATTCCAGTTCCTCAGACATCGGTAAAAAGCACACCACCAGCGGCAGGTTCTCCTGCAGCTCCCTCACCATGCCTGCCACCGTCTGGTTGTCCGGTTCATCCATCCAGCATCCATCAGTATGGCCCTCAATTCACCGTGAACCACTTCAATTGCAACATTATTAATCTGTCCTCCCCGTGCCCAAACTTGCATGTGCTAGCCAAACAGCGAAGATCGTCTACACACCGTATGAACAACTCATCCTCTCACTGTTGGTGTTGGTAGAACACGGACCTCCGGGCTATCATATACTCTGGGACATCAAAGGATTTGGCTAGTAGACCAACAGACACATCATAGTCACCGCAGGGTGAAGTGCGGCGGCTAGCTAGCAGCCCGGCCACCTTGGCACACAAAACTGGTGGTCTTATCGCAATGTATCAACGAGTGCCCTCAATGCCCAGATAGTAATGCAGTAGAACTGACTTCGGTACCTAGTTCATTTAGTCTGGGCAAAACGCTGATAAGTAGGTGGTGAAAGTGTCGAAGCAGCACACCCACAAGACGAGTGGCTCACTGGGATTTTCCAGAAACAGTCGTGGTGGCCTCACGCACGCCTCCATGGTTTAACTCTCGTCCCCAACTGTTATGTCTGGAAACCCGGAGTGATGCACAGAGAGTTGTACTGTTGTGAACACAAACTTTATCACAGGACTGTCATTAATACTGTACATATGACTGAGCCTAGAGTTCCTATGTGTGCCTATGTGAGAGTGTCGGCAGAAGAGACCATAACATGGCTGACTTCTCCCTTAAGTATGTCGGCGTGATGATAGCACCCACCAAAAAAAAGTTATTTTCAATAAAATGAAAAAAAAAAGAGATAATGCATGGAGTGTGCTTTTGCCCTGAGACTGACTTATCATGGAAAACAGTTGAGCTCTGTGGTTTGAGTGATCAGCTGATTTGATTCATCGGTGTTCTGACAGCATATCTATCAGAAAAGCTGATATATATGCAGGACATACAGGAGAACTGAAATGGTGTTTCTCTCTCTTCAGTGCTGTGCGCAATATAAAAAAAAAGAAAAGGAATAAGGCTGGAAAAACAACAGCAGTCCATGTACAGTCATGCTACCCATCGTGCAAAGAGCAACAAAAGGTAGACTTAAGGTTTAATGCTTAAAGAGTTATACCATAAAGCTGCTATGATTACGTAGGTTTAATGGATAATTCGGCAGGAAGAACACCAGGTGCACCGGTGGGGAGCAGCCGCTGAACTGGTGGATCGCAGTCCTTCGAAGGCACACGGGTAAAGCAGCAGCCAATGGGTCTCAAACATTTGTAAACGTGTCCTAATAGCACTGCATAAGTTTATTGATGATACACAGAGGAAATTCAATATTACACTAAACTCCATCACTGAACAGTGATATAAACTAAAATAATTATAATAATGACTCAACAACTCCCGTTCCCCAAAGTGCAAGATACACTGTTATCTTGAATAAGTAATAAAAGATCACACAAATAAGTGAGCTGACAAACAAATAAACAAGGGATCTAAAACAGTCACCAATATTGGATGTCCCATTCATTTTCAATGATTAGGTATTCTATAATTAATATTCACTCGATCAAATAAATCTTAGTGTCATTTAGAACAAGGAGAAACATAATCTTGTTCAGTTGTATGGATTGAATGACAAAAAAGTTGTCTTTACCTTTATCTTTATTCACTCCCTTTTATATTTGTCAAAGTCACATATGATTGCCTACATATAGCCTACAACTCTTTGCATTCCACTTTCAAACACAGCCTACATTTGGGCTTGTAAAACCTGATTGGGATACCTGTTTCAGACAGGAATACTTGCATTCTACGGGCAATGCAGTAGTCTCTATATGGTCTGTTTGCCCTTATGAAACAACCTTGTTGACTACATGTTGTTCTTAGATGTTATTTAAGCTTATTTTTCTATAGTTTATGATACTCTGACCTGCTGTTAGCAGTTTTCACTCATTCACAGTTGTTTCTGTCTTTCAGGCTCTGTTCAAGAGCTAGGAGCTAGCCTGCTAGCATTAGCAATATGGCATCAACAACTGGCCTTAGAAGTGATGAAAGAGGGATGGTGGGCGAACTGGTGAAGAGACATGCACTGAAATGAGCCGTTCTGAGGGACGGTGTTAAAGATATGGTCAGAAATGCTGCAGCAAATTGATTTGAACACCCAGAATAAAATAAAATGAAGAGTTTGTGGTCAGGCTGTATTGTGTGCCATGCCAAAGACTGTTTGGGCAGAACAGCTGTTCAGTGTTTTACGTTCCGCTATAGTAGGAAGTGCTGTGGGGGCTTAATTTGTGTTAAAGACACACTCTGGTGGCTATAAATCCCCTATAAAAAGAAATCTACACGGTCTAAAATGGTATCTTATGCCCGTTTTTCTACAAGCAAAACATTTCCTTGTCTTACAGTTTCATGTCAAAATCTCTTCAAACAGCGCTTCAAACACCAGAATTAGTAACTAGGCCAAACCAACATACCACAAGGCTAATAGTGACTAATGTGCCTTTGAAACGCTGTGTGAGGCCCATGGGGTCCTCCCCCCACAGAGCTCCACTGGGGACATTCTTTCCTTCCTTGAGACCCTGGTGGACATGGGTCTCTCCTTCAGGACCAGCTTAATCTGCCATTCAGAGTCAGATGGTATCACTCCAGGCAAACACCCTTTGGCCTTGTGCTTTCTGAAGAGTGTCCACCAGCTTAGGCCCTCATGGGACCATGCACTGTTGTTGGGGACTGTCTCTAAACCACCTTTTGAAGCCCTACAGTCAGTGGACATGAAGTTTGTCTTCCACAAGACCGACCATTTGTTGGCACTCACCCTTGCCATTAGCACTTAGGTGACCCACATGCTCTCTCATCATATCCTCTCCTGCACCCAGTTCTCTAGTGATGGCTCTAGAGTATTATTGCAAGATAATGACCATTGTCTGCCTAAAGTCATGCCCCCTGAATTCTCCTCAACTGTGTTCAAACCTGCATTAGCAGGGGAACTACCTTCCCTTTGCACAGTGGATGTGCAGTACACCTATGTATCACAACCAGGAAGTCTGCTTCGCAAGCCTTTCTCACTTCCATTGCCCATGCCAACAGAGGTCTTCCTCTGCCCCAAGGTGTCAGCGCACACTCCATGAGAAGCATTGTTGGTACCTCCATATCCTGAGGCGCAGTCATCTAGAACCAGTTACATTAGCCAGGGTGCTTGTATGAGTCCCATACTCAGTTGCATAGAGTGGACCAATCGGAAGGAAAGGTAAGGTTTTGAATATAACTAATTCTCCTCAAAGGAGGGCAATGGGACAACTCACCATGGCTACACCTTCACACTGGGCGTGGTCAGTCGTGGCTTAGGGACTGAAGAGGGCATGTGACTGTTGAGGAATTATACAGGGTGGGTGGTGGTAAAAGGTGTGTTCCCTATACTCAAAAGAACAAAGTTCCCCTGCAGAGGAAAAGTGGTTACAGCCATAAGCTCATGCTTTTTTTGTTTGTTTTCTTTTTTTTTTGTTCCATTTTGTACCTAAAGTCAATCTATATTCCTGAATAAAGGTAATTGAAATACAATAAATAACAACTAACGGCCCAGCCAGCATGTCCATTTAGGTTCCACCAAAGGTTAAGGCTGGGATTTCTTATGGCTCCATGTGGGTGTTTCCATGGATTCTGTGGTTGCCCACATGGACTTTACCTTTTAACCAATTTTAAACTTGTTTTTAAAAAATTTGCTATTTTCTTGTAAGCTTGTGACCCCCCCCCCCCCCCAAATTACCATCGTGGGTCCGATCCCATCCCCTGACCATCAGTGACCCTTCTGTATGTAGTTTGCATGTTCTTCTCGTGCCTGCGTGGCTTTACTCCGGGTTCTCCGGTTTCCTCTATCAGGCCCAGGACATACAAGTTAGGTTAACTGAGACTCTAAAGTGGCCCTAGGTGTGAATGTGTGTGTGAATGGTGAAGGGATTGGCGCTGCACGTTGGCTGCCTCATCATCCAGGTAGATGCCCTGAATTGAAACTGTAATTTCCCTTTGTGGGACTAATAAAGGTTTATATACAGTATATATAAAACTAATTTGATACATTTTTGTTGAAAATTTGAAACTTCTCATAAATTTACATTTTTTTACTGTAAAATTGCAACTTCTTGTCATAAATTTGTGATTTTTTTCTTGTAAATTTGATTTTTTTTTCTCAGAAATTTATTATTTATTTTTGTAAAATTTTGACTTTTTCGTTACAAATTTGTTAACATTTTCTCGTAATTTTGGAACTTTCTCATTAATTTGCCACTTTTTTACTGTAATCTTGCAACTTTTTCTCATACATTTGTTATGCCTTCCTTGAAAATATGCTAATTTCTTTTTCCATATACATTTGTGAGGTGTTTTTTTTTCCCCATAAACGTCTCTCTTGAAAATGACACTGGGTCTCGACTACCTGTATAAATAAAGGTTACTCAAAGAAAAACTGTGATGTTTTTTCTTGTGAATTTGGAACTACTCAAAAAACGTACAACTTTTCCTCATGAATTTATTTTTTTCTCAAAGTTTCCTATTATTTTTACCTCCGCCATGGAGGTTATGTTTTTACCAGGGTTTGTCTGTTTGCCTGTTACCAACATAACTCAAAAACTTAGAACAGATTTGGACGAAATTTTCAGGAAAAGTCCAAAATGGGACAAGGAAGAGATGATTACATTTTGGTCATGATCTGAGAGTGCATACCTCCACCAAGGGCTTTGTTTGTATTTGTGCAGCAGGATTACACAAAACCTACTGGATGAATTTGGATGAACTTTTCACTAGAGGTGGTTCTTGGGCTAGAGAGGAAGACATTATATTTTGGTGATAATCTGAGAATGCATATCTCAGCCAAGGCTCTTATCTTCTCACAGTGTGTTAGCAACAATACTCCAAAACTGATGGACAGACTTTGATGCAATTTTCACCACAAGTGGCTATAGGCCTACACACAAACCCATTACATTTTGGAGGTGATCCATGACAAATGGAAGGAGCCTTGGCGGAGGTATGCGCTCTATGAGTGCTTTTCTAGTTTGTAAATTTGTTTTGTTTTTTCATCTTATAAATTTTCACCTTTTTTCCGCATAAATTTGTGACTTTTTGCATAGTTTTGCCCATGGCACAAGTGTTACTGAAACCTGCTCACCCACATCAAACTCAGGTGGGGCCCAGATGGGTTTTAAGCAGGTCAACAGATTACCTGCTTATTTATACCACAGGTAAAGATCATGTGGGCAAACACAGATGGGGCCAACATGGAACCTGCAGACAAACTCACATGGGACCCATAAAACAGCCCAGCTTAAACCTATCTTGGGGCCCACATAGACATGCCGGCCGGGAAAAGGAGGTGATCATTTTTGTAATATTGCTTATACAGTGGGGTAAAAAAGTATTTAGTCAGCCACCAATTGTGCAAGTTCTCCCACTAAAAAGATGAGAGAGGTCTCCAATTTTCATCGTAGGTATACCTCAACTATGAGAGACAAAATGAGAAAAAAAAAAATCCAGAAAATCACATTGAAGGATTTTTAATGAATTAATTGGTAAATTCCTCAGTAAAATAAGTATTTGGTCACCTACAAACAAGCAAGATTTCTGGCTCTCACAGACCTGTAACTTCTTTAAGAGGCTCCTCTGTCCTCCACTCGTTACCTGTATTAATGGCACCTGTTTGAACTCGTTATCAGTATAAAAGACACCTGTCCACAACCTCAAACAGTCAGACTCCAAACTCCACTATGGCCAAGACCAAAGAGCTGTCAAAGGACACCAGAAACAAAATTGTAGACCTGCACCAGGCTGGGAAGACTGAATCTGCAATAGGTAAGCAGCTTGGTGTGAAGAAATCAACTGTGGGAGCAATTATTAGAAAATGGAAGACATACAAGACCACTGATAATCTCCCTCGATCTGGGGCTCCACGCAAGATCTCACCCCATGAGGTCAAAATTATCACGAGAACGGTGAGCAAAAATCCCAGAACCACATGGAGGGACCTAGTAAATGACCTGCAGAGAGCTGGGACCAAGGTAACAAAGGCTACATCAGAAACACACTACGCCGCCAGGGACTCAAATCCTGCAGTGCCAGACGTGTCCCCCTGCTTAAGCCAGTACATGTCCAGGCCCGTCTGAAGTTTGCTAAAGAGCATTTGGATGATCCAGAAGAGGATTGGGAGAATGTCATATGGTCAGATGAAACCAAAATAGAACTTTTTGGTAAAAACTCAACTTGTTGTGTTTGGAAGAGAAAGAACACCATACCTACTGTGAAGCATGGGATTGGAAACATCATACTTTGGGGCTGTTTTTCTGCAAAGGGACCAGGACGACTGATCTGTGTAAAGGAAAGAATGAATGGGGCCATGTATCGTGAGATTTTGAGTGAAAACCTCCTTCCACCAGCAAGGGCATTGAAGGTGAAACATGGCTGGGTCTCTCAGTATGACAATGATCCCAAACACACCGCCCGGGCAACGAAGGAGTGGCTTCGTAAGAAGCATTTCAAGGTCCTGGAGTAGCCTAGCCAGTCTCCGGATCTCAACCCCATAGAAAATCTTTGGAGGGAGTTGAAAGTCTGTGTTGCCCAGCGACAGCCCCAAAACATCACTGCTCTAGAGGAGATCTGCATGGAGGAATGGGCCAAAATACCAGCAACAGTGTGTGAAAACCTTGTGAAAACTTACAGAAAACGTTTGACCTCTGTCATTGCCAACAAAGGGTATATAACAAAGTATTGAGATGAACTTTTGTTATTGACCAAATACTTATTTTACCAAGGAATTTACCAATTAATTCATTAAAAATCCTTCAATGTGATTTTCTGGATTTTTTTTCTTCTTATTTTGTCTCTCATAGTTGAGGTATACCTATGATGAAAATTGGAGACCTCTCTCATCTTTTAAGTGGGAGAACTTGCACAATTGGTGGCTGACTAAACACTTTTTTACCCCACTGTAGCTACCCTTCTATCACAGCTAAAAATTCAATGACTGGTTCCTACTGCTATGACAACAGACACAAACGTTTTTTTTTTTTTTTTTTTTTGCCCTTCCTTGTATCCCCGGGCTGAGGATGAGTCAGAACGTGAAGAACAGAAATGCAGCAAAACAGAATGATTAATATGACGGGGACAAGCAAGTAGAAAAACAGGATGTAAAGAACACCTTGGTGCAGAGCTAGTAAACCTAGCCAACCTAAAGACAGCAGCCAAATGCACGCGATGGTGATGTTCCTGATCCGGACGCCAGCCGACTGCCTCAGCCTCAGGTAGGTGTCAGGGTGAACCACGGCCAGGTAGCGCTCCACGCACATCACAATGTGAAAGAACAACTCTCCGGGGAAAATGAGAACGTTTAAGTGCAGCCCTACCATCATCATCACATGCACATTCATGTGCTTTCCCCAGAAGACCAGAATGGTCCCCAACACTGGGTGTGTTTAGATTTATATATCTATATATTTATTCCATCTAGCTACAATGCTCCGCACTGTGTTTTTATATATCTACATATTATTCCATCTAGCTACATTGCTCCGCACTGTGTGTGTTTATATACTTGCATATTTATTCCACCTAGCTGCAATGCTCCGTACTGTGGGTGTTTATATATTTACATATTTATTCCATCTAGCTACAATGCTCTGCACTGTGTGTTCATATATTCATATATTTATTCCATCCAGCTACAATGCTCTGCACCGTGTGTCTGTGTGTGTGTATATATACGTATATTCTATAGTAATATGTACATATGTATATTAGCTGCTCTTGCTTGCTTGTTTTTTTTCTTGCCTTCTGATTGTTGCTCTGAGTGTTGCTATCCCTGTGCTGTTGCAATCCTGGAATTTCCCCGTTGTGGGACTAATAAAGGCTTATCTTATCTTATCTTATCTTAACATGAACATCAAGCTCATAGGCGGTCACGTGATAGGTGAATACATCAGAGTGGCTCTCTGTTGAGAGGGAGCGCCGCCGACGCCATCGCCGCTGACCCACGTACAGGACACTGAGAGACAGAGGGAGCAGGAGGGCCGTCTTGATGACCATGAATGCGGTTGTGATATGGTTTGCCCTTCTGGAGTCATTGCAGTGGAAGTCGAAGAAAGAAGATTTGACAGTTAACGGCATTGCAGTCTGTATGGAACTAAGCCTTTGATGGAGAAAAGAACAAAAAAACAAAAGGAGTGAATGATTTCAATCATTTGATTGGGGAGACTCACAAATATAAGATCAGTGATAATGTAATGATTGCTGATTGACTGATAGATATATTCCCTGAAAAAATCAAGCATAATCAATATAGACTCACCTTACCCACAAGCAATTTTTTTTATTTCTTAGTAGTTCAGTTCTTATTCTGTCCTGCAGGTCTAAACTCCCAGACTGCTCTTAATGGTGATCCAGTCCTGTATGGATGTGTATTTGTTTGGGTTTGTTTATGACATCAGCCTGTTAAAATGATGGATAGCTGAAGGACTGTGGGTGATTTTGCATAAAGCAAATCATGTCGGAGACTGTGCAATACTGTACTGTAAGTACTGAAAATAGTCTGGACAATAAAAAGAATGATGATAAAGAGACTAGAGAGAGTGGTGGCCTCGTGGCAGAGTATTCACCCCAACAACCGGGAGGTTGTGGGTTCAAGCAAAGACCGGATAAAAATGGTACTAACTGCTTTCTAGCTTGGTGCTCAGCATAATGGAATGGGGGAAAGAAAGTTGGTTACCCAGCAACAGGGGGAGCACAAGCCAGTGTACTCCCTGTGCCGGTTCCAAGCCCAGATAAAGGGAAAGGGTTGCGTCACGAAGGGCATCTGGTGTTAAAAAAAATCCTTGCCAAATCAGTGTTAGTGATGCTACGCTCAACCCCGCCTACTCGACTTTGATTCGAGCAATATGAAACTGAAGTATCGTGCACTGTGTCTCGAGCACCGTTTCAGCACTCCCACAGTCACGTGACAATAGTGAATGAGGCCTTATTATGTCGGTCACATCACGGGACTCGAGGGCTCAGGGGAAGTTTGAGAGGGATGGGCATCTGAATATAAGTCAGGGAGAGTATTGCACAAGTTAGATTTAGGTTTAGGTTCAGTAACAAACAAAAACACATTATACTTACTACATATTACATGGAGACACATGCATACACACAAACACACTAGAAGATAGATAGATAGATAGATAGATAGATAGATAGATAGATAGATAGATAGGAGAGTTGTTTGTGTGGTTGTGTCATTTTTTTGAGAGTGTAAGGTGTGTTTTTGCGAGTGAGTGAGTGTGTCTATGCGTATAAGTGTAGTAAAGGAGGTGTAATGTTTGTTATTTACTTATAACAAAGACACTTTGTCATATCCGGCTCTAGGGAGCCGGGCAATCAGAGCCAGGGACAAGCCAGTGAGTCGAGATGTTTTATTCTGGGTAAGGGATAAGGGATGAGGAGAGCACAGACACTCATACAGACGTACATTCTCAGGCTGCACAGCGCAGGGGTAGGTAGCTTGTACCGGACGTGGGGGTAACAAGACGTGCATACTCACAGCGGGATACAAACACCGGAATGCTGCAAGGGGAGTTGAGGCTGACACCAGACGAAGGGGCTTCAGCCTAGCAGTGCTTATGTCGCAGCCCCGAGTCATCGAGGCTGCTCCTATTTATCCTCATTGGCAGCGCCCCAGCTGATGAAGACTAATTGGCCCCAGCCGTCCATAATGCTGCCAGCTGGGGGCCAGCTGAGACGCTGCTCAATGGGAGGCAGGGATGAGGGAAAACATGGGCTCAGTGCCGAGACGGCATCTCAACCCATGGTGACAGAGCCCCTCCCTCAAGGTCGGGCTCCTGAACGACCAGGAACATCCCAGCCCCCCCCCCCCCCCCACCTAGGGTGGGAGGAAGGGAGGCGGACCGGAGGGGAAGAAGCCAAGGGAAGGACAACACCAATGGGGCAATGTAGGGTAGCGGGAAAGAAAAACCCAAATACAATACTGACAACAGAATAATTAACCCAGGTACAGATGGGGAGAAGAACTGGGTCAGCACGCCGGTTACATACTACCCAGAGAGTACCAACCATGCGTGACCCAGAGCAAGAAAAAAAAAAAAAAAAAAAGAACCACCAAAAAGGTACAGGGCAAAAAATGCTGAGTATGGTCAAATAAAGGGAAAACACAATACACAGCACCAATATAAGTACATACACACAGTCACCAAGAAAAGTGAGGGTGACTGGAACAAATGGACAATTACAGAGCATGGTGTTACGGAAAACAAGGCACATGACTCTATAATGAACCAACAGGGCATAAAAAAGAAATACTGAGTGCAGGCAAAGAAAAACCCACACACATGAATATATAAATACCCACAGTCACCTAAAGAAATGAAAGTGACTGGAATGAATGGGCAACTGCAGAGTATGGTCTGAAAGGGAACAAAACATAACTCTACAATGCAAAAACGAGACTAAAAACATGGTACAAAAAATAAAATGCTGGGTACGAGGGAAGGAAAACGCACAGCACTATAAATACACATCCACCAACAGGACAGACATTACACCCAAGTGACCTTAATAACGATAAAAGAAAAAGTGACACCCGAGGTGTATGGCAGGCAGAGTCCAAAAATAGCCGAGATGGCTCCGGAGATCTCCCCGCCCATTGTCCAGCTGGCGAATCAGGGGAAGAGAAATGTTCGGACGGCGAACTCTGGACCCAGATCCCAGGAATCCAGTCCAACGGCTGCCGAACCAGGCCGCCCAAAGGCAAACACAGACCAGTGGGGGGAAACCAGATCGCCGAACCGAAAGTTTTGCGGGTCGGGTCGTCGACCCGCATCACTCAACCACCAGGACCGTTGAGACGGACGAAGGGTCAGAGCGGATCCCGGTGGAAGAGGCTCAGGGGAGAGCCGATGACGAGGGCGGCGGGCCTCAGGGAAACGGCCACCTCCTCACCGGACCTGGACAACACTGGGGCAGCACCCACGTCGGACCCCGATCGGGCCTCAGGCGAACCCACGTTGGACCCCGATCGGGTCTCGGGCGAACCCACGTTGGACACTGCACCAGAACCGACCTCCAACGTTGAACCCGGACCCTCCAGCACCACGAGGAACAGCAACTCCTCGCCGGTGACCCTGGAAGAAGGCTCAGAAGAGAAAACAGAACCGGGATCAGGATCACCGGCAGCGCCAGAACCCGGCGAGACGAGCTCAGACGCAGCGGGCGGCTGCACCCTGCTCGTCTCCCCTGGAGATAGGCTGAAGTGCTCAAAGATAAAAAGAGAGAAAAGAAAGGAGAGCACTCGCCTGATCTCGGGTTCTGACGCCGTCCAGGACTGCGAAGATCCAGGATCCGTCGTCAGGAGGTCGTTGTCAGGCTCCCATCTAGCCGCGTCGGGCCCCGCAGCCAGCACGATGGTCAGCGCAGCTTGAGATCCCTCCAGCTCAGGTAACCCCGCCGACGACCCACTCGGCGTGAAGCCAGAAGAATCTCGTCCCGCTGGACCGAACCGCTCCTCCGTGGAGACCCAGGGACGCTCAGTCGTCAGCGTAGACTCCACGCAGCAGTCAGTCCCCCTCCTCCGTCCGCAATGTAGCTGCGGAACCACAGGCCCTCTCCATATCCCACCACGTTGACCCGGAGCCGGGGACCGCTCGGCGGAGAGAGACACAGAGGATGCGGGATTAGGAAAACAGGTTACAGCAGGTGGGGAGAGTTCAGGGAGCTGCGAACCCTGAACTTCTCCTCCAGGGATGTGACAGAGCAAATCATTAAGCAGGTGTGAAAAAACAATGACTTGCCTGCCCCCTGGAGGTTGAGTATCGCCTGCTGTAGTGGAATCTGCTTCTTCCTCTCCCCGCCCGGCGATAACGGAGGACCCCCCGGGAATTCGTCTGAGGATCGCTCGCGTTGTCTCCAGCAGAGAGCTCACCAGGCCGGGATTCCAGGCACACACAGCGGTCAGGAAGCGCGTCGAGGAGGAGGGGGAAACAGCCGGGGTGAGCCAGCCCGAATGTCCAGGAATGACAGCGGGGGAACGAGGCTCAGGGGACGAGGCTGTAGAATCTCCACACTGATGAGGCGAAGGGATGACAGCTGCGTGGGAGGAACGGTCCTGACGATGACCCAGAACTGGATCCGGACGAGGTTCGTGCAGAGGTGACTCGGCGATGTGATGACGACTACTCCCAGGGAACGAAGCGAGGGGGAGACCCAGGATTCGCCGCTCCAGATCGGAGATCGAGACGAGGGAGGCGTCGAGCACGGGAAAGCTTCGTAGCCCTGAAGTCCTCACCATCAATCTCACTGCCGCCGCCACATGCCTGAAGGTGGTGACAGGAAACACAGTAGAGCTCGCGACAGCCACTCGACCCCGGACATAACTGCTGTCAGCTGCGGCTCCTTGAAGGGAATCCCGAGTGACGTGACGCAGGTCGGGGGAAGTCCTCTGGTTGGCGCGAACTCCCGGACTGGAATAGCGGCAGGAACGGGACTCCGAAGCGGGGAAAGACGTCGCCCACTTCGACTCCCTGCCGGGATTTCCATCCACCCCGTGGAGCTTCTCTTGCTGTGTACCTGCAGCGTCTATCCTGGCACTGTCCTCCAGATGGTACAGAGAGTGAGGGTGACAGTCCAGGAGTTCCTCAGCACGGCCCGGATGCCAGCGTCTCGCGTTGGAGGCGTCGTGCAGGGTGAAGAACGTCCCGTCGACAGCCTCCGAGATGGACCTCAGCTCGTCGCCCTGGCGCCGGAAGTGACTCCTGGGAAACGGCATGCTAGCAGCGCTGACACCCGGACAGAAAGGTACATTTCCACAGCGACTCACGGCCGCCGGCAACTCTTCTGGCTGCGACATACTGTCATATCCGGCTCTAGGGAGCCGGGCAATCAGAGCCAGGGACAAGCCAGTGAGTCGAGATGTTTTATTCTGGGTAAGGGATAAGGGATGAGGAGAGCACAGACACTCATACAGACGTACATTCTCAGGCTGCACAGCGCAGGGGTAGGTAGCTTGTACCGGACGTGGGGGTAACAAGACGTGCATACTCACAGCGGGATACAAACACCGGAATGCTGCAAGGGGAGTTGAGGCTGACACCAGACGAAGGGGCTTCAGCCTAGCAGTGCTTATGTCGCAGCCCCGAGTCATCGAGGCTGCTCCTATTTATCCTCATTGGCAGCGCCCCAGCTGATGAAGACTAATTGGCCCCAGCCGTCCATAATGCTGCCAGCTGGGGGCCAGCTGAGACGCTGCTCAATGGGAGGCAGGGATGAGGGAAAACATGGGCTCAGTGCCGAGACGGCATCTCAACCCATGGTGACACACTTAGTCTTAATCACCATGCCAGCAAGACGTGCTGCCTTTTTATTATTCTTCCGGTTCACGTTTTACCACTTCCTGAATCTACCTGCTATCTCTTGTGATCATACTGCCACCTTGTGGTAACACTTATCAGTACATCCCCTTTCCTGAGCAGGTTAGTATAACCTGGTAACTGGTATAACATCTATGCAGACGACATCTGTTTGGCATTCCAAGCACCAGACTTTGAACCACTGGAACGGGTGCTCACGGAAGATCTTGCCAAACTGGACCAGTTCTGCAAAACCTGGCGCCTAAAACCAAGCCCAGCAAAAACCGTCTCCAGTGTATTCCATCTCCACAATGCAAAAGCTGCCAGAGAACTAAACATCCACCTGAGCGGACTCAAGCTTAAGCAATCCCCAAATCCAACTTATCTTGGAGTGACCCTTGATAGGACCTTATCCTTCAAGGAACATCTAAAGGGGACGGCTGCTAAGGTGAAGGTACGAAACAACCTGCTCTGCAAGCTTGCTGGTGCAAAATGGGGGGCGGCAGTCTCCACCCTGCACACCTCAGCACTGGCCCTTTCATACTCTGTAGCAGAATATTGTGCCCCTGTCTGGTCCAGGTCATCTTACACACACCATGTAGACACCCAGCTCAACTCAACCATGAGAACTATAACTGGAACAATCCGCTCAACACCACTCCCCTGGCTCTCTGTACTGTCAAACATAGCCCCTCCACACATCCGGCGAGCAGCATTAACTCAAAGGATGCTCCAAAAAGTTAAAGATTTTCCTCACTTACCAATCCATGCAGATATCTACACCCCACCCACTGCCCGACTTTCATCCAGACGGCCGATTTGGAAAAACCCTCCCCCAGCTGACTTTACCATCCAGACAGCTTGGCAAGAGGAATGGGAGACCAAGGAGGTCCCAAACAAACAGCTGGTGATAAACCCCAACCAACAGGTCCCGGGCACCAACCTTCCAAGGAGACAGTGGGCTACACTCAATCGCTTCAGGACTGGACATGGCCCCTGCTTGGCCAGCCTTCACAGATGGGGCAGTAGCCCTAGCCCACTGTGCGCATGTGGAGAGGAGCAAACAATGGAACACATCATAGAGGCTTGCCCACTCCAAAGACTGGAAGGAGGATTACACACCCTCCATACAGCAAACCAGGAGGCAACTGCTTGGCTTAAGGACTTTGCATTCGCTAAATAAATAAATAACCTGGTAACTAACACATATACGGCATTTCAAGACTGCAACTGAATAAACCTTCTTACTAACATTCAAGATGTCTTAATGCAGTACACAGAAAACGTTTCCTTTTTTTTTTTTTACAAATACAATGCGTACTGATAACCAAACAAAACAAGAAAGCCACAACTATTCCATTTGTAACAAATAACATGTAACTGTCAACTTTTTTTTTTTTTTTTTAAACAACTTCAACAGTTCACTGTTCTATGAGTCTCTGAGGCGGCTTCCTGTTTCTGGTGGATCGTCTCAGAGCTGGAGTGACAACATCTGGGGAAGATGAAGGAGGCTCAGTGTGCTGCAAATCTAGTGTCACATTCACATCCTTTCCAGACTCACTTTCCTGAGGTTGCCCTTCAGTGTCCTCCAGAATCTTCAAAAGACTCTTCCTGTTTCTTCTGAACACTTGTCCATCCTCTGTCCTCACCGTATTGGATCTGGGACCCACCTCACTGAGAACTGTTGCCTTTCTGGTCCAAGTATTAGGACCCTCAATTCTCACAATGCCCCTTTCACAAAGAGGTTCCAGTCTCCTTGCTGATCTGTCATAGTTCATTTTCTGTTTGAATTTCAGTTTCTTTCTCTTGTTAGTCAGTTCTCTGTTGCTGTCCTTGTCTTTCTCTGTGATAATGTGTGGTAAAGTAGTGCACAGCCTACGACGCATTAGCAGCTCTGCTGGTGATGCACCACACTCTAGTGCTGCTGTCCTGTAACTTAGCAAAGCAAGATATGGGTCAGTATTGCTATCTCTTGCTTTGTTCAAAAGTCTTTTTACAATTTGGACTCCTTTTTCGGCTTGCCCGTTAGCCTGCGGATGCAGTGGGCTAGATGTAGTGTGATGAAATCCACACTGCTTGGCAAACTCCCTGAATTCTGCACAGTTGTACTGGGGGCCATTGTCACTAACCACACACTGTGGGATTCCATGTCTAGAAAAGAAGCTTTTTATGTGTGTGATGACAGACTGTGCTGATGTACTAGTGAGCTGGGCTACCTCAGGGTAGTTTGAATAATAGTCTATGACTAAGACATAGTCCTTGCCATGCAAATGGAAGAGATCAGTGCCCACTTTTTGCCATGGTGCAGTTGGTTGCTCTGCAGTCAGCATTGGCTCTTTTGTCTATTTGTAGTGGTGTGTGAGACATGTGTTGCATTTCACTATCATGTTCTCGATATCCATATTGATACCTGGCCAATAAACTGCTTCTCTGGCTCTCCTTTTGCATTTTTCTATTCCAAGATGCCCTTCATGGATACGATGCAGCGTGTCCTGGCGCATAGACTGAGGAAAAACAATCCTGTTCTGTCTCAGCACAAGGCCATTTGCCACACTCAGATCTGCTCTCACTGAATAGTACTGTGGGCAGCTTCCCTTTACCCAACCTCCATGAATCTGCTGGACAACCTTTTGCAGCACAGGGTCCTTTGCCGTTCCTGTGCAATTTGCTCTAGCATCACATCTGATGCAGGGAGTGAAGCTGTCACCATGTTGACATGAGTTTCCACATCACCTGTTGTGGAGATGGACTCTGTGCAGTTGCTTGATACAGGTGCCTGTGACAAAGCATCCGCTAGCACTATATTTTTGCCTGGTGTGTAGATTAGCTCAAAGTCATATAGCTGGAGTTTCATCATCATGCGCTGTATTCTCGGAGACATGTCATTGAGGTTTTTCTTTACAATTGACACCAGTGGTTTGTGATCAGTCTCTGCAGTAAAGGTTGGCAAACCATAGACATAACTGTAAAACTTACTACACCCAAACACTAAACCCAGAGTCTCTTTTTCAATTTGAGCATAGCGTTTTTCCGTCTCTGTTATTGATCTCGACGCGTATGCTACTGGCTGCCATTTATCCCCTCTAGCTTGAAGCAGAACAGCTCCCAAACCATCCTTTGAGGCATCAGTGGAGATCTTTGTTGGTTTTGAGGGGTCAAAGAATGTGAGGACAGGCTCTGTGGTTAGAATTTCCTTTAGCTTATTCCATTCTTTTTCATGTCGTTTTGACCACTCAAATTCCTTGTTATGTTGGAGCAACTCTCTGAGGCATGCTGTTCTGGAAGAAAGATGAGGAATGATTTTTCCAAGGAAGTTGATCATTCCCATGACTCTCAGGACTCCTTTTTTATCAGTGGGAGTAGGCATGTCCAGTATAGCCTGCACTTTTGACTGATCAGGCTCAACCCCTTCACCTGAAAGTTTGTCTCCCAAAACGGTAATTTCTGTGACACCAAACTGACATTTTTTTTTTTCTGTTCAGTATTAGTCCACTGTCCTGAATCCTGTTAAGGAGTTTTTTTAGTCTTTCATCATGTTGCTGGCATGTCACTCCCCAGACCACCAAATCATCAATGTACACTCTTGTGCCCTCTAGACCCTCAATTATGGACTCCATAGGCCTGTGGAAAATCTCTGGAGCTGAGATAATACCAAACAGAAGCCTCAGAAAACAGTACCGCCCAAATGGTGTGTTGAAGGTGCAGTACCTGCTACTTTCTGGATCCAGCTTCAGCTGCCAAAATCCCTGCGAGGCATCCAGCTTGCTAAAATATTTAGCACCTGCCATTTCACTGGTTATCTCATCTCGTGTTGGGATTGGGTAGTGTTCTCTTTTAATATTCTCATTCAAATCCTTAGGATCAAGGCAAACTCGTAACTCTCCATTCTGTTTCTTGGTACATGTGATGGAATTCACCCAATCAGTGGGCTCCTCCACTCGCTCAATAACACCCAGTTGTGTCATTCTGTCCAGCTCTTTTTTCAAGCCAGCTCTAAGTGCTGCTGGCACTCTCCATGGGGCGTGCACTACAGGCTTGGCATTACTCTTGAGCTGAATCTTGTAGCTGTATTTTAATGTTCCATGTCCTTTGAAGACAGAGGGGAACTGTTTTACAATGTGTGCAGCTCCTTCATATTGCAAGTGTTGTATTTCTTGGCTATGATTGTCCATCTTTATGTTTTCACTGTTTATCTGGTAGATCCTCTTAACCAAACCTAGGTCCTCCGATGCTTTATCCCCTAGGAGTGATTCATGTCCATTAGGTACAATGGCAAACAACAGGCTGTGCTGCTTGCCTTTCACTTTCATAGTAAGTTTACATCCTCCTAATGTCTCAATTGGCTGACCATTGTATGCAGTCAGTGTTGCGGTCTTGCTGGTGATTATTTTAGGCTTTATTTTCAGTGCATTGACATCATTCTCATTTATTAGGTTAGCTTTAGCTGCTGTGTCAATCCTGAATGGCACAATTGTCCCATTTACCCACAGTGGTGCAATCCATTTATCACTTTTGACCGCACTCACTGTCTGACCAGTTCCTCCAGTTTGCGTGAGTTGTGCACTGTCATCATTGTTACTGCATGCCACCATCTTCATGAAAAATGTTTCACTTAGGTCATCACTGTCATCCATTTCTGCCACTCTGTGCACTTGTCCTTTTTTAATGTCTCTAGTGTGACACATTTTTGCATAGTGGTTTGTTCCTTTGCACTTTGCGCATGTTTTTCCATAAGCAGGACATTGTCTCTGTGCTTTTCACCGCATCTCTTACAGGAATATACCTCTTTTTCATTGCTTTTAATTCTGCTCTGCTGTTTCCCTTTCATGGACAAAGCATGGACTTTCTCTTCACCTTGGCTCACTGCTCCCAAAGCAGGCTCATCAAAAGTCATTACAAGTTGGTGTGCTAGCTCACTGGCTTGACATATTTTTTATAGCACTTTCCAACGTGAGCTCTGTTTCTCTCAGTAGTTTCTCTCAGAGCTTCTTTTGTTCCAAACACTGTCTGATCCCTTATCATAGAGTCTCTGAGATCACCAAAATTGCAAGACTGAGCTTTTAATTTAAGGTCTATCAGAAAGTTTTCAAATGTTTCTTCTTGGTGCTGCATATGTGAGCGGAAGACATACCTTTCATAAGTTTCGTTTTTCTTTGACAGACAGTGCTCATCAAACTTTTTAAGGACTTCTTCAAACTTGTCTTTGTCCTCTAGCTGAGCAAACACAAACGTATTGAAGACTTCTATGCCTTCTTTGCTGGTGACAGTTAGCAGTATGGCTATTTTTCATTCATCTACCCGTCTATCCACTCCAACAGCTGAAAGATACAGCAGAAATTGCTGCTTGAAAGCCTTCCAATTTGCATCCACGTTTCCAGTCAGTTTCAACGTCCCTAGCGGTTTCAATGCATCCATCATTATTTTGTGTCACTCCTGACAAAGTTTACCCATCCTGGTACCATGTAATGTTTGTTATTTACTTATAACTAGTGATGGGTCCGGCAACACTGATGCGTCGGCGCATGCGTCGGACTCATAGAGCGAAACCCAGTTTCGGTGTGTGTCGGTGCATCTCGCATTAAGAAAGTCACGTGACCGATACAGGGACTGTATCGGTCACGTGACGCTAGGGCGTCGAAACACTGACGCGCCCGTGTTTATAAGGAAGCGCATCTGTCAACGGGATGCATTTGCCCAAAGACTCGTATGTGTTGCAGACGGTTCTTGTACAAATTTATCACGAATTATGGAGCACGAGCAGCAGCGTCAAGGCAAAAGAAAGGTTTCCACCGTGTGGGACCATTTTGATTTGATATCGGAAAATAAGGTATTTCCAAAAAATATAGTATTTTTAAAATACTATTTTCTTTGTTTTAATTTCCTTGTTGTTTCATCCTGTTCCTCTCAGAGTTTCCACTTGATTTATCTGAATTCAAATTCATTTGAAAGTGACTCTTAGTTTACTCTTCATATTTTCTGCAGGCTAAATGTCGCATTTGTTCAACAGAGCTGTCATATTTCAACAAGAGCACCTCCTCACTGCTGAGGCATTATAGGGCCAGACATGAAAATGAAGTCCCGGATACACCCAGGATAGACGCAGGTATACAGCCCTACTACTACTTACTCACAGTTGTTTTATTGATAATTAATTCCTATTAATTTATTTTTGACTTCATTTTTAACCATCAAGCTTCCAGGAAGCAGATGCTGGATGAAGCTGTGCTCAGTTTCATGGTGAAGGACTGCCAGCCCCTCAGCATTGTGGAGAGTGAAGGGTTCAGGGAACTGGTTCAGGCCCTTCAGCCCTCATATGTTTTGCCAACCAGAAAGGTTTGTGGAAATTATCTAAAGTAGTAGTTGATATATCCAATTTATTTAATCTTTAATTTAAATATATGGATTTGCTTTTGGTTTGACTTGGTGTAATTTTCAGACCATCAAACAAATGGTGGCGAAAAAGTACGAGGAGGAACGGGAACGAGTGAAAATGCAAGTACAGCAAGCTGTGGCAGTGAGTATAACAGCTGACATGTGGACATCTGTGAACATGGAGGCTTACTTGGCTCTTACCTGTCACTACATTATTGAGAATTTGCAGTTGTGTACGTCTGTGTTGGGAGTGCAATACTTTCCACAAAGTCACACTGCTGACAATTTGGCCCAAGTCAAAAGGGGCATGATGGAGGACTGGGCCATAATCAATAAAGTAAAGTGTCTTGTGACTGACGCAGCACCAAACATGATTGCATCCACTCGACAGCTTCAAATTCGGCACTCAATTTGCATTGCACATAGTCTCAATTTATTAGTTAGTAAATCATTTGATCAGATCCCCACACTTACATCCATCAGACGCAAAGCTAGGCACATTGTCACATACTTAAGATCAAGCACTACAGCCAAGGAGAAGCTCGCTCAAGTGCAGCAACAGATGGGATGACCAAGCCTGAAACTTATCAATGAGGTGCCAACACGCTGGAACAGCACATATGATATGTTGTCAAGGCTACATGATGAGAGGGAACCAGTGTGGGTATCTCTGGCCTCTCTAAAAAGCGATTTGACTCCACTTACAGCTGATGAGTATACCATCATAGGAGAAACACTTCTTGTGCTTGCTCCTTTCCATCAAGCTACAGTGGAGTTGTCTGAAGAGAGGCGAGTGTCAGGGTCAAAGGTCATCCTGATGATGAAAATGCTCTATCTTACACTAGAGCGTAATGCTTCAACCTTGCACACACAGGCAGCCATACACCTACAAGAACACCTGAAGCATCGAGTCAGACACTGCTTCCAACCTGGAGTCATTAAGTGTGTTGACCCTAGCCACACTTCTAGACCCCAGATTTAAATCACTCGGGTTCCGCAGTTCCTCCAAGTGCAATGACGCCATCAGTAGACTGCAGGCAGAATGTGCGTCTGTAATCGGATGCACAAATGAGCCCCAGCCGGGACCGTCTTCACAAAAGCTGTCTGCACCCACTTCAGGCATGTCATTCAGCATAATTTGTTGTTGTTTGGAAATCATGTACTAAAATGCCAATTTGTTGTGTGTTTTTTTTGTTTTTTTTTAGATAACCTTTGGCAACCTTTGGACATCAAAGTGGGCAGGCAGACCAAAAACGCCACAGCTGATGCCATCCAGGAGGTGCAGAGGTACCTGGCAGAGGGCAATATTGCCAGGTCCCAGGATCCTCTGAGATACTGGGACAATCAAAAGGCCAGCTATCCCAACCTCTTCCAGCTGGCGTTAGGATTTCTCTGCACTCCAGCCTCATCTGTGCCATGTGAGCGTGAATTTTCAACAGCTGGAGAAGTTGTGTCCAAAAAGTGCAACCACCTGAATTTTAAAACTTTGGAAGAACTTATTTTTTTGAATAAAAATTTGTAAAAAGAACTTTTTGTTAAAAAAAATAAATCAATAAAAAAAAAATCACAGTCCACAAGCATCCTCATTCACATGTTCACTTAGATTTTCACGTTATGATACATGTTCACATTATTTAAGATAAGCCTTTATTAGTCCCACAAAGGGGAAATTCCAGGATTGCAACAGCACAGGGATAGCAACACTCAGAGCAACAGTCAGAAGGCAAGTGAAAAACAAGAACAGCTAGTATACATATTACTATAAATATATAAAGACACACAGTGCGGAGCATTGTGGTTGGTGAATGTGCAGCAGAAAGTCTAAGCTCTCTCCGCGGATGCGGCGGGCCAGCTGGATATCTTTGGGCATGATGGTGACCCTCTTGGCATGGATGGCGCACAGGTTGGTGTCTTTGAAGAGACTCACCAGGTAGGCCTCGCTGGCCTCCTGCAGAGCCATGACGGCGGAGCTCTGGAAGCACAGGTCGGTCTTGAAGTCCTGAGCGATCTCCCTCACCAGGCGCTGGAAGGGCAGCTTACGGATGAGCAGCTCCATGGATTTCTGGTAGCGACGAATCTCTCTGAGCCACGGTACCGGGCCTGTAACGGTGATACAAATTTGACTGTATCTAAAAATATCAATGATATTTTAAATTAAAATGAAGATATGAAATAATACAATATAAAATACAATGACTTAAATTATATACTGGTCCAAAAAATAGAGGGAACACTAAATAACACATCCTAGATTTGAATGAAATATTATTAAAATACTTTGTTCTTTACATAGTTGAATGTGCTGACAACAAAATCACACAACAGCAGGTGAAATTGATTGTCAGTGTTGCTTCCTAAGTGGACAGTTTTATTTTTTTTTTTTAGCAGTATATTATTGTATATACTAGGTCATAAAATCAGTGTCAGTTGAGTCTGTCAACTAGGTTGCCTGTAGGGATTTTTAAGGTCCAGCAGGTGTCAGTATTCAGCAACACAGTTTCAACACAGTATCAATACAGTTTTGCAATGTGTCGAAACGTATCATGACGCCTCATGGACCCATCACTACTTATAACAAAGACACTTAGTCTTAATCACCACGCTAGCAAGACATGCTGCCTTTTTTATTATCACTTCCGGTTCACATGTTTTACCACTACCTGAATCTACCTGCTATCTCGTGTGATCATACTGTCACCTTGTGGTAACACCCATCAGTACACCGAAGATCTTCTATGATTTGGTGGTGGTATCAGCCATCACATTTGGAGTGGTCTGCTGAGGCAGTAGCATCCAGCAGCCAGCAGAAAGAGACTGAACAGGCTGAACAAAAAAGCTAGCTCTGTTCTGGGGCGACGCCTCGACCCAGTGGAGGAGATACCGTAGGAGAGAGGAGGATGATGGCTAAGCTGTCATCTCCGCTGGAATCCGAGTCCCAGCCCATACAGGACACACTGAACGCACTAAGGAGCTCATTTAGCAGTAGGCTGTGCCATCCTAGGTGCACAACGGAGAGGTTGCGCAGGTCCTTCCTACCTACGGCTGTCAGACTTCATAACCTAACCACGGCTGGTCATAGAGGTCGTATTAAATGTGGTAAATGTAACAACTTTGCACAATAGAAATCATCCCTCTCCATTACACAACTAGGACAATAACTATTATTACTGAGGGTGACAACAACACTGTTGATTCAAATGCGAAATATACTGTCTGGGTACATATTCAAATTCTGCAGGATAATTTAACAAACTGTTATACTGTTTATTCCATCTAGCTGCAATGCTCCTGCACTGTGTATATATCTGTGTACATATGTATATTCATTCATTGACTGCTTTGACTAACCAGTTCTTATTATCTTGTTAACTATTGCTCTGAGGGATGCTATTCCTTTGCTGCTGTAATCCTGGAACTTCCCCATTGTGGGAATAATAAAGGTTTATTTCATCTTATTTGCTGGGCAGACTGAGGTAATTTGGGGGTTGTAGGTAATTATTAAAGACTTTTTCCAACACTGTGGTGGCCTCTGCAATCTTTTATGCAGTTGTTTGCTGGGGTGGTGGCAGCACAGAGAGGGACAGGGACTGGTAAAGAGGACGAGTTCTGTCCTGGCCAGTCTCCTGGACTCCATAGAGGTAGTGGGTGAGACGAGGATGTTAGCTAGCTAATGTCTATTATGGACAACACCTCTCACCCCCTGCAGGAGTCTGTGGAGGCCCTGAGCAGCAGACTGTTACAGCCACTGTTTAGGATGGAACTTTACCGCAGGTCCTTCATCCTGACAGCAGTTAGACTGTAAAATACACACATAGCATAAATATATGCTACACAATATACTGTATGTGTATTTATTATCAGTGTCAGTGTACTTTATGGACTTTATGCACGTTTTCTCTATGATGCATTTTTTAGTCTATTGTTGGTTTATATAGTACAATTTGTACATATTTTAAATTGTACTAATACTTTTTGATCTATATTTTAGTAGGTTTTATTGTATTTATTCTCTGGTCTTTCTTCTTTTTTTGCCTCTGTCATGATGTGGAGCACGGTTGGGGAACCGTGCTCACACTCTTGATTTAGTCTGATTATTTTTCTGTATTTCCTAACTTATGTTTAGCATTTAATATGTATATTATATTATCTGCATCCCTGGTTTATATTTATCTCCTTATCTTGACTTGAGCTTCACCTCCCCTTCTGCCTTTTGCCCTCACCTCTCTCTGTATATTGGTTTCATGAGTTTTACATTATTTACTTCTCTCTGGCTGTATTCAGTTACTATTCGCCACTTCCTGATGTGCCTTTGTTGTGACAGCCGCTTCTGCTTACTTCACCTTTTGGTTCAAGTTTTCAGACTCTCACAGCTGACTGCTGTCAGGAATTAGGTCAACCTCCACACTCATATGATCCACACCTGTCAATCACTGATTCATTGTTCCCTGTGACAATTTAAGGTCTGTTGCAATACTAAACTGTTGCAATGTCCTACTGTGTATCCAGACGGGTATTCCTCGTTATAATTCCTCTCTTACGGGTGAGCTCCATCCAGGTTACTTTTCTCTTTTCCCCTGGCGTTCCCACACACCTCAGCCTGTTTCCATCCAGACTGTTCTCCCGTCTCTGCTTGGACGTGAGCTCCATCTTCCCTGGCGTTTCCGCACGCCAGCCTTTTCCTCTTCCCGGTCTTATTGTGCAAGTTTTTTTTCTCTGTGTTATTTTGCGCTTTTATTATTAAACATTTCGCATCTCACAGTCCAGCTTTTGGTGTCCTCAACCTGGCCCTGCCAGGGCGATTTATGACAGCCTCTGTGTTGCTGTAGCAAATGAAATTCCCCAGTGTGTGATTAATAAAATGTTATCTTATCTTAATAATAATAATTATAACAATAATCATAATAATAATAATCCATGGTTGGATGGATGGATGGATGGATAATAACATCACTAATGTCAGTTAAAAACCACTGGAGGGGGACTTCTCCTGGTCAGAGCATAATAGCCTTTCCTAAAATAAGCTCAGATAATGTCTAAAAATGAGACAAATGATGACATTCATTCATTCATTCAATTTCTTAACCACTTAATACTTTCTGGGTCACAAGGGAGGGTGGAGCCTATCCCCCCATCACTGTGCGAGAGGTGGGGTACACCTGGAGAGATCACACATTCGTATATACAAAAAAATATTATCTATTATTAAAAATATGACACTTTCCCGATTATCTTGATTACTAGTTTTACATAATTTGATCAAAACTGATCATTTTTGAAATCACTTTGAAGTTGCCCTTACTTAGCGTGTGTCTAGCTTTATAATATCAGCTTTGGGACATCATGTCTTATTCCTTGAGTCCTTAAACAGAAATTAATGGTGTTTAACAATATAAATAGACTTTGAACATGAGAAGGCAGAGCTGACAGGCAACTACACAGATGAAACATGAGCATTCTTCTTCTCTTGGTAACTGGTGGACAGCAAGCAACTGAAAGATGCATACCACCACCTACTGTACAAGAGTGTGTAACATTATGATATTTGATCCCAACCCCTAAATTCTATATTCTATATATTCTATATTCCCTAAATTCTATATATATATATCTACATTTAAAAAGAGAAAAGAGCCCTTCTCGTGATTCTTAGTGCTCTCCATCTCCATCTGTTCCCATAATCCCAGTTAAATCCCATTCGCTACCGGCCTCTCGAACTTCATTTTTCATTCTCTCCCTTTCATTTCCATACTTGTGACGGTGTAATAAGATGTGCTCGACATTTTCTTTTACTCGCTTTTCCCCATGATGAATAAAGTGCCATTTGAACCTGTATGATCCAGTCTGAGTCTTGTCATAATAATGTCTTCCCTCCCGTTTGTCGTTTTATAATTCTTTATTACAATAGATTTTTGTATTTTCAGAATCAGAATCAGAATCAGAATCAGCTTTATTGGCCAAGTATGCACAACACATACAAGGAATTTGACTTTGGCTAAAAACTTGCTCTCATTGTTCAGGTGGAGGATTTAAATAAGATTTAAATAAGGATTCAATGACAACAGAGTATGTACAGTAAATTACAGTCTGTCCACGTTTCTATAAAAGGATGCAAATATATACAGGAATATATGCAGTTATTTACTCAGACTAACCACACTTTGCAGAAATATATGAAAAAATATACAGTCACACAGTATTTCAATGTGAACTCAGATTCAGTGATATAATGTGAATGAAGTAAAAAGCAGTGTGAGAGTTATGTGCAATGTAAGAATGGATGAAAAGTCATGAGTACAGCAACAGGTAGGACTAGGTGAATGTTAGGAGTTCATCAGAGTGATGGCTTGAGGAAAGAAACTGTTCCTGTGACGGGTGGTTTTGACCTTCAGTGATCTGTAACGATGACCAGAAGATAGAAGTTCAAACAGTTTGTGGCCGGGGTGTGATGGGTCAGCACAGATGTTTCCCGCCTGTTTCCTGGTTATGAACCGATATAAGTTCTCAATGGAGGGTAGGTCAGTACCAATGATCCTCTCCGCAGACTTAATGATTCGCTGCAGTCTGGTCTTGTCCTGTTTAGTGGCAGATCCATACCAGACAGTGATGGAAAAGCAGAGGACAGATTGGATGATGGCGGTGTAGAAGACAACCAGCAGCTCCTGAGGCAAATCAAACTTCTTGAGCTGACGCAGAAAAAACAACCTCTGCTGGGCCTTTTTCCGGACAGTGTCTATATGGGAGGACCACTTCAGGTTCCGGGAGATTGTGGTTCCCAGAAACTTGAAGGAGTCCACAGTGGACACTGTGCTGTTGAGGATGGTGAGTGGGGGGAATGAAGGGGGGTGTCGCCTGAAATCCACAGTCATCTCCACCGTTTTGGCTGGGTTAAGTTCAAGATGGTTCTGGCTGCACCAGAGGATCAGCTGCTCCGCCTCCCGCCTGTATGCAGACTCATCATCATCCCGGATCAAACCGATGACTGTGGTGTCGTCCGCAAACTTCAGGAGCTTCACCGAAGGGTCCTCTGAGGTGCAGTCATTGGAGTAGAGGGAGAAGAGCAGTGGGGAAAGGACACATCCTTGGGGGGGCGCCAGTACTAATTTTTCGGGAGCTGGATGTAAATCTCCCTAGCTTCACCTGTTGCCACCTGTCAGTCAGAAAGCTGGAGATCCACTGGCAGGTGGAGGGGGGCACCTTGAGCTGGAGGAGTTTCTGATGAAGAATGCCTGGGATGATGGTGTTGAACGCTGAGCTGAAGTCGACAAACAGGATCCTGGCGTACGTCCCTGGGGAGTCGAGGTGTTGCAGGATGTAATGTAGTCCCATATTCACTGCATCATCCACTGACCTGTTTGACCGGTAGGCAAACTGCAGTGGGTCCATCAGGGGGCCTGTGATGACCTTCAGGTGGTTCAGCACCAATCTCTCCAAGGATTTCATGACCACAGAGGTCAGGGCAACAGGTCTGTAGTTGTTTAATCCTGTAACAGAGGGTTTCTTGGGAACTGGAATGATGATGGAGCGTTTGAAGCAGGAAGGCACTTCACGCAGCTCCAGTGATCTGTTAAAGATCCGGGTGAAGATGGGGGCCAACTCGTTGGAGCAGACTCTCAGGCAGGACGGAGACACACCATCAGGTCCTGCAGCCTTCTTGATCTTTTGTCTCTGAAAGACCCGGCGCACCTCCTCTTCACAGATCGTTAGTGCTGGTGGGAGGTCAGAGTGGAGGAGGGATGGAGTTCCTGGGGCTGCAGATAATCCTTTTGTGTGGGTGGGAGGTGAGAACTGTAGGTTCTTTTCAAACCTGCAGTAAAAGCTGTTTAGGTCGTTAGCCAGCTGGAGGTTTTCCACAGGGTGGGGGGATGGTCTCCTGTAGTTGGTGATATTCTGCAGGCCTCTCCAGACAGAAGCAGAGTTGTTGGCTGAGAAGTTTTTTTGTAACTTCACACTGTAGCTCCTCTTAGCAAGCCTGATCTCCTTCGTCAGCATGTTTCTGGCCCGCTTGTACAGAGTCCAGTCACCAGTCCTGTAGGCCTCCTCCTTGGTCTGACGTAGCTACTTCAGTTTAGGAATGAACCAGGGTTTATTGTTGTTGTATGTGCAGAAGGTCTTGGTCTGCACACACATGTCCTCGCAGAAACAGATGTATGACGTCACAGTGTCAGTGAGTTCATTTAAGTTAATGGCTGCAGCTTCAAAAACACTCCAATCTGTGCAGTCAAAGCAGGCTTGTAACTTCAGCTTTGATTCCTCAGTCCATTTCTTCACAGTCCTTACAACAGACTTGGAAGTTTTTAGTTTCTGTCTGTATGTTGGAATAAGATGGAGCAGACAGTGGTCAGAAAAACCCAGAGCTGCACGGGGGACGGCATGATAGGCGTTTCTTAAAACTGTGTAACAGTGGTCGAGTGTATTTGTGTCCCTGGTGGGACATTTAATATGCTGTCTGTATTTAGGAAGCTCATTTGTGAGATTAGCTCTATTGAAATTACCCAGAATGATAAGCAGAGAGTCTGGATGTTTTTCCTCCACCTCCGCTATCTGGTCAGCGAGGTGCTGCAGTGCGTCCGTTGTACAAGCAGCAGGCGGGATATAAATTCCGACCAGAATAAATGAGGAGAACTCTCGCGGTGAATAAAAGGGTTTACAGTTTATGAACAGCGACTCTAGGTTAGGGCTACAAAACTTCTTCAACACTGTGACATCAGTACACCAACCTTCGTTTATGTAGAAGCAGATTCCACCACCTTTAGTCTTTCCAGAGAATTGTCGGCTGCGATCAGCGCGAAACAGTTGGAATCCGTCCAGACGCACCGCGCTGTCCGGGATGTGTTCACTCAGCCAGGACTCCGTGAAACAAAGGGCGCCAGATCTGCTAAAATCCCGGTTTTTGTGAGTCAGGAGCAGCAGTTCATCCATTTTGTTCGCCAAACTGCGGATATTTGCCAGATGGATCGATGGGAGCGGCGTGCGAAATCCTCGTTTCTTCAGCCTGACTAGCGCACCGGCACGTTTACCACGCCGCCTTCATTTTCGGCCAGCGCCAATAGCCGCTGCTCCCACAGCTAAGATTGACTGAAAAAACTTCAGATCAGCAGCAGCAACTGGCGGAGAAGTTGCATTGGGAGGTAGTCTGAGTGAAAGTAGTTCCTCCCTTGAATAGGTGATTCGGACAGAAGAGCAGAAGTCCAAAAAAACACACAAAATTATCAAAAACATCAGAGAGCAGAAGCCAGTGGCTGCCATCCGCGGCGCCATCTTGGATTTTTTCCAAGATGATTCCAGGATTTTTTGCAATACGATCTATCTTTATGATCTTCATCCCATCTTTTTGCCAAAGCTTAATTCCTTTTTCTTGATTACTGTTTTCCCTTCACCTTTTCCAAGTGACAATGGTATAGTTATTTCTTTCCCAAGTGCACTTTTGCTGATTTTTCTGCACAGTCATTCCCTTTCAACCCTTTATGTGCAGGAACCCAACAAAACTGAACATCTCCACCACCCCTGTGTACCCTAAATAAACTAAATCACCAAATCTTCCCTTGTAGATTTTAGTGTCTGTATAGTTTTTAAAGCTGCAAGTGAATCTGTGCACACCACCACCCGATCTGGTCTGACCTCCTCTACCCACTGCAAACCAATAATTATTGCCACCATCTCTGCTGTATACACGGATGAATTGTTGGAAAGTCTTTTTGAGATGGTCACTTTAAACTCTGGAATGTTTACTTCAACTCCAACAGAGCCCTCTTTGTTTTTTGAACCGTCAGTATAGAACTTTAAGTAGTTATAGTAATTCTTCATGAGGTAAATGTTTTAACACCAACTTCACTCATATGCCAATCCTTTTTCCTCATTAGCAGACTGATGTCTACTTTGTTTCCAGGAAACAGTCAAGGGGGAACATTATTCACTAGACTGATGTTAGCTATATCAATAATGTCTAGTCCATACATTCTGACTTTTCTTTCAATTGTCCACCCAAACCTGTGTCCCTGGAAGCTAGAATATTCCCAGCAGTCTTGTAGTGTTGTTTTTGAGTGAGTGAGAGTGTTCTGGTTTAGTGCCATGTCAGCATCTATGGCTATTTCATGGCAAAATTAAAACTAATAAGAAAATCGAGTTAAAAATTAAATAGATGCAGTATGATAAATGAAAGAATAAATAAATACAGCGAGATACATATGTAGATACAATAAAACAGAAAAATTAAATGAGATGCTTCAGATGCACATGTGCTAAAAACCCTAAAATTTTCTTTGGTGGTACCTTATTAAAAATATCCTTCAGTGACTTTTGAGTATAAAAACGCTGTCTTGCTGTCATGAGAGCAGGACAGTCAAGGAAAATGTGCTTTATTGATAAAAAACCTCCTCAAAACTGACAAGATGGTGGTGCTTCACCTTTTAATAAATTAAATTAAATTAAAATTAAATCACCCTTTATTATCATTCAACTGTACAACCAGTCATGTACAGTAGAACGAGATTGTGCTTTACCTATCTACTGTGTTAATCACACACACCCCAAGTGTAGAATCAGAGGGCCGCTGCCATGCAAGGCGCCGCCACAATTTTCCCTCCTCCATTCCATTTTTGCTGAGCACCAAGCTGGACGGCAGGAAGTTCCATTTTTATATGGTCTTCGGCATGACCCGGCCGGGATTTGAACCCCTGCCTCCTGGGTGTGGGGCGAATGCTCTACCAACTGAGCCACCACTCCGGTCAAAACTCCAGGTAAAAAGCTGTGCGTAAGCCTAGAGTGGCCAATACGGCATCTAGTGTACACTACCTCGTCATGTCTGTTTTGAAAGTGATGCAAATGTCTATGGCTTATGGCAGGTTTAATATCATGCAGTTTATTTGCAATGCATGTGTCCCATTCAGTCTGCCACTTCTTTTAAACATAGGAGGTTATTAGAGGCCTGAGGTCTGAGGCTGGGATCGGGCATTGAGTGACTTCTTGGGTAAGGGCTCTCTTGGCAGCATTATCTGCCTGCTTGTTACCTGACAGGCCAACATGGCTGGGGATCCAACAGAAGATGATATTAAAATCATGTTTCTGTAAAAAACCTAGTTTCTCTAAAATCCGGACAATAATGGGGTGATCAGTCTTTAAAAACCCAAGTGCCTGAAGACAGGATCTAGAGTCAGTAAAAATTAAGGAGCTCTGTTGTTTGGTTCTCTCAATGTGCTCCAATGCCAGAAGCAAAGCACGAGCCTCTGCTGTAAAAATTGAACATTGTTTGGGAATCCGCAAACCATACTGATTGTGCCCGGTAACAATTGCAGCAGAGACTGAGCCATCCACTTTGGAACCATCCGAGTATATGGAAATATGGTGAGGAAAATGGCATTTTATGTCCAAGATCTGCTGCTGGTACACATTTGGGTGAGTGTCTTTCTTCTTGTTTTGGCTCAGATCCAGAATTATATTGGGTTTCCTTAAACTCCATGGAGGAATGGGACAAAACTGCGTCTGTGTTACATTGCTTATATCAGGGTTTAATTTTACCAGGTGAGGTTCTATACGGAGTCCAAAAGGAGTGATGCTCTTAGGTCTGACCTTGTACATCTGCAAAAATCGAGGGTGAAAAACTGCAGAGTAGGCTGGATTTCTATGGTCTGCTTTAAGTTTAGCCATATACTGGAGAGCTAATTTCAGGCACCTGTTGTGAAGTGAAAGCTTGTTTGCTTCAACATACAAACTTTTAACAGGAGAGGTTCTGAAAGCCCCCAAGGCAAGCCTTAGCCCCTGGTGATGGATGGTTTCTAGAGCCCTGATGTAGGTTTTCCTTGCTGATCCATAAACTATGCTCCCATACTCTAGCCGAGATCATACAAGTGCTCTACAGAGATGCAGCAGCACAGTAGAGTCTGCACCCCATTTAGTTTTAGCCAACACTTTAATAATATCAAGGGCTTTAAAACATCTGATTCGTAAAAGATTTATATGTGGAATAAAAGACAGCTTATTATCAAAAATAAGTCCAAGGAATTTGGTTTCTTTTACCACCTTGACAGCTTCTCCATCTATGAAAAGCTCAGGGTCGAGGTGAAGAGACCGCAGCAGGCAAAAGTGCATGCACACAGTTTTTGATTTTGAAAATTTAAGACCATTACTGACTGACCACCTATTAATCTTGTTTATGCACAGCTGTAGATGGTTTTCGATTGTGCTCATGTCTTTCCCCCTGTAGCAAATACAGAGGTCATCTACATAAAGACTACAAAAGGTATTTGGTCTAAGAGCACCAACTACACTATTAATCTTAATGCTAAAAGAGAGTAACTGAGAGGATGCTTCCCTGGGGGACTCCTTGTTCTTGCACAAGGGGCTCTGAAAGGGTATCTCCTACTCGGATTATGAAGTGTCTATTGGACAAAAAGTCTGAAATGAAAAAAGGCAAATGTCCCCTAAAACCCATGCCTTGTAGGTCTCTTAAAATACCATATTTCCATGTTGTGTCATATGCTTTTTCTAAATCAAAAAATACAGCAACTACATGATCTTTTCTAATAAAACCATCACGTATATAGGCCTCTAATCTGATAAGGTGGTCTAAAGTGCTTTTACCACATCTGAAGCCACACTGGTAATCAGTTAAAATGCCTTCAGACTCAAGCACCCACACAAGGCGATTGTTTACCATTCTTTCCATGGTTTTACAGAGGCAACTTGTCAGAGCTATTGGACAGTAGTTGTTGGTATCAGTATGATCTTTCCCGGGTTTTGGAACAGTTATAACTACTGCTTCTTTCCAGCTTTCAGGGATACTGCCTGACTTCCAGATATTGTTGAAAACCGTCAGGAGAGTCGATAGTGCACAGGGGGGTAAGTGTTTTAAAAACTGATAATGAATTTTATCTGGCCCCACAGCAGTGTCATGAGAGTTCCTTATTGAGAACAAAAGTTCTTCCATAGTGAAATCTTGGTTGTATGGTTGTGAGTTATTGGAAGAAAAGTTTATTTCTTTTTGTTCTTCTTGTGCTTGTATGATTTGGAACTCAGGGCGATAGTTACCAATAGATGAATTCTTTTCAAACGATTTTGCTGGTTGATTAGCCATTTCATATTTTGTTGTCAGCAGATTACCCTGATGATTAATATGCTGTATTTGAAGTCCATTCTCCTTACCCTTCATCTTTCTAATTAAATCCCAGATCTTTTTGGTAGATGTGTTAGATGTGAGGCTTGATACAAATTCCCTCCAGCTCTGTCTCTTTGCTTCATTGATGATCCTGTGTTCTTTAGCTCGACAGATTTTAAATCTGGTCAGGTTTTCTGTTGTTGGATGTTTATTGAACACCCTCTCTGCTTTTTTCCTTGCCTCAATGGCCTTTTTACAGATATCGTTGAACCATGGGTTGGACCTGTGATGTGGCTTTGCTGATGTTTTTAGGACAGTCTTATCTGCAATTGTAATTAAGGTTTGAGTAAAGCTCTGAACAGAGTGACAGTGTGGTTGAAGTTTTTGGCTAAATTTCTCTTTGCACACAGAAACAAAGGAAGGCCAGTTTGCTTTTTTGAGTTGCCATTGCAGAGTTCTTAATTGCATATCCACTTCTGTAGATGTCAATAATAGTGGAAAGTGGTCACTTCCACAAAGATCATCCAAGACTCGCCAAGGGAATTCCAGCACTAGCTCAGGATCACATATAGATAGGTCAATTGCAGTATAGGTTCCATGTCCTGGGTGAAGGTATGTGTGAGACCCATCGTTCCAAAAGCATAGATCATTTTTAGCAATAAAATCCCCCAGTATCTTGCCTTTTGCATTTGAGCAAATTCCACCCCACAGAGGATTATGTCCATTAAAATCACCCATAAGGATATATGGGGATGGCAACTGATTATGAAGGTCATCAAGATTTTTTCTGGTGTCACAATCATATCTGGTGGTATATAGACAGAGCATAAGGTTATTGCTTTATGCAAGGTTAGACGAACTGCTACTGCTTGTAAGTTGGAGACTAAAGCCAAGTGGCTGTGAATTAGATCATTCCTTACTAAAATTGTTGAACCACCAGATGGGCGATGCACATTTGGACCATATGTATTATACATAGTATAATGTTTCAGAGACATGGGGTTGGTTGATAGTAGGAGAGTTTCTTGAAGGCAAAACGCAAGGAGATTAAAACTAGCAGCTAAACGCTGCAATTCAGAGGAATTGGCCTTAAAGCCACAACAGTTCCACTGGATAATGTGGCTACCCACCATCAGGTAGGTAGAACAAAAGCATGCTCCTTATGCTTGCTTTTGGGGGAGGGGCTGCGACTACGGCAAGTCGTGACTTCAGATATTTCTGCATCTTCTGGTTTACCATTCTTTTGCAATTTATTTTCTTGGCTTGATTTTGCCTGAGTAGAGGAGCAGGATTTTTTCTTTTCTTTTGATGATTGGTTTTGTTCTGCGGACTTGCTTAGACTTTGACTTAAAGGTTGACTCATTGTAGTCAGGCTTCGAGTGCTTGTTTTACTTTTAACTGGGACTCCGGAATATTTAATACTACTTAATAATGAGGGCTTATCTTTAGTTAACCAGGTCAGATCTCTCTGGCACTCAGCAGGCTGCATCTTAGGTTTCACAACAGAGGAGAAAGTCTGCTGGAATTTGTACTTTGGGAAACCTTCTACCAGCTTACGTGCCTCAGGGTAGCTAATTTTCTTAGTACATTTGACAGTTTGAATTTCTTTTTCCTTGATCCAACAAGGACATTCCTTCGATGATGATGCATGATTGCCTAAACAGTTACTACATTTGTGAGGTGTTGTGCAGGCCAACTCATGCCTTTCCTGTCCACATTTGCAGCAGACTGGTTTATTCCTACATCCTGCAGAGCCATGGCCAAACTCTTGGCAGTTAAAACATCTCAACGGGTTTGGAATAAAGGTATTAACCGTTACACTCAGATATCCTACTTGGATTCTTTCTGGAAGCTGATACCAGTTGAATGTCAGAATGTAAGTGCCAGTTTTTACTGTTCGGTCATCTTTTTTAATGGTTATCCTCTTCACATGTGTTACTCCTTGTTGTTGCAGTTCTGAGGCTATTTCATCCTCTTCCATATTGTGGAGTTCTCGAGTACGAATCACTCCTTTGCAGCTGTTTAGAGAAGGGTGAGGAAAAGCCTTCACTGGAACACCAGCCAGCACATTACACCGCAACAGATTTTCAGATTGGGATTTCTTTAAGCATTCCACCAAAATCTGGCCAGACCTCAGTTTTTTAACATCTTTGACCCCGCAATGCCTGAAATTCCTTTCTGTACATCAAAAGGGGACAGCTTAGAAAGAGGCATATCTGATGAGAGCGACTCTAAACCAATAAGTCTCGGCCAATTATCACCATTTGAAAGAGCCATCCTGCTAATTCCTGGGTCATCCACATCGTCTTCCAACATTCGTTTTTTAGGGGTTTTTTTAGTAGCCATATTTGATAAGAGTATGATTCATCATCCCTGCTCCCCACCCTCCTCGGAGCCCTACATGGGGATGCACAGAGCCGCGGACTTCCTGCAGGTTATGCACCAGGGATACAGGGATGGTATACTCGAGCAATAAAGCACCAAAGTGCAAATTACTCAATTGACCCTCCACCATAGGCTTCTGGGATTAGGAGATGTTATGTTGCCAAAAGACATCCCAGAGTAGACCTCGACAAGCCAATTGATTGGACCGGGCCCTTCTAACCTCCCGTCTAAGTGAAGTAGGAGCCAAAGCACTGTGTTGGACTTGTGAAAGCACCAGCAAGACACATTCCTCAAGAACCAGGATCTCTTCCTCCACTGACACGGGTCGCAACTCACGGCAAACAAGTTGCCCCATTTGTGACCTCATATGATCAGAAAGGGGGTGCTAGGAACCACTTTAACCGTTGGTCCCCTTAGGGAATTATAACACACAAAGTTGTCGGGGAGTTACCGTAACCCTGGTAAGGGAGGCTAACAGGTACTAGTCCTTGCCCAAGGGACACCTGGGAGTATTAGCGAGGGTTAAGAGGCACGCCATCATCCTCCTAGTCCAACAGACCCCCTCGCCCGGATGCAGTTTAACGTCATACCCAGGACACGTGTTGTTTTTGAAATATTCGCTTCCTCACTTCCTTACAGCTTGACCCAGTCTGATAATGTGAGTATATCTCTTCTCAAATCCATTGGCTTTTCTCCTGCTTCTATTAAAACTGCATTGTTTGAGGTTGTTTTGATGGTTCCAATGCACAGGTGAAGCGCTCTATGCTGCATTCTATTTTTTCCAGAGTTGTTTTTGCTGCACCCCATTCATATCCAGCTACAGTTTTTATGAGATTTTATGAGATTTTCAACATGAACTCTCCATGTGTATGCACTCTCAAACTACAATCCTAGATATTTGAACTCACTAACTTTCTCTGTTGGTTGATTGTATAATGTTAATGGCTCTGTACCAGTTCTGCTTTTTTGTTTTGTTTATTGTTTTTTTTTTGGTGAAAATAATATAGCAGGTTTTACCGTTTGAAAATTTAAATCCCCACTCATATGAGCACTTTTCCACTTTCTCCATTGCTTTCCTGATGTTTTTGAACAGAAATTTCTCATTTCTTCCCCTCGTCCATATAGCTCCATCATCAGCATATAGTGCTGTTTTGATGCATCCCTCTTGATCCCCAAACATGTCATTAATCAGTATGTTGAATAAAATTGGGCTTATCACACTCCCCTGAGGAACACCATTTTCTATTTCAAAGTCATTAGAAACTTCTTATCGTGCTTTAACCCTAATTTTCCTGTTTGTTAAAAAATCCATTATCCAATTATACATCCTGTGCCCAATGCCCATTTTATTCAATTTGATAAGAAGTCCATCCCTGCACAGTGAGTCATAAGCCTTTTCAATATACAGACAAACTATAACCATTATTTCTTTCATTTTGAGAGTCTTTTCAATATCATTACTTACCCTAACTAGAGCATTCACTGTGGCTCTTCCTCTTCTAAAACAATTTTGAAAGTTGTTGATTGATCGTCTTTGCTCTACTGCATACGACTGTCTGTAAACTAACACCTTCTCCATCCATTTCCCTAAGTGTGACGTTAATGCTATTGGCCTGTAGTTGCCTGGACGAGCTGGATCTTTCCATGGCTAATTAAATGGTAAAGTTACAGTCTTTTTCAACCTACTTGGGATAACCCCCTCCTTCCATACTGTTTTATGAAAATATTTAGACAGGTTCGTGAGAAGTCGGCACATAGAAAAGAATGTACACTGAGACAAAGTATTCACACTGAGACACGGCTGCTAGAATAAAACTGTATCTCTTTATTCCCCACAGACCATATCTCCATACACAAAAGAGAAATCATTGCATGTCACACATTTCCTTCACACACAAGGATCAATGCATTTCATGTCATTTCACAAGCTCTTACCGTTTGATACAGGTGACCGGGAGCCCACGGCCAGGAAGAGCGTGATTTCTCAGCCGGACGTTTTTGCGCAAAAAAACTCACGGCAGACTCCCCGTATTGAGGGAAAACCCCTGTTTTTAAAGGAAGGCTAGGTACAGAACAGAGTGGCCATCTCTGCTCCGAGCAAGCCCCCCTCCCATCATAGAATTGCGTGGGGAACAGGAAGGGCCAATTTCTGTTCCCAGGCAATTCCCAAAACACACAGGAACACCTGCTACATTTCTCCCAATACACATATAAGGAATAAAGGTCACGCCTTCGTTTCATAAGCATGCAACAGTGATTTAAGGAGTGAGAAACTTGCTGTGCTAAGGAAAACAGTTTCTAGAAACAGGTCATATTGTCCAGGTCATGGTGTGCCTTAAGATAAAGAGAACTGGATTCATGGGACTGGATTGTTAAAACATATTAAAAACAACTGAGAAACAAATCAGGGCACACATTAAAAACACATTTATATTACATTCCACCCTTTGACCTTATTTGTGATCAGTTGTTAAGTTGGTGAAGATAATTGCTTTCTTCCCCAACTAAGTGCTTTCTTCCCCAACTGAAAAACAAATCAGGGCACACATTAAAAATATTTATATCACATTTTCCACCCTTTGACCTTATTTGTTCTATCAGTTGGTGAAGAACATTGGGTAATTACTTTCTTCTTGGGGAATACTTTCATCCTCGTAAGGTATTCCAATATCATTGTGGTGATTTAATTCCACCCAATTAATGTCCCAAATGCATGTTACAACATGCCATAATAACTCATTTCTTGTGGTAAAATGTCTAGTGTACCAATTCCATTCACTACTCGGACCTACAGCATAGCTATAACATATCCAGTGACCAGGAGGTTCAGCACTCACCTCTACTTTGCAAGATGTGGTACCATATCCTCCATCTCGAAAGATAACTTTTATTTTCATTTTGCCAGAGAATTATATATTCTTCTACTTAAAACCTGTTTTACTCTTCTAATATAGCAGAAAGCACTGAAATTGCATAGTGTTAAGACACATAGAACAGCAACTAATATAGCTAGGGGAGGCACCAGTGTTGTGCGAGCAGTGACTGACATGCCTGAGAATATATCCCACCAGTGATGAGCAGAAGCTTGCTCTATCTGATGGGCTGCATGCAATACCTTTCCTTGGGCCACCACAGTGGATATCACTGCAGCACGCACATTAGACATATGATCACCAATGAGCTGTTGTATCTCCGTGGATCCATTCAGTGCGCCTCTGAATCGATCCAGGGACACCTGCCATGGAACTTCCAGCACCCGCCATTGCAGGGCGGTCAGGTGGGCCTCACTAGAGAAGTTGGTAAGACGATATGTCCGATTATGCCATTGCCACATGTGAACACCATGCAGACACCCAGTGAAAGGTACCCTAGGCAACATTGGATGGGAGTTTAAAGTGGCTACACATAGAGTATGGGGCCCTATTTGCCACATCATGTCACGAGGTTTTTCTATTCTCCATTCACATAGTGCCTCTGTCATGGTTAAGCATGGTTCAGTATATATTGCTCGACTTAGGCATGCATATCCTTGGTCAGTCAAATCACATTCTGATAAATCATAGGTGTTATTCTGCCCTGGAGCAAACCATCCCCCTTTTAATTGAATAAACCAAAATGCTGTAGCAGTAATTACTGGTAACACATGATATTTGCACACATCAACAGCTTCTGTAACATTTAATTGAGTCCATTGCCCGCTACACATCGTGCTATTGCAGATGGTTTTTTCAGGATGCGGAATTAACCACCATTCTTCAGTGATGTTCCACACGTCTCGCCATTGTCGAGCGTGATTGGTAGTGACAATGCGAGTAAAACGTTCCAACTGCATGCAGATATCCAAAACTTGAATGTTGCACACAGTCCAATTGAAAGCGCGAGTGATGTTTGTCATCAATTCACTCGTAGCATTCCACATGGTCAAATCCCAAGTCAAACGTTTTTGAAACAGATTGGCGGCCTCCATTTGAGGCCCCACCACCGTAGGCATCCAAAATCCAACTTGTTGAATGCCTAAAGACGTTTGATGTCCAGTATCTGCCAACATTGATCTGGTTACCTCATTGTTAATGGTGTTGGAGATTCCCAAAACTGTGCCAAATCCTCCCAGCAACGTGTCATACCATGCTCTCTTCTTTCTTTTTGAACATTTGGGAATGGGTGGTATCTTTACCATCCAATTGACGGTGATATGGTTGGTTTGTGTGGCTACTGTTGTACATGTCGACAGTATGGGTGCCAGATTCGTCGGGGATGTATGCTTTGGGTTTTTGTCGACCACCAGAATAAGGTACACAAAGGGGATGCGTCGACCCTTTATGACTGTTCCATTCATCAAATACACTTCCTTATCTCCTGTTATGTTGATGGATAGCTTTGTACCATTTAAGGTAGTGTCACATTTCAGTAAGTCATTAACCACTTTGGCCACACATATGGTTACATTGGCAGTCAAGTTAACTATACACCCCTTCTCCACCGCAGACACATTATATTGGTACTTGACACATTTGGGGCATATGTAAATAGGACAGTGGCTGGTTAAGTTCAGTATCTTGCACTCTTGGTTTGATAAACAATAGAAACCGTCTTGGCTCCGATTGGCACCGACCCGACTCTCCTTCCAGCTCAGCGAGACAGGTTGGTCCACCTCAAACATTTCTTGGCCTGGTGTGGCGTGGATCTGGATCCAGCAACCGGCGATACTCATCCACACGATCACAACGAGGGCAGGGCGGCACATGTCCCAGCAGACGACATAGCCATGTCCTCGGTGCTTGTGGGGGTGTTGAAGAAGACCCATGACGTGGCGGGTATCCAATCACCAATCTCCACCCGAACATTCCTGCAAAGCAAGCACATACTTAGGAGAGGAGAAAGCACATAATTAGTTCTCCCTTAGATAACATTTTGATATTGGTACATTTATCCAGGTTTGCTCTCCTGGATACAAAATGGTCACCACCTGATCCGTCCCTTGAGCTATGATCTCAGCCGGGCGGGGAGGGCCATTTTCTTGCCTCACCCATACTTTGGCCCCAGATTTATCTGTGGAACCAAAGCCTTTTTCGCCCCTCTGCGTCATCACAGCCGGCTTAGCAATCTCTTCAGGGTCAGTCATTAGACATAGTATAATGACCAATTGGGCCACTTCATCCCCCTTATTCAGGGTTATGGGCTCTGATCCCAGTACATAGCACACCACCCCCAGTTCTCCTTGATAATCACTGTCAATCACACCTGCTAGAGTCGTTAAACCTTTCAGGGATAATCCAGACTTTGGCAATATGTGACCATACATTCCATTCGGACATTTCAACCCTAGTCCGGTTTTTACCACAGTGGGTGTTCCTGGTACTAAGGTGAGAGTTTCCATAGCTCTTAGATCTAATCCCGCCGAGCCTTTTGTCGCTCGCACTGGTAGTGTTGCCTCTGGGTTAATTTTCCACATCTCAATAATTTGTCCTTCAAAGTGTTCAAGATTGACAGTGATCATTCGGTTCAGTGGTGTTGTACCAGGTGCAATGGGTCTATTGTTTAGCTGTTTCAGCGCTTGTGGTAAGCGTTTTTTCCCACCCTTCCAAACTATTGTTTATCCCTCTTTTTTCAAGGTGGCTTTCAACAACCCATTCATTCTCTCAATTAAACCCGCAGCTTGGGGATGATATGGAACGTGATAAATCCATTCCACATGATTGTGTTTGGCCCAATCTTTCACCAGGTTTCCGGTGAAATGGGTCCCGTTGTCAGTTTGAATCTGTACAGGTAGCCCATAGAACCTTTCAATTAGGTCCAAACAGGCCAGTGTGGCCTTCTGATTAGCCACTTTGGCTGGGTGTGCTACTACCACACCCGAAAATGTATCCACAACCGTGCATACATATTTACACCGTTGTGACTCTGGAAGAGGACCAATAAAATCCATTTGCCAGATTTGTCCTGGGCTCTTTCCCCTTTGTATATGTCCAGTGAGATGTTGTGGGACACCTCTTCTGTGATGCTGACAGGCCTCACACTGTTCAATGGCTGTCTTTACATCATCAGTTTTTAAATCAATGCCTCTATCCCTGGCCCATTGGGTGGTAGCTTGAATTCCCCAATGTCCACTCTTTTCATGGGCCCACCGGGCCAAATCCGCAGTGGATTGCCTCTCCACTGACATTGCTCTAACCACCCCATCAATATAGCTATTGTGGAGGGCTTCTGAGTCCATATTTTGGGTATGGGCATCGACATGGGTGACATGGATAGTGACCCCTTGAACCTTTTGCCAGATTTCCTCCCACAACTCTTTACCCCACACCTCTTTCTTTTGAATCCGCCATTGATTGGACTGCCATGTAGGCATCCATGTGGTTAACCCATTAACCACTGACCAGGAGTCAGAGTAAATATATGCTCCTGACACACTCGCATGTTGTATCACCATGTGTACGGCCTTCAACTCGGCCCATTGGCTGCTTTTTCCCTCACCCATTTCTTCCAAAATTTGCCCCAGATGAGGGTTGAAAGCCCCAGCTTTCCACCTTCATTTTCCCGCTACCCACTGAGAAGAGCCATCCACAAACCACGCCCTGCTTTTCTGCTCTTCTGTAAGTTCATCATAGCGGGGCCCTGTTAACACAGGCGACTCCTGCAGCTGTTCAACTTCAAAACAAGACTCATCTGCCTCTGGGACATCAGCAACTTGTTCACGCAAGACCGAAACTCCTTTTTGTCCAGATTTCACTCTTTCAGACCCGTACCATTTCCACTTAATGATGCTACTCTCCTGGGCGGTACCTATCCGATGTGTGGTGGGGTTACTCATTACCCACGTCAGAATAGGTATCAATGGCCTCATGAGCACCTCATGCCCTGCAGTTAATGCCTCTGTTTCCACCAAGCTCCAATAACACGCCAATAATTGTTTTTCAAAGGGCGTGTAACGAATTCCTGCACTCGGCAGCTTCCTTGACCAGAAACCCAAAGGTTTCCGTTGTTTGCCTTGTTTTTGCCATAAGCTCCAATTTGCATAATTATTCTGAGCCGACACCTGCAACTCAACTGGACCAGATTGCAGTTTTCCTAATGATAGAGCTTGCTGTATGGCCTCTTTGGCCATGTCAAAAGCCACTTGCTGTTTTTCTGTCCACTCAAACTGCTCTTTTTTCCTCGTCACTTGATATAAAGGCTGCAAAATTTGCCCCAAATGAGGAATGTGACTCCTCCAATATCCAAACAGCCCAATAAACCGCTGCACATCCTTTTTGGTGTGCGGGATGGCAAAAGTCATTATCTTTTCTCGGGCTTTATCTGTGATTTCTCTTTCTCCCTTATTCCAGCAGATTCCCAGAAATTTCACCCTCTGAGAGGGTTTCTGCTTTGTTCCAAATCCATTAAAAACGGGATCAAACTGTCCTCTTTGTTCACTGTTGATTCCTATTGTTTTTATATTTCCTTTATGCAACTCAGCATCTCCCAAGCCTTGTGAGGCAGGCAGCCCCGCCTCTTGCATTCTTCACTTGCCAGCAAAGAAAATTCACCTTCTGTTTTTTTCTAAAGGCCAAACTTTGCCTCTCCCCCGCCCCTCAGGCAAAAGGAGAGAGGGAGGGAGAGAGAACTTCCCGCGCCCGCCCCCTTTGGGAGAGCGAGGAACAGAGAGAGAGAGAGAGAGAGAGAGAGAATTATCCCTCACCCGCCCCCTTTGGGAGAGCGAGGAACACAGAGAGAGAGAGAGAGAGAGAGAGAGAGAGAGAGAGAGAGAGAGAGAGAGGAAAAGGAGGTTTATTTTTTTACATGTAGCGCTGCTCGCCTCTCCCCTTGCCGATGGGAGAGAAAGAACGGCTACTCACACAACACCGCACCTGCTGCTGAATTCCGCTCAGCGGAGCTTTTGGAGCAACTTCAATACCCCGTAGACACGCAGACATCACCGAAGGGGACCTGTCCCCTACCAAATCTGCCCATGGCGCTAATCTGCCACCTCCATCAGCTAAACACACACCAACCTGCTTCCATAAGCCATCCCAACCTGGAACCACACAATCGCCGGAAGAGCCCCCGGCTACACTTTGTTTCTGTCTGTTCTTAAACATGACTTTTTCTATGCACAGCTCCTCTTTGACCTCTATTAATTTTCCTCGAATCCTGTTCGTGACGCCAAAATGTTTTATGAAAATATTTAGACAGGTTCGTGAGGAGTCGGCGCATATGAAAGAAAGTGATTCACACTGAGACAAGATAATTCACACTGAGACATGGCTGCTAGAATAAAACTGTATCTCTTTATTCCCCACAGACCATATCTCCATACACAAAAGAGAAATCATTGCATGTCACACATTTCCTTCACACACAAGGATCAATGCATTTCATGTCATTTCACAAGCTCTTACCGTTTGATACAGGTGACCGGGAGCCCACGGCCAGGAAGAGCGTGATTTCTCAGCCGGACGTTTTTGCGCAAAAAAACTCACGGCAGACTCCCCGTATTGAGGGAAAACCCCTGTTTTTAAAGGAAGGCTAGGTACAGAACAGAGTGGCCATCTCTGCTCCGAGCAAGCCCCCCTCCCATCATAGAATTGCGTGGGGAACAGGAAGGGCCAATTTCTGTTCCCAGGCAATTCCCAAAACACACAGGAACACCTGCTACATTTCTCCCAATACACATATAAGGAATAAAGGTCACGCCTTCGTTTCATAAGCATGCAACAGTGATTTAAGGAGTGAGAAACTTGCTGTGCTAAGGAAAACAGTTTCTAGAAACAGGTCATATTGTCCAGGTCATGGTGTGCCTTAAGATAAAGAGAACTGGATTCATGGGACTGGATTGTTAAAACATATTAAAAACAACTGAGAAACAAATCAGGGCACACATTAAAAACACATTTATATTACACATACTCTCTTAAACAATTTCAGCACCAGTTTCATTGATTACATAGGTAACTGCCGGAACACAGCATAGCTTAACTGATCATATCCTGCAGCTGTGTATCCACTATCTTGCAAAGCTCACTTAAGTTCTGACATTGTGAGCTCAGTGTCTAATGCAGTCATATCTTCTGTCATTTCCTTTTTTAAGTTTGCATTTTCTCTGAGTTTATGCTCCCTTTGTTGTCTAGGACTCTCACCAAGATGGTCTCCTCTATGCACTGCTGCAAAGGCTCTACCTAGGACTTCTGCCTTTTCTTTGTCTGATACAGCCATCTTTTCCCCATCCACTAGAGCTGGAATTTTAGCGGTTACCCACTCATTTTTTTTTTTTAAACATACCCCAGACATCACCTAGTTCTGTTTTCCTACCAAGGGTGGAACAAAATTCTCTCCATGTTGACACTTTTGTTTTTAATAATGCTTCAAGCAACTGCCCTTTTCTTTTTATAATCTATTAAATTTTCACTATTCATATTCTCCTCTCATGGATCGTCACCTTATCGTGGTGGGGGGTTTGCGTGCCCCAGTGATCCCAGGAGCTACATTGTCCGGGGAATTTGCCTCTGGTAGGGTCACCCAAGACAAATTGGTCCTGGGTGAAGGGCCAGACTAAGAACGATCCAACAGACTCTCATGATAAATACTAGATCAAGGATTCAGTGTACCCCGCCCGGTATGGGGTTACCGGGGCCCCACCCTGGAGCCAGGCCTGGGGGAGGGGCTTGGTGGCTAGCGTCTGGTGGCCGGGTTTCCACCCATGGGACCCAGCCGGGCTTAGTCCGAAGGAGTTACATGGGTCCGCCCTCCAGTGGGCTCACCACATGCAGGAGGGATCTTGGGGGTCCGGTGCTATGTGGATTAGGTGGTGGTCAAAGGCGGAGACTTTGGCGGACTGATCCCAGGCTTTCTAAACTGGCTTTTGGTAAGTGGAATGTCACCTCTCTGGTGGGGAAGGAGCTTGAGCTACTGCATGAGGTTGAGAGATATCGGCTAGATATAGTTTGCCTCACCTCAACACACAGCTCTGGCTCCGGAACCAGTCTCCTGGAGAGGGGCTGGAGCTTGACCTTCTCTGAAGTTGCCCCGGGCGAGAGGCAATGAGCAGGGGTGGGAATTCTTGTATTCCCCCACCTTGCTGCCTCTATATTGGAGTTTTCCCCGGTGGACGAAAGGGTTGCTTCCCTGCGCCTTCGGGTTGGGAAACAGGTCCTGACCATCGTTTGTGCCTATGCACCAAATGATATATCAGAGTACCAACCCTTTTTGGAGTCTCTGACAGGGGTGCTGGAGGGTGCTCCTCTTGGAGACTCCATTGTCCTACTGGGGGACTTCAATGCACACATGGGCAACGGCAGTGAAACCTGGAAGGGGGTGATTGGGAGGAATGGCCTGCCCGATCTGAACCCGAGTGGTGTTCAGTTATTGGACTTCTGTGCTAACCACAGTGTGTCCATAACAAACACCATGTTCAAGCGTAAGGGTGTCCATATGTGCACTTGGCACCAGGACACCCTAGGTCGCTGGTCGATTATCGATTTTGTTATCATGTCATCAGACCTGCGGCCCTATGTCTTGGACACTCGGGTAAAGAGAGGTGCAGAGCTGTCAACTGATCACCACCTGGTGGTGAGTTGGATCCGATGGCAGGGGAGGTAGCCATTCAGACCTGGTAGACCCAAACATATAGTGAGAGTGTGCTGGAAACGTCTGGCTGAGGCCCCTGTCCGAGAGGTCTTCAACTCCCACCTCTTCAAGAACTTCAACCACATTCCGAGGGAGTCTGGAGACATGGAGTCTGAATGGGCCATGTTCTCCACCTCTATTGTTGAAGCGACAGCCCAGAGCTGCAGCCACAAGGTCGTCAGGGCATCTTGTGGTGGCAACCCCCAAACCAAATGGTGGACACCAGTGGTGAGCGGGGCCATTAAGCTGAAGAAGGAGTCCTATGAGGCTTGGTTGGCTTGTGGGACTCCCGAAGCAGCTGAGGTGTACTGGCAGGCAAAGCGGAGTGCAGCTCGGGTGGTTGCTGAAGCAAAAACCCGGGTATGGGACGAGTTTGGTGAGGCCATGGAACAAGACTTTTGGTCGGCCTCAAAGAGATTCTGTCAAACTGTCCGGTGGTTCAGGAGGGGGAAGCAGCTCCCTGTCCACACCGTGTATGGTGTGGATGGGGCGCTGTTGACTTTGACTGGGGATATCGTCCGGCGGTGGAAGGAATACTTTGAGGATCTCCTCAATCCCACTGATATGCCTCCCACAGAGGAAGCAGGGCTTGTGGACTAGAAGGACGACTCTATCACAGGGGCTGAGGTCACCAAGGTGGTGAAAAATCTCCTTGGTGGCCGGGCCCCGGGGGTGGACGAGGTTCGCCCTGAGTACCTCAAGGCCCTGGATGTTGTATGGCTGTCATGGTTGACACGCCTCTGCAACATTGCGTGGAGGTCGGGGACAGTGCCTTTGGCATGGCAAACTGGGGTGGTGGTTCTTCTCTTCAAAAAAGGGGACCGGAGGGTATGCTCCAACTTTAGAGGGATCACACTCCTCAGCCTCCCTGGGAAGATCTATGCCAAGGTACTGGAGAGGAGATTCCAGCTGTTGGTCGTACCTTGGATTCAGGAGGAGCTATGTGGTTTTCGTCCTGGCCGTGGCACATCGGACCAGCTCTTTACCCTTTCGAGAATTCGAGGGTTCGTGGGAGTTTGCCCAACATGTTTACATGTGTTTTGTGGACTTGGAGAAGGCATTCGACAGCGTCCTTCATGGTTTTTTGTGTGGGGCGCTTCGGGAGTATGGGGTATTGGGCTTGTTGTTACGAGCTAGTCGGTCTCTGTACGACCGTTGTGAGAGTTTGGTTCGTATTGCCAACACCCGGTCGGACTCATTCCCAGTGAGAGTTGGACTCCACCAGGGCTGCCCTTTTTCACTGATCCTGTTCATAATTTTTATGGACAGGATTTCTAGGAGCAACCAGGGAATGGAGGGTGTCATGCTTGGTGACCACAGGATCTTATCTCTGTTGTTTGCAGATGATGTTGTCTGTTGGCTTCATCCAGCAATGACCTACAGTTATAGCTGTGATGGTTTGCCGCTGAGTGTGAAGCGGCTGGGATGAGAATCAGCACCTCCAAGTCCAAGTCCATGGCCCTCAGCCAGAAATAAGGTGGATTGTCCTCTCCGGGTTGGGGACAGTCTCCTTCCCCAAGTGGAGAAGTTTAAGTATCTTGGGGTCTTATTCACGGGTGAGGGGAGAATGGAGCGAGAGATCGACAGACGGATTGGAGCAGCATCTGCAGTGGTGAAAAGGGAGCTTAGTTCTAAAGCAAAGCTGTCAATTTACCAGTCAATCTACGTTCCTACTGTCACCTATGGTCATGAGCTTTGGGTAATGACTGAAAGAACAAGATCGCGGATACAAGCGGCTGAAATGAGCTTTTTCCGTACGATTGCTGGACTCACCCTCAGAGATAGGGTGAGGAGCTCAGTCATGCGGGAGGGGCTCAGAGTAGAACCGCTGCTCCTCCACATTGAAAGGACTCAGTTGAGGTGGTATGGGCATCTGATTAGAATGCCTTCTAGACGCCTCCCACTTGAGGTGTTTTGGGCATGTCCCACTGGGAGGAGACCCCGGGGCAGACCCAGGACTCGGTAGAGAGACTATGTCTCCCAGCTGGTCTGGGAATGCCTTGGTATCCTCTCTGAAGAGCTGGAGCAGGTGGCTGGGGAAAGGGAAGTCTGGGCTTCTCGGCTTGAACTGCTGCCTCCGTGACCCGGACCTCCGGAAAAGCGGTAGAAGATGGATGGATGGATGGCTGGATGGATAGTCATAGTCTTCCTCAGCTCTCTGAATGCCTTGTTTCACTCTTTTACTGCAATACTACATTCCTCATTCCACCAGGATACAACCTTCTTCCTACCCTGTGTAGTTTTCTTAGGTGTACTTGCTATTGCAGCATTCAGAATATTGTAGGAAAAATTAAATGTTGGACACTCCCCTAGAAAATCCCCAGAAAACATTTTTAATTAGATGTGATTAGATGCTGATGGCTAATATAAGCATTTATAAAAAATGTATCTAAAAGACTGTAATTTAGATGCTGATGGCTAATATAAGCCTTTATAATTTGGACTGTTTTAATTTAAACTGTTTTTCAGTAAAAGCAGTAGCGCTTTTGCGCCACAAGTGGAGCTCGGTTGTGATGAAACACTGTTAAGTTGTTAGAACGCGTGAGAAGAAGAAGTGTTGTTGCGGTTGTTGTGTGATGTCCCATGTCAAAGTGATGTGCCTGGTGTTGTAAAAAGACAATAAACCGCTGAAAAGTCATCAAATTGCCTCTTCTTCACCTGACGAGTGTAACAATATGATTGGTTACCTTTCTTGAACATTCTTCTATGCCACCTTCTAATGTTACCAAATGACCTGATTGTACACAGTATTGCCTAAATTTTCCCTAATCTGCCTTGTCAAAACACCATCTTGTAAAACATCTTCCTGCTTGTATACCTACTTCAGTTTTAATGACAGTAAATATTGGGAAGTGATCACTTCCAATAGTTGTACTGTTCGAACCGTCCATTCACAGGCACTCACTAAAGAATCAGATACCAGAGTCAGGTCAATACATGACAATGTGCTCCTATGCACATCAACCCTGGTACCTTCACCACAGTTGAGACAAATTAACAATCTTTCATCTAACATCTCTTCCACAACATTTCCATTGTTATCTGTGTGTGTGTGTGCTTCCCCACGAGCTATTATGGGCATTAAAGTGTCCACACCATACCCGTTTCATTTGCCTTTCCCCTGCCATAACACTGAAAATATCTGCTGTCAACTTCCTACATGGATTGTAATAATTAACCTTTTGAACTCTGTTCAACTTCCCTAAAAACGCCTAAAAATAACATACCCAAAGTAAATCAAAAGCTGTTCTTCAACCCTTTGCAGCATCTTCATGGGGTTAGTCTCATTTAAAAGAAAACACTGAATTTTTTGGCAAAACAGTCATAATCTCTCTAAGTGCTCCTGCCACTGAGTAACAAGAAAGTTCGCCTGGGTGTTTTTTTAGATACAAATGCTTGCAAATAACATACAGCTTTCAGATACTGGCTGGAAAACAACAGAAATGTAGAACCAGGTGTTTTCAAGCTCAGGTCAAAATTTTGTAAAAATTCCACAAAAAATGAATATATTACACAGCTTTTTTCTCAGGTTGTAACAAGGCTGTGTCTGTACTGGAAGACCGGAAATACAGCTTTTTTTTTTTTCCAGCGCGCACTGAGACACACTAAGATGCAGAGACGTGACCGCCCGCGGAATTCACAGAGTTCAAGGGGTTAATCAGCTTAATATTTCCTTGTCCATTTGGCCTATATATTTCAATAATATTACACTCTATATCAGGGGTGGGCAAACTTTTTGACTAGTGGGCCACAATGGGTTCTAAAATTTGACAGAGGGGCCAGACCAGGAGCAGATGGATGGAGTGTTTTGGTGACCCACCTCATAGGAGAAAAAACATATCATGGGATATGTAGAAAACATGTGCTTTAATATCAATTGAAAATTAACAAAGGCATTATAAAAAAAAATATCTGTCTTTGAAGCCCCACGGTACTTAGCTCTTTATTGAAATGACTCTTAAAACACTGAAAATTAAATGAATGAAATACAGCTTTTTTATTACTAACAGTTACTATTTAAAAGCACTGAAAGTTCTGTTATCCGTCAGGATATCATCATCATCACTCTCCTCCTGACAGTCTTTATTTCAAAAACAGTAGGAGATGCAGATGCACTTGTCCTTCTTCTATTCAATGGGCGTCCCCAGTGCCAAAACTCAACAACAACCAGCGCAATGACAGAACAGAGTCACCGTGCGCCAGTATGCAGAGCGCGTTATATTTGATCTGGTGCGCATTGTTTATTTTGAGAACGTACGTGCACCTGCACACCAATTATATGCACCCCTTAACAGAAATGATGTGTAACATGTAAGGCTTATTAAACAAATTATTTTTCAAATGCATTTTTTACGTAACACAACGGAGAAACTTACTTTCAGTTTTAGTGGGAACAGTGTTGTTGCGCTGCCTAAAAAGGGAGACCATCAAAGTCTGGAGTTAGTTTTGTTGTGGTGATTCTCAGGATGGATCTGAGGTGTTGGTCTGTTAACTTGGATCCGTGGCTGGCTTTGTTGATGTTCATGAGGTCCACTCATCTTTACAGAAGGGCTGAGGGGTCAAAGAGTAAAGCGCAAACGTGGAGTAATACGGCGCACCTTAACAAAGGTCAATGTATCTAGAGTGCGGCATCTAGTGGGAAAACGTGAGAATTGCAGGGAAAATAAAACATTAACAAGGTTTATTAATATAATTTCTTCAAGTTTGGCGGGCCGGATTAAAAAGCTTAACGGGCCGCATATGGCCCCCGGGCTGTAGTTTGCCCATGCCTGCTCTATATCTATATAAGGGGAGGGAATCACCCTATACGCCAGGCCATCTTTAATCAAAGTGGCACATCTTCCTCCATTTACACTGTTAATTGTAACCGGTCTGATTGACCTATATCCTGGAATAACAAAATCTAAGTGAGGTTGAACCCATGTCTTTTCATGGGGTTAGTCTCATGTAAAAGTCCATTTGTCCATTTGCTATGAGATTCCTCGCATTCCACTGTAATATGTGTAGCACCATAATTCAGATCTTAAGTTTCAATATGTGCATGCAGTTTCAGCTGTCAATAAAACATGGATCTGTTCAGCTTTGATATCCTTCACATCTAAATGTCACATACTTTTAAAAATGTTGTGAAGAACTTTGGCGTGATTCTCAGATACCTGTCCTCCCCATCATACTTGATTTTTGTTCCAATAGGCGTGTTGGTCTGGGTAATGATGGCCGTATCAAAACCACTGCAATTGTGTATTAAGCAGAGATCTGTTAAAAATGTAGGCAAAACCCCATTAAGAACACATCAGGAAAAAAATTAGAATTTAAATATAGATATATTTCACACACACACACACACACAGAGTGAGGCATCGGTAACTGGAGTCAGTTGAGCAGATGAAGGCATATTGCTGCCTTTATCCTGGTGTAAAAGTAATTCCTTAGAACTCTGATGCAACATTTTTTCCCTTCTACACATTAGCAGCTTTAGACGCTGGCGTCTGAACTGGTGTTTAACATTCTGAAATTTTTGAAAGTTGTCTGTGTTTTTTCAACTGATTTAAGACAATTTTGCACCACTGAATCCGAAAATGACATCCTTTCTTTTGGTCAGGTCAGGTTTTTATGCTAAGTTGATTTTTTAAAAAATCTGATCTTCTGACTAAATTGATTACATTTTTCATTATCGGATGATTTTTGTTAATATTTCTCATCTGGAATAGATTTTTAAGAGAAAAAATCATTTTCTAACACAATTTATATATAATGTTACAATCTTCGATTACTGTAAATTGAATAGTAGACATTGATAAAGGTAAGTACATGTAAATTGAATGTTACATCACCATTGTTCAAAATTAAGAGCTTCAACTTCTGTTTATTCGATCCTCTAGAATGCTCAGTGGAAGGGATGTCTCCCTTCAGAGTCCAACAGTAATCAGCCATCATGACAGTTTATGACATTGTGTCATAAATTGGCACATGCAAACTCTGCAGAGTTTGCGAAATTTAAAGAAATAAAGAATTTTGCATCATATAAAGCGAAAATACCCGTACATGTAAACAAAAACGTAAAAAAAGCCCCGAACAAACAAAAAAAAAACCATGTGGCCATAGTTCAAAAAGTTGACCTGATTGAACAAAACCAATGTGATTTTTGGATTCAACACATCAAAATTGTGGCTGTGACCCTGTTTCTGTGCACTTGTATTTCAGCAAATCCTGCTCAGATTCTTCTGCCTGACACACATACTATCGTTTTTTTTGGCCCACCCCTTTGTACCTCCCTGCCTGTCATGTGTGGCGAGAGCGCGCCCCCTCCTTCCTGTTCATCTCTCCTCAGCTCATCGACGCACCTGAGTGAGAGGACACGCCTGCGCGCTCTCATCAGCCAGCGTTTATAAGGAAGCGCTCCTCAGTGATGCATGCTGGCTCGTGTGGTTGTACTGTCTTCACAAGGACAAGCAAGTATATGATGCATACAGGTGAGGAAGTTATTAATAGTGATGGCAAATGAGGCTTTCTGGAGGACTTGAGGCCCTTCCTCAAAATGGTTCACATAGGCAAGGCCTCATGTGGGACTTCATTTTCTCTACCAGGACATCTAGTAAACAAAATGTATACAACATGCTGATTTTTACAAGGGTATTCTGGGTTTAATGTGTATTTTTTTCCCATTTCAATAAATGCACTGTCTTTTAAGAAATATCAATAATATTAAGGAAAAAAGAAATAATAAAACTGGGGTGACTACAGTGAATATGTCTGTGTTCATGTGCTTGTACTACTTATCCATTTTGATTAAGAAATAATAAATGTTCAATGGTCTTATACTGTTCCAGTATATTTAACTCTGGTCTGATTGTCATGCAGGGCACAATAGCAATAGTGCCTCAGCATAATGATGCGTAATAATGATCCAAGCTCTTCTTGCAAATAAAAATGAAATTAAAAGAACAACACAACTGGGATTTGAACCTAGGTCTCCCACTTGTAAAGCAAACATATTACCACTAAACTATCTGTCAGAAATCTCTGAAAACACTTAGAATATGATCATATATTAGTTCATTACCTCAATAAAGATTCGAGACACAAGAATATTCTTTTGAGAGTTTTTACTTGCATAAATTATATACAAGGAGTACGAACCCTCAGGTTGCAGGAGGTCAGTACTGAAGACTGGCTTCACTGAGCAGGCTTATATATGAGAGGCAGTTGCAATACACAGACGGTTTCAGCTGAATGCATCAAAGACAGAAAGGGATGAAACAGGTCTGGCACATTATCAGCAGAGCTAGACAGAGTTTGTTGGTCCGGAACTGGGTGTATTGACCTTCTTAAAGAACAAAGAGGGCCCTGCTCCCTTTCTCGCTCCGCAGGGGGCTCTTTGTGTCCTCTTGCTCTACAGGGAGCTTCCTGTACTTTTCCGGCAGAACTGGCTTCCTGCATTCAGTCTTAGTGTTAATTCAGAGGAACATGATTCTCCGGTACTTTTCCACACTTCTACACTTGTATAAGGCTTAGATATGAAAAATGATAACACGTGTACATTTTTCTGACAATTCCCTCCTATTTATCATTTTTATCATTGTTGTATTCACGTGCAAACATCAGTACAATGTATCTTCTCATGATTTTCTACATTGTCATCATTGAGCATCACTTCCAAATCTAAACAGTGGTTCTGTCATCACAATCACCATCCCTTCGTTGTCTCAAGGCAGTATATTGTACAGGAACTTCCCTTTGGAGCATAACAGATTGTAACTTGAAAGTGTGTTGAGCAAGAGCTCTACTTATCATGGACCTAATGCAGGGAATGACACACATGAATAGTACACAAGATAGAAACAATGCAACTGTTACTGGAGTTAGCCACTTCAAGAGAACTTGCCACCATTGACCAGAAAGGAACCAAGAGGACAGGTCCCAATTTTGTGGCACATCCTTCAAGCCATTCAAGTGTTGTTGCAGTCCTCTCAGCCAATCGATTACGCCTCCTTCCTCTCAGTGAGGTCCCCCAAAGCCCAAAATACATCATTCATTCTGCGACTCAAATAGGCCACTCCAAATGAGGGGAATGCTGTCATAGGCTGTCGTCTCCCTCTTGGTTATCAAGTTGGCGTCGGGGGAAGTGATCCATATTACTCCTGCAAATACACCTGTCACACCAGCGGCAAGTAGCAGTGCCTTCATTTTTACTTCCACCTGAGAAAGTATCCTTCCGGGCCTCTGTCTTCACCAGGTTTGAGACGGCCGTGTCCTTAAAAGGACACATCCCCCTTTGTAACTGGACTTACTCAGGGAAGCAGTTTAGTTCACTTGCAGGCACTTTTGGTCTCTTCACGTGTGAAAGGTGGATCCAGGATGGTTGTTCAGCGACCCTCACTGAGTCCCAATGCTGCTGGTGATGATTTTTCATGAAGATAAAGTCACCAGGCTACAGTGGGTTGATCACTTTCTCCTGTGGAGTGGAGAGAGCTCTAACAGAATCAATGTATTTGTGTGGTATTAGTAATGACAGGCCCGGCAGTCCATAAGGGCAGTGAACAGCACAGTCCCGTTTTCTTATCTGGAATGGTATTAATTGTTTAGTTTCACTATCTTAAGAGTTTCAGGCCACGTAATGGCCTTACCATGCATGGTTTTTGCCAGCATTTGTCTGATTGTCTGCATAAATGATCTCTGGTATTCCAAAAGTTGGGAATATACTATTTTGCAAAAACCTTACAGAAAAACTTTTGCATCTGCCTTAGCAGTAGGATGTATTTCTGTCCATTTTGTGAATGTGTCAATGAGAACAAGGCAGTGTTGGAGTTGACCCATTATAAAATCCATGCACCACTGAAAAAAGGGTGCTTTTGGTAGTGGAAAACTCCTCTGTCTATTTCTCATTGCACCCTGGGCATTATTTTGACTGCAAACTTTTTCATTTCTTTTAGAATTCCTGGACAGAAGAAGTGTTTTTCAGCTATCTTAATTATATTCAGCTATCTTAATCATATCCCTCCTGTTGGCACGTGGCGGAGCCTGTGCCATCCAGCGGTACAGTGAGGGAGGGAGAACAATTTTGTCATTGGCAGTGCAGTAAAGTTTGTTGGCATTTAAGTATGTGTGGGGTGGCATAGTCATGTTTTTCAGCTCATACTAGCATGCAAATTTCCTTGTGGGCCATGAAGTAGTGCGTACAGTGGAGCCGTGTTGTGAGAGGTTTGGCAACCACTGGCGGCAGTAGTTCAGGATACCTAATAGTGCCTTTTTTGTTGTAAAGTTGCCACTTTTTCACATGAATTTGCTACTTATTTTCATAAATTGCAACTTTTTTCTCATAAATTTTATTTTGTCTTGTAAACATGTAACTTTTCTCCTCATAAATTCACACATTTTTTCATCATAAATCTACAATTTTTGTTGTAAATTTATGACTTTTTTCTTTTAAATTTGCTGATTAAGTTTGCTTTTTTTGTCTGTGGCAAAGGTAAGTTTTGAATGGTCTTTATTCTATCTGGTTCCAATGTTTTCCCGTCGGCAATAAGCATATGGCCAAGGAATTTAACCTCAGGTTGACAAAACTGCAGTTTTTTCTTGCCACATTTTAGTCCCCATGTTCACACAGGAAGTGCAGCAGGGCCAAAGAGTCCTGTCGACATTGTTCCTCAGTGGGGGAGGCAACCAAAATGTCATCCACATATAACATAATTTTTGAACCAGCTGGTGGGCTAAATTTGGCCATTAGAGCAGTCATTTCCTGTGTGAAAATGGTCAGACTTTCACAATAACCTTGAGGTAATCTGGTGTATGCGTATCTTTGTTCCCTTAAACATAAATGCAAACTAAAACTGGCTTTCTTCATGCACAGGGATAGTAAAACATGCATTACTCAAATCTACCACAGAAAAAATGGGTGAATCGTGACCCAAAGGGTCATGACCACCTGTAAAGGTGTCATAAATAGTCCTGTGGATTGTGAGTATTGCACATTTTGCTTAGGAGTTTTCACCCAATCGGTAACATAATTTGCCTTCTCAACCATTTGTCCACAAGCAGCCCGAAAGTAATTGTCTGGTCCCCATAGGGAGTGTTAACATCATGCAAGGAGGTAACATCCACCCATCCATCCATTCGGGCAATTTCACCGACAGTGCAGCTGCTCCTTGCTCATTGAAAATCAAATTGTCCATCTGCACTGTCATACAATTTGTCAGCCAAGGCATAATCAAAAAGTTCAAAACATCTGATATATTTCATAGTAACGTGCAGTGGCTGTGGACTTCCTAGTCCTTCAAGGATATGACCTGGCAGTACAGCAGCCATGAGGGTGGTGCTTTTTGTACACGATGTCATGACTGCTGCACTGTCTTAGCCAAACAATGTGCCTCACCCTTGATCATTGGGTTCGTCATTGTCTGCCAGAAATGTCTGTTCTGTTCTTAAAACAGTATAATCATCTTTTAATTTATATAGAAAATCTTTTAGAAAGGATAAAACAAGTCATTATCAGTTATTGATAATTTTTATGTATTACCTATTTTTCTGAGTATTGCTAATTATTTGCTAATTAATTCCCCTGATACCCCCTATTTTGATACATGGAGACACACATGCAGCAAAGTTAAAGGGTATTTGCTTGATTCTTCTGCTGAAAGGAAGTGTGCTACCATTTTTAATTTTAGATAAAATTTGCGGGTAGCCCAGTTCCCTCAAAAATAAGATTTCAATAGTCACAGTTTCTTTTGTGACAAATTTCATTTAAGAAAAACAAAATAACCATCTGTGCATTTTTGATATGCTTCAGCATTGATAAATAAGATCAGTTTGTCCAGTTGAACACAGACGGGTTGAATTTGAATAAATGAATAAAAGTTGTGTCACACTCTTTCAGTCAACGGAAAGGTGGACGTTTTGCCTAATTAGAATTTGATTCAAATTTTTCCCTTTAATGCCTCATTTTATATATTCCTTGGTAAATTGTGGAGTGAATGTAGTTTACCCTGACCCAGCTTGGCCAATCACCGAATCAGGAAAAAACACATTCCTCATTACTGTCATATTCCTGAAATATGACGTATCATATATCACATATATCACATATCACACCATTATCTGGTGAGTAACATCAAATGCATACCCTCTGTTGGGGAGGAACATAACTGGGGTGTTAGATTGATTTTAAATAACCAAGTATATAGTAAGGCTATAATCTTTGCTGTGAGTGTTTGCTCATTACTAATTAAATGTTAATATTCACAATTAAGGAAATGCACTGAAAGAATGGACACCTAATACCTCATTGCTGCTTTAAGTATTTGGAAACATTTAAGATGGCTACCTGTATTTGTGCCTTCTTCCTGGAACTCTTAGCCAAAAATTTAATTTATTTATTGTTGGTTTTCTGTTTGTTTGGTTTTTAAAGCTACAGCTTCAAATCTTACGTGGATCTTTATTTTTCTTTGGTTACACATGCTCTGCTTTCATTTCTTTTTCCATTTCCAACTCAACATCAGAAATATTTTCTACACTTGCTAAACCCACCGTTCTTCTTCTCTTCCCCTACGTACTTTTTCCATCAGAAACACTCACTCAATTTGTTTCCATCCACTATCCATCTGTGTACAAGACTTCACCTTTCCCTGGACTAGTTGATGAAACATCTCACATCTATAATCTCTTTCAGTATTAAAACTTCCTTCATCCATCTGGTCTCCATTCTCTTCAGCCTTCATCAACATTCTGTTACCACCTGGTTGTCTTATTCATAATTCACTGTCCTGTCATTCATACTACTGACTACTGTCCACAGCTAATGCTCCATGCAAGATCCTGAACATAAGAGTGATCGGTTTCATTCTGGAAAGTCAACTTTATACCAAACCAACATGGCTCAATTCAAAATTCTGTTTTGTGACAAAACTCATCTCTTGATTTCTACCCTGGCATTGGGTGCCTTTCCTTTTGAATTTGTTTTGGAATTAAATAATGCCTCTGGGTCTGAACATCTGCCTTTCAAGGAATGTATTAAAATAAGACATCTGCTGGTTGCTCTGAAAATTAAAGTTAACAGAGTCATCTGTATCTTGGTGTGGTGGAGTCTTGTCTTTTTCTCCTGAACAGATAACTCTATATGAGCTAATACCATGCCTACAAAACTATAATCTGGTGAGAAGAGTACAGTAGCACTTTCTAGGAATTCCTTAATTTTCTCACTACCTTCAGGTTCCCCCTTAGCTGTTTGTGACGGCCCGTTTTTAATCACCATCAGGGGAGCCATTATTGTGGGTGTTGATTGCATAGCCAGGTCCCCCTGGTTGGGGGAAGGGGGGTTGTTTTCACATCCTGCAAACATTCCTCTGTCCTGCATTTGTTTGACCCATCTGGCAAATCTCTTCCTTCCTTTCTTTTGATCTATGACTGGGACCTTTGTCTGATAATCCATAGCCTCTGGCAGATCGTATGCACAGACACATTAATTATCAATCTCTTTTGAACCTCTGTGCTCTAAATCTCACGTTGTCACACGTCAGTCCTTCCTATAAAGTGCACTGTCATGCTTCAGTCAAAGAAAAAGGTCAGTTACAGCACTTCAAAACCTGCTCTTTCAGCAGCCCCTCCTTTCACATTTACTGTTCATGCTTCTATTTCTTACAGAGCAAGCCTGTCGCTCGCCTCTCTGATCATTCTGAAATCTTCTTCTACCTCTTCTTGGTATCCTGCCTCCAAATTCACCTCTTTGGCCAAACCTGCAATCACTGGCCCAGTGATCAGGCTTGCCACAGTTAAAACAAACATCTTAATTTCCATCATTCACTTGCATTGACCTGCCTGTCTTGGGTCTAACCCCACAGAGTTAAATTGAAAAAATAAAAACCCAAAACCTTGTAAAAGTACCCATATTTAGACCACTTTCTTCACAGATCAACCATACACACACAAACAGAGAGCAGAGGAGTTTTGTTCTCTCTGCACTGCCACTGCCTCTATCTAAGGCTCACACACAAAGAATAGATAAAATAACTTTCTCATTGTCCATTTTAACGTTATCCGGTTTTGTTGCCATTTAATCTGTCCGTCTTTAAATATTATGGTCTAATTATTATGATTTTATTTACTTTCTCCTTTTCCCAACCTCTTGGGCTTGCTGTATGGACCCTCCTTAGGATCGCGTCATTGATAAGTTGGGGGAGGATTATCTTTTTCATTTAATAATGGTTCGATGCTCGGTTAGTTTTGATATTTATCTCTTTTCATTGTAAGTTTTTCCGTCGACGTCAGACTGTGCATTCATCCACATCCAGTGTGGGTTTAAGGGAATAATCTTTTTCCCCATTTGTTTAAATATTTTTCAGGATCCTTTATCTGATCTTTTTCTTTTAACTGGTTATTGTAATTTTTTACCGTTCGGCGCGCAGTTTCCTCTTTTTTCTTTTGCTTATTTTTCGCTTTATTCGTTTTTCCTGTACAGTTACCCATTTTATTTTTTTTTTTCTTAGTCAGGGACGTTGCTCTTTTGAATTGCGCTCACTTGTTGATTGGGACAAGATCTTACGCCTTCAGGATACGTTCACTTGTTGATGGGACTAGATCATACGCAACCTATATTAAAACTCCTGTAATTTCTTACAGTGCGGCGGATGATAAAATAAGGCAGCGATGCTGAGGTTTTAAATAGGTTTATTGTCATACCGCCGTCACGGGATCCCCGCTCCTGCCCAAGTGTGTGCAGGCTGGAGCGGGATCCTCAGGCTCTCAGAGAAGGAGGACACAATGTCAGTGTCCAGCAGCAGCCGTTGTAGAAGTGAGAATGAGAGAAAGTCAGCATGGTTACAATGCAGTATATATACCCAACTACAACAATACATCAAAGCATTCACAGCAGTTGGTCTGATCAAAGAGATAACAGAACAGGCATGAGACATTTGCATTTGAGAGACATATTGATCTCAGTCCCTAGGTCACAGTAAGGACAGGATGCATGAACACAATGCATGAAAGGCAACATTAACATCACAGAAGTGAGCCAGACGAAGCGGGGCTGCCTGTTGACATTAATACACATTTCACTGTTCTGTTATTTGCTCTAGCCGAGCGCTGTGTTTGACCAGTCTGTTTGTGGGGGTTTTCCCAAACCGCCACAGCTCCCCCCCCCAGAGGGCTCGGCAGGTGGCCGAGACCTCGATAGTGCAGCTTGGGCAGCGAGCAGTGAAAAGCTCTGTGCAGGAGGGGGTGGAGGGGGGTGGGGGTAGTAAAAGCCGGCCGGAGACGATGAAAACGTCCGGGCCGCGCAAAAATTGCTTGTGGGTCCGCGATGTCGAAGGGCTGTCCCGTTGAACGTGCAGAGGTCCACAAGAAGAAAAATTAGTCACTGGCTCCTCCCGCGATTAAGTCCTGCAAGGATTAATAGCGGCCATGAAGAAAAGACGAGGCTGCGTGGCGGCTGTAATAAGAGCAGAGGGACTGGCGTGTTGGCTTTAGGTGCGGGCACAACCTTAAAGCCTCGGGAACCGCAGACAGCTGAATTCCCCTTGTGTGCCGTGGCTAAGACCATAAAATCCAGTGAGCAAGCTGCGTGCCTCAGGTGAATGAGCAAGCCTGAAGGGCCAGTGTGCAGCAGAAGGAAGGCGGTCAGAAAAGCCGTATTTGTCCTGTGCGTGGTGTGCGCCGTCCTCGTAACTCCCCGGTGCGCGCGCCGGGGTTCCGTGATGGGTGGGCCAGCTGGAGAGGAGAACCAGGGTCAGGGAGCTTAATCATCCCTGTTCAGTGTGTTGGAGCGGTGAAGGGAAGTAGACGCTCTGTCACTCGCTCGGTCATGGTGCGCTGAGGTCCACGTGTGCTCCGTCGGCCATGGGGATCGCTGTTGTTGAGAGGGGACGAGGTGCATGCGCTCTCGTGTGGAGGAGCTGTGAGCGCGGCCGGTCCAGCTTGGATGTGCCGATCTAGGCATGCAGATCTCACCATGAAACATTGCTCAGCTTTCCCGGTCGTGGGTGTTCTCCGGGGAGTTTCACCTGGAAACTCCACGTTGAGGTCTCCCTGAAGCAGAAGGGAGGGCAGATCAGTCAGGCTGCCGCGTTCGCTTGTCGTCGGAGAATCACCGCCGGGTGTTGCATTCGCTGGCAGCGTGTTCATTTCAACGTCGGGTCACCAGTGCGGCGACATGAAATAAAGCGGCGTTGTTGGAGGTTTTAAGTAGAGTTTTATTAATCATACCGCCGTCACGGGAACTCGGCTCCAGCCCATAGCGTGAGCAGGCTGAAGCCGAATTCCTCAGGCTCTCAGTGAAGAGGGGACACAAAGTCTGTGTCCAGCAGCAGCCGTTGTAGAAGTGAGAATGAGAGAAAGTCAGCATGGTTACAATGCAGTATATATACCCAACTACAACAATACATCAAAGCATTCACAGCAGTTGGTCTGATCAAAGAGATAACAGAACAGGCATGAGACATTTGCATTTGAGAGACATATTGATCTTAGTCCCTAGGTCACAGTAAGGACAGGATGCATGAACACAATGCATGAAAGGCAACATTAACATCACAGAAGTGAGCCAGACGAAGCGGGGCTGCCTGTAGACATTAATACACATTTCACTGTTCTGTTATTTGCTCTAGCCAAGCGCTGTGTTTGACCAGTCTGTTTGTGGGGTTTTTCCCAAACCGCCACAACAGGATCATTACCTGGTATGATCAGATAGGAAAAATATATAGGACGCTGCCTTATACAGTGATCCCTCACTTATCGCGGTTAATGGGTTCCAGAACCGACCGCGAAAAGTGAAAAACCGCGAAGTAGCGTCACCCCAATGACGTCATCCTTAAACAATACGTACGTTCATTCTCTCACTCTCATATGATACGTGTGTGTGTGTGTACGTGTACATACATACGTAGATGTAAACAAAGTGTACATAAATGTTTTTAGAACTCTTTTATTCTTATAACAAGATACGTAACTCAAGATGAAAATGATTTACTGCACAGGTTAATGAGAGCTTTACTGCTCCTCAGGTGACGCCTCATCGTGAGGTGCTGGAGGCGCAGGATCATCGAGGGCAGCTTCCGATAGAGCTGAAGCTGCAGGAGGCGGCGTAGTGCCTCGACGGGAAGACTATTTCGCACAAAATGGCACAAGAGAACAGCAAAAAGTTCCACGCAGCGAGACTAAGTAACACGAGCGATAAAAAGCAATGAATGCGGTCTTTCTTCCCTTCATGGGTGCTCGGCAGGGAGAGGAGGTGGGTGAGACGTCTCGGCCAATCAGCTTGCGGGGTGAAACGTCTCGGCCAATCAGCTTGCGAGATTTCCGAGCCCAGCCAACACGACAACAGCGAGCAGAGAGTTGTGCTGCTCTCCGTGTTGACACGTGATGGTCTAATGTAGTCTCCCTGCCTTCTGCTAGCGCCCGCCCATTATTTCTCAATTTTGAATTTTTAATGAATATTTTTGAAAAATCCGCGATGCACTGAGGGCGCGAAAGGTGAAGCGCGAAGTAGCGAGGGATCACTGTATTACCATTACTAGCTAAAGCTTGACCTATCAGTCAATACACAGCACCTTTTACTTTTATTACTCTTTTGAAACCTGACTCTTCGGCCGGAAAACAACACAATCGGGACCTTAACCCGAACAAACCTTTTTACTTTGAAACAATACAATCGGGACTTTAACCCAAACTTTTTACTTTGTTGCAACTAATTACTTCCTTATCATGTTAGTCACTCATGGTTGGATTTAGGAGGATATTGTAACATATTTAGGAGCGTATCCTATTTACATTAGTAATATGCTGGAGTGGCCTATTTTATATTAGTAATATTTTTAGGAGCGCATCCAATTTTTCATATTGAAGCGGCCTATTTTTCATTAGTAATATATTTAGGAGCGCATCCCATTTTTACATTAGTAACATGTTGGAGCGGCCTATTTTACATTACTCACTCAAGGCGGGATTTGGGAGGATCTTCTAACGCATGTAGTATATACTATATCCTTTTTCTTTAATAATAAAAAGACGTCACTTACTTTATGACCCTACTAGTGAGGATGACTGTCACGTAGACAGAGTCAGAAGCCAGTCTCCTCCCCGGCGTTCCCTGAAGGATGGTTTCCAAAACTGACCGTTGGTCAGACCATGCATGGGCTTGAAGACTGGGGAAGGCTTGGTTGTCCTAGCCCGTCTATGGTATTGGTCATCCGGGTCACAGCACCACGTATGTCAGGAATCTCTGAAAACACTTAGAATATGATCGTATATTAGTTCATTACCTCAATAAAGATTCGAGACACAAGAATATTCTTCTGAGAGTTTTTACTTGCATAAATTATATACGAGGAGTACGAACCCTCAGGTTGCAGGAGGTCAGTACTGAAGACTGGCTTCAGTGAGCAGGCTTATATATGAGAGGCAGTTGCAATACACAAACGGTTTCAGCTGAATGCATCAAAGACAGAAAGGGATGAAACAGGTCTGGCACATTATCAGCAGAGCTAGACAGAGTTTGTTAATCCGGAACTGGGTGTATTGACCTTCTTAAAGAACAAAGGGGGCCCTGCTCCCTTTCTCGCTCCGCAGGGGGCTCTTTGTGTCCTCTTGCTCTACAGGGAGCTTCCTGTACTTTTCCGGCAGAACTGGCTTCCTGCATTCAGTCTTAGTGTTAATTCAGAGGAACACGCTTCTCCGGTACTTTTCCACACTTCTACACTTGTATAAGGCTTAGATATGAAAAATGATAACACATATGTACATTTTTCTAACACTATCATCTTAACAGAAATTAAGAGCCTGTAGCCACACATGTGTATTACTGTATGCCTCACATCTCAGATAAGAACAAAGAACTGAGTCTCCTGGGAGATAACAGGAAGCTGTGAGAGTGTAGCCCTTGTTATGCAGGAGACGACCTTGAGAGGATCCTTTGTGTGCCTAGAGGCTGTGTCGAGCACCCTTTGGGGGCCAAGCACGGAGAGGGGGATGCTGAAGGATTAAAGGGAAAAGGCATTGTGACTTGTGATGTAAATGCAATGTGAACTGTGAGCTTGAGAGTCCTGGTTATATAAGGGACGTATTCCTCTGAGAGTTCCTCTTTTGCAACTTTGTTGATGTTGGTGAATGTGTAATAAAACTGCCTTGAGACAAACTTGCCTCATCATTTACACATTACCACACTGGTGACCCAAGATGTAGCATGCAGCAAGAAGAGGTTTCCCCGGAGCCAGACTCATCAGGAGCCCCCAGCCAAGCTTCTTCCGTTACCGTCCAGCTACCGGACTTTTGGCAGAATAACCCGCGCTCCTGGTTCCACTTGGTGGAAGCACAATTCGCCCTCCGGGGGATAACGGTAGATGCAACGAAGTTCTACCATGTGGCTGCAAAGCTCGACAACCACACGGCTCAGCATGTGGAAAGCCTCCTGGAGCAGCCGCCAGCCAGCGACAAATACGGGGCGTTGAAGGCTGCACTCATCCAACACTTCACTCTCTCGGTCGAGGAGAGAGCAGAGAGACTCCTGGCGCTGACCGACTTGGGAGACTGCACGCCCATTGAGCTGATGGAGAAGATGCTGAGGTTGAAGGGCTCAGACGATGACAACTTCATCTTTACCCACATTTTCCTCAGGACTCTACCATCAGCCACGAGAGCGACCCTGGCCGGTTTGCCGTTGTTGGCCCAGCGGGACTTCCGCGTGCTGGCCCGGGAGGCTCATAGGATTCTCAACGCCAGCAAACAGCGCACAGCCGCCACGGCAGCGACGGAGTTCGGTGCGACTGCCGGAGATGGCAGGGTGCCAGGGACGGCAGTAGCAGATCCACCGACGACGGCGGCGGCGGGAGCCATGGATCGCGGAGGAGACGCCCTCTGTTTCTACCATCGCTGCTTTGCGGAGAAGGCACGCAAATGCATACCACCGTGCCAGTTCAAGCGCTCGGGAAACGCCAAGACCGGGGGTCGGTAGCAGCTACGACCCTCGGGTAGGAGGACAAGCTTCTCTACTTGATGGACGCACACTCGGGGAGGCATTTCCTTGTGGACACAGGCTCCCAGTTGAGTTTCATCACACCTTCCTACGCTGACCGGCTGGCAGGTTCTAGAGGTCCCGAGGTGGCAGCAGCGAACGGCTCGGAGATTAAGACCTTTGGTGAGAGGACTCTACTTCTGTCTCTACACGGCCGTACATTTGAGTGGACTTTTGTTATAGCAGCAGTGAATTTCAATATGTTGGGAGCTGATTTTTTGTGCTCACATGGTTTGTTGGTTGATCTCGCGAACAGGCGCCTGGTTAATGCACTTTCTTTTGACTCTATTCCCTGTACAGCTCGGGTTGCCCGGCCAACAGCACAAGCCAACGTCACAGCTACAAGCGGTAAGTTCCACACACTGCTCACTCAGTTCCCAGCACTCACGGTTCCCACATTCTCGGCAGCCGTCTCTAAACACGGGGTGGAGCATTTTATTACCACCACCGGACCGCCTGTTTTTGCAAAAGCTCGGCGCTTGGACACAGCTAAACTGACCATAGCGCGCGAGGAGTTCGCCAACCTGGAGAGGTTGGGCATCATCAGGCATTCGAACAGCCCATAGGCTTCCCCGCTACACATGGTCCCGAAAGCTGATGGCTCGTGGCGACCTTGCAGGGATTTCCGCAGGTTGAACAACGCCACAGCGCATGACCGCTACCCAATCCCACATATCCAAGATTTTTCCGTTCATTTGGCCGGGGCGCGCGTTTTTTTTCTAAAATAGACTTGGTCCGCGGTTACCACCAGGTCCCAGTGCGCGCTGAAGACATACCCAAAACAGCAGTGATAACTCCATTTGGCCTATTCAAGTTTTTATGCATGCCTTTCGGGCTTAAAGGGGCTGCACAGACCTTCCAACGCATGATGGACGCGGTGCTGCATGATCTCCCTTTCGTGTTCGTCTACTTGGACGATATTTTGGTAGCCAGCACGTCCGAAGACAAACACGAAAACCACCTCGCGGCAGTTTTCCGGAGGTTGGGAGAGCACGGTTTAATAATCAACCCAGCAAAGTGTCAGTTCGGGGTGACGAAGATTGATGTTTTGGGGCATCGCTTCTCTCCCGAAGGAACGGTTCCACTGCCTGACAAGATGCGTGAGGTAGCGGATTTTCCCCGGCCACAAACGGTCAGGGCGTTACAGGAGTTTTTGGGGATGGTGAATTTTTATAACCGTTTCCTCCCCCGCGCAGTGCAGCTCATGCAACCATTGTATGCCGCGGTCAAAAAACAAAAACCCGCGAATGAGATCGAATGGTCCCCGGAGCGAGAGCGAGCATTCTCGGAGGTCAAAGCAGCCCTGGCAAACGCTGCGTTGTTGGCGCATCCAGACCCAATGGCCCGCATAGCGCTCACTACTGACGCGTCAGATGTGGCCATAGGGGTGGTCGTGGAGCAGCATGTAGCCGGGGCTTGGCAGCCGCTCGCCTTTTTCAGCAGGACTTTGTGCGATAGTGAACGTAAATACAGCGCGTTCGACGGGGAGTTGTTAGCTCTCCACTTGGCCATTCGCCACTTCCAGTTCTGGCTGGAAGGACGCCGTTTCACTGCGTTCGTTGACCACAAGCCGCTAACATTCACGATGGCCAAGGTTTCCAAACTGTGGTCAGGCCGGCAGCAGAGACAGCTGGCCGAGATCTCAGAGTTCACTACCGATATTCAGCATGTGGAGGGCAAGCTGAATGTAGTGGCAGACTGCCTCTCGCACGCCGTGGCGGCCCCAGTCCGCGTAGGGATAGATTATGCAGCCATGGCAGCGGAGCAGGTTAGTGACGCGGATGTGTGCAGGCTCCAGTCTGGACCAACAGGGTTAAGGCTGGAGAACAGGGTGCTGCAAGACGGTATCCCCCCCCTAATCTGTGATGTCTCCACGGAGCGACCGCGTCCCGTGGTTCCGGCCGCGTGGCGCCGACGCGTTTTTGACTCGATTCATTCTTTGGCACACCCGGGAGTGCGCGCGTCGGTCAAAATGGTAGGAGAGAAATTTGTGTGGCCAAACCTTCATAAACAAGTTAAGGAGTGGGCAGCAGCCTGCATGGCGTGTCAACGTGCCAAGGTACACAGACACACGAGGGCTCCTTTGGAGCCGTTTCACATCCCGGCTAAGAGGTTCAATCATGTTCACATGGACCTCGTGGGCCCCCTTCCGCCGTCACAGGGGTGCACACATCTTCTGACAATGGTGGACTGCACCACGCGCTGGCCTGAAGTGGTTCCACTGGCGTCAACCACAGCCGAGGAGGTGGCGCGCGCTTTTTTAACAGCATGGGTGGTGCGTTTTGGAGTCCCATCGGACATTACGTCCAACAGAGGCCCTCAATTTGTTTCCGAGCTTTGTGATTCACCGCACAACCGCGTACAACCCGCAGGCTAATGGGTTATGCGAACATTTTCATAGGTCATTGAAAACGGCTCTCAGGGCATCACTGACGGATGCAAATTGGGTAGACAAGCTACCGTGGGTTTTATTGGGGTTGCGTTCTGCACCTAAAGAGGACTTAGAAGCCTCTCCGGCTGAGCTCGTTTTCGCGCAGCCACTTCGGCTGCCCGTCGAGTTTCTCCCAGATAATCCTGCGCCAGACAGCTCCCCGTGTCAGCTGTTGCAGCGTAACATAGAATCGAGCACGCTGCCCGGCCCCATTCATCACAGTTTTCCGCGCGTTTTTGTGCCTAAAACTTTGAAAAACGCAGAGTTTGTTTTTGTCAGACATGATGCTCATCGACCCCCGCCGCGACCACCTTATGATGGACCTTTCAGAGTGCTGGAAACAGGGGACAAGCATTTTTTGCTAGATTTGGGGGGCAGGAGGGAAAAGGTTGGCATAAACAGACTCAAACCCGCTTTTGTGGTGGCGGACAAGCAAGTGCTGTTGGCCAAGGCTCCTCGGCGTGGTAGACCCCCTCGGGGAGATTCCCCAGAACACCCACAGGGACTGACAAAAGGTTTGCACCCCCAGACAGCAGCTCCCCAGCATGACGGCGCCGCGGAAGTGGTGAATCCTGGTTACAGCAGATACGGGAGAAGACTGAAGCCCAAGCAGCATGTGGGCCGATGTGTAATGATTCTATTATGACATGCAGACTGTTATTCTGTTGTTCGATCTTAGATGTTTGGGGGGGGGGGGGTCGTGTAGCCACACATGTGTATTACTGTATGCCTCACATCTCAGATAAGAACAAAGAACTGAGTCTCCTGGGAGATAACAGGAAGCTGTGAGAGTGTAGCCCTTGTTATGCAGGAGATGACCTTGAGAGGATCCTTTGTGTGCCTAGAGGCTGTGTCGAGCACCCTTTGGGGGCCAAGCACGGAGAGGGGGATGCTGAAGGATTAAAGGGAAAAGGCATTGTGACTTGTGATGTAAATGCAATGTGAATTGTGAGCTTGAGAGTCCTGGTTATATAAGGGACGTATTCCTCTGAGAGTTCCTCTTTTGCAACTTTGTTGATGTTGGTGAATGTGTAATAAAACTGCCTTGAGACAAACTCGCCTCGTCATTTACACATTACCACATGCCACTATTTGTGTCAAATACATCAATAGGAAAAAGGAGCTCAAGTGTTTTTGGTGCTGGCTCCATCTGAAAATTGGCTGTGACAAATCCCTTACACAGTCAAACATGACAAAACAAAATGTGAGTGACGGGGAGTTCCATTGGGTAGTGCTGCTCAGTTTATTTTCTCCTGACATAGTCACATGGTCCGACGTCAACACGTACGTCACGAGTCACGCATCGAAACATGCCTCGCCAAATATTTTCTGGAAAGATCGGATCACCATTCGGAGCACCGGTGCCTGCCTGCCCATCACTAGTTATTAACCTGTGTGCTTTCTCTTCTCCTAAGGTTGCTGCCGTCGTGCGGGTGTTTCTCCGGGACTGCGTGTGCTCTCCTGCCACATCATTGTCCGTCAACAGCATTCAACCTCCACCCAGTCAGGCACCACCAGCTCACCCTCTCACCCTGCTGGTTTGTCTATTCCCCGCTGGGGCCCTTCTGGTTTTCCCCTGGAGGCTCATGTAAGTGGTAATTTGGCCAGTCCATTTTCCCTTTATCCATTCCTCCATTCACGGCACTCGTCTTCTCTTCACAGGCTGTTTACTCTGGCGAGTGACTGTTTCAGTAGCTGTGCAGTGATTTTGACATTCAATGCACGTGAGCTTTGATTGTTCCTAGCCTTATTTAAGGGCTGTTATTTTCATTTCTCTTTTCTAGAGTCTCAGTTATCATCTCCACCAGAATCCTGGCCCTGTTCTGGTGTGCTGTAAGTCTGCTTGTATTTCAGTTTGGATTTTCTGTTGTTGCACTGTTTGGGATTTTGTGTTCTGGTTAATAAATATCACAAACTGTAGTCCAGCGTGTGGATCTCTCATCTCTGCCCTGAAGGGTGATTCATGACACTCATATTCTTCGTCACTCTACACGCACACACACACACAAACACACACACACACACACACACACACACACACATATACTGTATATATATATCCATCCATCCATCCATCTTCTACCACTTTTCCGGAGGTCCGGGTCACGGAGGCGGCAGTTCAAGCAGAGAAGCCCAGACTTCCCTCTCCCCAGCCACCTGCTCCAGCTCTTCAGAGAGGATACCAAGGCATTTCCAGACCAGCTGGGAGACATAGTCTCTCCACCGAGTCCTGGGTCTGCCCCGGGGTCTCCTCTCAGTGGAACGTGCCTGAAACACCTGAAGTGGGAGGCGTCCAGGAGGCATCCTAATCAGAAGCCCATACCACCTCAACTGACTCCTTTCAATGTGGAGGAGCAGCGGTTCTACTCTGAGCCTCTCCCGGATGACTGAGCTCCTCACCCTATCTCTGAGGGTGAGTCCAGCAATCCTATGGAGAAAGTTCATTTCAGCCGCTTGTATCTGCGATCTTGTTCTTTCGGTCATTACCCAAAGCTCGTGACCATAGGTGAGAGTAGGAACGTAGATTGATTGGTAAATCGACAGCTTTGCCTTAGAACTAAGCTCCCTGTTCACCACAACAGACCGGTACAACATCCGCATCACTGCAGATGCTGCTCCAATCCGTCTGTCTGTCAATCTCTCGCTCCATATATATATGAATGAACGAATGAATCTTTATTTCGGAAAGATATGATTAAAAGAAATGAACAGAGTAAAATAACAAGGGGAAAAAAATCCAACAAGGTCAAATTAAACAATAACTCTTAGGATTATGCACTTCAACATAAGTTATCCAAAATGGGTGATGGCTGAAGCCACAGCTTATATTGCCCACCCATGTTCCGTCTAAGAATTCAAAAATAAAATAAAAGTGACTAATATATATATATATATATACAGTATATATATATATATATATATATATATATATATATATATATATATAATCTCAATCTCAATATATATATATATATATATATACTGTGTATATATATATATATATATATATATATATATATAAAAAACTGGTTGGGCCACCCTTAGCAGCATCAACTGCAATCAAGCATTTGTGATAACTGGCAATGAGTCTTTAATAGTGCTGTGGAGGAATTTTGGCCCACTCATCTTTGCACAATTCTTGTAATTCAGCCACATTGGAGGGTTTCCGACCATGAACCACCTTTTTGAGGTCATGCCACAGCATCTCAATCGGATTCAGGTCAGGACTTTGACTAGGCAACTCCAAAGTCTGCATTTTGTTTTTCTTAAGCGATTCAGAGGTGGACTTCCAGGTGTGTTTTGGATCACTGTCCTGCTGCAGAACCCAAGTGCACTTCAGCTTGAGGTCACGAACAGATGGCCAGATATTCTCCTTCAGGATTTTTTTGGTAGACAGCAGAATTCGTAATCCATTTACCACAGCAAGTCTTCCAGGTCCTGAAGCAGGAAAACAGCCCCAGACCATCACACTACCACCACCATATTTTACTGTTGGTATGATGCTCCTTTTCTGAAATACTGTTACTTTTATGCTAGATGTAATGGGGCACACACCTTCCAAAAAGTGTGTGTGTTAGTGTGTGAGTGTGTGCGTGTGTCAGTGCTCCAATCTATGATTTTTGCAACCTTGTTTAGGGGAACTTTGTGTACTTTTATCATTCCATCATTGCTTGTTTTGATTGTTCTATTGTTTTTATCATTGATAAGGAGCTTTGTAACATGCTGTAGGTCTTGTATGTTGTACATGTCTTTATTTTTATGTTTTAATGGATGTCATGCTCTTGGTGCTGCAAAATGAATCTACAAATAAAGTTACCTTCCCATACCTTCCACCAGAAGGGCCTAGAAACTCCTTGTGTGAACCGGTAGGTCATGGTGGGAGCAGTTGTTTTCAGAGCCGTTTAACGATAGCTGCGACACTCTGATCTCACTGCTACCCGGTCACGTGGTTCATGGAGCTCCAAATAGTTTCAAACAATGGCCTTTCTATAATAGTGTGTCAATGGCAGCTGTGACAGTCTGTGGTATTAACAGGATTTTTTAGCCATATTAGGTAAATATTCAGAATACCTATCAGTAGGTACATTGTTAAGACTTATAATGAACAGATTTAAATTTATTATGATATAAAGAGCAGCTTTAACAAGACTGTCAGAGTATGTTTTGGAGGGAAGGAGAATTGCTGATTCACACTGATGAAAGCTGCAGTGTAAATATCACTGCCCAGCTGTGCAGCCTTACCTTATATTATGGCTTCAGTGGACTGATTACTGAATTATCAGCTTTTGAAAACAGGGGGTTATTTTGCAAGATTAGGCTGAATTATCTGAATTGAAAATATGTAGTTAAAAAAACAACAACTTGTCAGTCAGTTTAATATGATTTAGCTAAGTTTCTAGGGGTTGTGCACTTTACTCTTAAACCTTTCAAGTTAGGAAAGATTTTCTGTGTGTAAAGGCAAATATAACACATTAGTGCCTCTCAGTAAATTTGAATATTGTGAAAATTATTTTTTTTATAATTCAAAAACTAAACTTTCATGTGTTCAATAGTCATTACAGGCACAAGGGAATATTTTAGGCCTTTTATAAATTCAATTTTGATTATAGTTTTTGAAATTAAAACGTAAATCATGATATTCTATTTACTGAGATGTTCTAGTACATAAACATTACACTGTACTCTGAAAACTAGTGACTAAGCAGGGTGGAAAATACTAAATTAAAGAAGAGGCCTTTGTAACACAATGTAGTCAAGGTGCAATAGTATTGTAGTGACTATCCTGTCTTCCTTTAGTCACGGTGATGAGGTGGAGAGATGCTTTTTCATACATCCAAAGGAGTCCAGCTTTCCACATGATTTGTTTAACCCCTTGCACTCCGGGCAATTTTCCTAAAAATGCCAAAAAATAACGTGCCCAAAGTAAATTGAAAGCTGTTCTTCAACCCTTTGCAGCATCTTCATGGGGTTGGTCTCATTTAAAAGAAAACACTTTGAATTTTTTGGCAAAAAAAACATAATCTCTCTACGTGCTCCGGCCACTGAGTTACAGTCATCTAAACATACTGAACTTGAAGAAAAAAAATTTGGACACTGTGTTTTTTTGGATACAAATGCTTGCAAATAACACACAGCTGTCCGATCCGGCTGGAAAATGCAACAGAAATGTAGAACCAAGTGTTATCCAGCTGAGATCCAAATCTGGTAACAATACCACAAAAAATGAATATTTTACACAGCTTTTTCCTCAGGTTGTTCCCAGGCGTTTTGGAACTGTGCCAAATTGTGCCAAATGGCACAGTTTGGAAAAACGTCTGTAACTTTTGAATAATTCAATGTAGAATCTTCATTTTAGGCTCAAAGGAAAGGTCAAACTCAGGGCTGTGTCTGTGTGTGTGTGTGGGGGGGGGGGTCGCCCCCCCCGCTACCAAGGACGGAGTTCGGCCCTCGCTACATGACGGATTACACTCGTTGCATGTTTCCACAGCAACGCTGTCACAGCGGCTTCCCCCCCCCCTCGCTACTGTGTGTGGGGGGGGGGGGGTTGTCCCCCCCCCCCGCGCTCGCTACAGAGGATGGACTTCGGCCATCGCTACACAACGGATTAGCCTCATGTGGTGATTTGGGACAGCAGTGCAATCACCGCGGCTCCCCCCCCCCCCGCTGCAGAAGAATAGCGGGGGTGGGGGGGCGTTCACAGCATGTACACTGCGAGCAACCCCTTGTACCGCGGCGCACGAACTTCAGACTTCGTGAACCGCACAGCTGTAATTTACCGATCGGTCAAAAGTCATTTTGGATTACAATTTTCAGGGATAGAGAATAATTTAGCTTATAACACCTTACCTCTTCACAGCCACATTGTCCTGGTGAACTTCTCTTCCTCATTGTCAGACGAACGCGACGCTGGTCCGCTCTGGTTCTGGTCTCGCGACTCGATCAAAACATAATTCCATTATTGCGGTTTTGTGCTTCCATGATTGTGGTTTTTGGCGAACGATTTTTCAAAACAAATAACAGTAGTAATTAAAAAAAGACTGGCGAAGGCGTGTGTGTCACTCAGCCTCCGTCGGTCTATGACCATGGAAGAAATCATAACGTCTACTCTGCTGGAACCAATACAAAATAAGCACCACCTGTGGCCGAACATGCCGATCCACGAATGGCACTCCCTGTCACACAGGTTGCATTTGTGGATGGTCTCCATGCTGCTGGGTCTGTGGGGCTCTTCCTGTGCCCTTTTTTGATCCGCTCCAGCAGCCAGTCTTCACCCAGCCTTAAAAAAAAAAAACAGCTCGCGAACTTCTCTGCTTCAATTGGCTCACTGCATTCAAAGCGTTGGGAGGCGGGTCCTCCTTCCTAGGTTTTCATTCATTGGCTCTTCATGGTTTCAGAAACCCAATTCAAGGCTCTTATTAGTCGAATGAGAGGTCAATCAGATGAACTAATCTGTTCGCGGCTGTGTTTGCAGCTTTTTTTTTCAGTGGCACTTGGAGGCCACACCACCTACATCACCACCATCAATATCCTTCATGCGTCATGCATCTGAGGGCGCACGAGTGCGCTCTTGTGCGCCCTCATGCGTCCTAGGACGCAGAGACTTGCCCGCCCACGGAACAACGGAGTGCAAGAGGTTAAGTAAGTAGTCTTTTAAGTAAGTAAGTCTTTTCTTTATTCTACAAAATTTTAAACTTTATTAAAGAAATAGGTTCAGGTCGTCGTCGACCTCCGTCGGTCTATGATGACCATGGAAGAGAATCCTAAACGCCTACTCCGGTGGAACAGCACCGCCTGTGGCTGAACAGGCTGATGCACGAATGGCAGTCCCTGTCACACAGGTCGCACTTGTGGGTGGTCTCCGTGCTGCTGGGTCTGTGGCGATTCTTCCTGCGGGTCCTTTTTTCATCTGCTGCAGCAGTCAGTCTCTCTTCACCCGCCTTGAGCTGTCTGGTCAGGGTGCCTCTCCATTTGGAGTGGTCCGTTGCAAGGTCCTCCCAGCGCTCTGTGTTGATCTCCAGGGTCTTCATGTCTCTCTTGCAGACGTCTCTAAAGCGCAGCTGTGGGCGGCCAACGTCTCTCCTGCCAGTCGCCAGTTGAATCTTTGGGGATTCTGCCATCCTCCATACGGTGAACGTGGCCTAGCCAGCGGAGCCTGCGCTGCCTGAGTAGAGTAAACATGGAGGGGAGGCCGGCGCAGGACAGAACTTCTGTGTTGGGCACTTTGTCCTGCCAGGATATGTCCAGGATGTGGCGAATGCAGTGCAAGTGGAAGGAGTTCAGTCTCTTTTTCTGCCGGGCATATGTTGTCCACGTCTCACTCCCATAGAGCAGTGTGCTGATGACGCAGGCGTTGTACACTGCCATCTTCGTCTTGACAGAGAGTTTGGGATTCTTCCACACTCGTGTGGTGAGGCGAGCGAGTGTGAAGGCTGATTTTCCAATCCTCTTGTCGATCTCTGTATCAAGGGAGAGGTTGTTGCTGATCGTGGATCCCAGGTACGTGAACTGATTCACGACCTCCAGCTCGTAGTCATCGATGGTGATGGTTGGTGGTGCTTCCGTGCCTTGCGCCAAGACGTTAGTCTTCTTCAGGCTGATGGTAAGCCCGAAGTCCTTGCATGCCTTGGAGAAGTGGTCCATCAGGGTCTGAAGCTCCTGCTGTGTGTGGGTTGCGACTGCAGCATCGTCTGCGAACAGCATGGCTCTGATTAGAGCCTCTCGTTCTTTGGTTCTGGCTTTCAGGCGGGTGAGGTTGAAAAGCCTGCCGTCAGATCTTGTGTGCAGGTAGATTCCCTCTGTTGCTGTGCTGAAGGCATGCCTCAGGAACATAGCAAAGAAAATCCCAAAGAGGGTTGGCGCAAGTACACAGCCCTGTTTCATTCCGCTGCGCATGTTGAATGGCTCTGAGACGTTACCGTCATGCTGCACTATCCCCTGCATGTTGGTGTGAAACGATTCGATGAGGCTTTGCAACTTTGGTGGGTATCCTATCTTTGGCAGGATCTTGAAAAGGCCCTCTCTGCTGACCAGATCGAACGCTTTGGTGAGGTCGATGAAGGCGACGTACAGGGGCATGTTCTGTTCTCTGCATTTCTCCTGGAGTTGGCGGATGGAGAATATCATGAATATCAATATCATCATATGTTTACTAGATGTTGTTTTTTTCTTGCCTTCTGATTGTTGCTCTGAGTGTTGCTATCCCTATGCTGTTGCAATCCTGGAATTTCCCCATTGTGGGACTAATAAAGGCTTATCTTATCTTATCATGTCTACCGTCAATCGCTCAGCGCGGAAGCCACACTGAGACTCGGGGTAGACACGTTCGGCAAGCTTCTGTAGACAAATGAGAACAACTCGTGCGTAGACTTTGCCAACAACGCTGAGGAGGGAGATGCCTCTGTAGGTGTTGCAGTCGCTTCTCTCCCCTTTGTTTTTGTAGAGGGTGATGATCTTGGCGTCCCTCATGTCCTGTGGTACGGCACCTTCCTTGCAGCACTGGCAGAGGACGTCATGCAATGGCAGCAGTAGGGCGGTCTTGCAGTGCTTGATCAGGGGGTTTGTGACACTGGCAATCATCCTTGTCCATTAGTCCAGTTTTTATAAGTGTATTTAGTCTTCCATGGCTCTCTTTGTGTTCAGCCCCTGAGCTGTCTTTATTATGTGTTTTATGTCGTGACGTTAAAACCGAGGCCTCATGAAACAATGAGCAACTTTGAGAAATTTACTTCATGAGCAACACATTGTTATGAAACATCTAATAAAGACTGCCATCTGGTGACTGACTGTCACAACTGCATCAGAGTTGAAAAAGCCGAAAAAAACAACACTTTTTTTTAGCATTTTGCCATTCGAGGTCTATTCAAAATTGGATAGCAGGAACAAACAAATACAAACAAAACAAAAATAATTCCCTCTCAAACTTGCCCGCAAGTCACGTGACGTGACCAACAAAACGAGGCCTCGCTTGCTACGGTCACGTGACTGTGGTCATGTTGACACAGTGCTCGACACTCTGCTCTCAACACTTCCGGGTTATACTGCTTATGTCAGTGTCAAGTGGGTGGTATCGAGCATATCATCACTAGTTTTATGAATAAACAGAGTTTACCATGGTTCTGCCTGCTGTCTGAGTCCATTACCTTCCTTCCTGCCAGAGGTAGCCTTGACAAAACTTTTTTTTTTAAGTTGTAAAGTTTTTTATTCAATTTCCCAGCTTTTGTCGTAGTAAATTTTAGCAAATATTTGTGACTTTTCATAGACATTTTATTTATTAAATTTATCATAAATTTGCCATGTTTTATGTTAAATCTGTCTGATTTTGGTAAATCTATGAATTTTCCTTCCATTAATTTGTAATTGATTGTAATTTTGTCACCTTTATAAAGCAAATTTGTGAACTTATTATGTTTTCTTTTATTTGTCAAACCTACAGGGAGCTGTGATTGAGGGCAAAAGAAGTGTAATTAAGTTGATTTTTTTTTTGACAGGAGTTCACTCCTCCGCAACAGTTAAAACCAGAGACATCGGACTGGTTGAGCAGCTAATCCTGCAGAGGAGCCAGTACGTTCACTTCTTCCTTCTGCCACACTTTTGTTTGTCATCCACATCTGCTTCTTATTCTTCCTTCCACCTGATGGCACGGGAATCTCAGAACAATCAGATCACCATTTAACCAGGGTGCCAAGCCAAATCTGGGTCATCAGCTTGAAATCAGCAGAAGTTTCGACAGTGAACAGGGAAAAAATTAGAAGGGAAAACTGCGATAAGAATGTGCAGTTTGTTCCGGATTAGACAATAATCAGAAGGTGAATCTGATGATTTGTTTGGTGACTCAAGCCCAGATCTACTAGATAAGATGCCCTAAACCTTAATTCACCAACTTCTACCGAGTCATTTTGAGATATGTTAGTATGGACTTCCAGCAATAGTAACAGGAGAGCTTTTTCCCTTTTAAATTTAAGAACCTTTTCCTCATAAACTTGTCATGGGTAATTTACTTTGTATTTAAGAAGCTTTTCCTGTAAATTTGAGTCTGTAATTTTTTTGAGATTTTGTTCCATGAAATTGTTTCTTTTCTTCTCCCCTATTAAGTTTGCAATTTTATTGTCAAAAAAGTTACTTTTTTCCTATAAATTTACATATTGTTCTTGTAAAGTTGCTTTTTTAAAGTGACTTTTCTGATTAATTTGAAGCTTTTTTTTCTTCTGTGATTTTTTTTTTTTTTTTTTTTTTAGCTTTTTGCCAAAACCACAGGGAGCCACTCATTATGGGCGAAAGAGCCACATGTGGTTCCAGGGCCACAGGTTTCAAAACCTCTGCTCTACAAAGTGAGTGGTTGTACTGTTCTGAGGGACTATCAGAGTAAGTTCAGGCAGGTTAAGGTGTCCTGATACCAAAGGCTACAATGGAGTCTATTGTACTGACACAGAATGTTTAGGAGACCACCCACCATTTTAATCACACCCTTGACCCAACATCAAAATCTTAAAGATACAGTATATGATAAAATTTCACTTTTACAGTGCTTTTACCAACCAGTTTGAGAATCTGGAGTGGCTGCAAAAGAAAAACTGTGATGATCAGGTGAGGGTGCACTCCCTTCCCTCCTGTTTCTGTTTGCTTCTGGCTCCAGAGCTCATCAATGCACCTGCGTGATTGGACACACCTACCGCTTCCTGGTCTTCAAGCATATAAAAGAGCCAGTGTGTGAATGCTTCATGGGACCGCTGGGTATTCCTGCCACTAACAACTGCAGTTTAAGTTGTTTGGCATTTTTTGTCCTCTAGTTGTCTTACCTTCTTGTGTCTTCTTCTCAGGTTTGCTGCCACTTCAGCAGTGTGTCTCCGGCGCTGCACATGCTCACCTGAACCATTCATCTGAAGACAGCGACATTTTCCACCAAGGTCTACATATCCATTACTTTCTCCTGTCAGCTCCCTGCATTCACAAGTCATCTCCCCACCTAGTATGCTGGAGTTCACTGCCAGGCCCTCTGCTTGTATAGTAAGCCTTTTCTCTTCTCTCCCACTTTTCCCCTTCCTTGTTACTTCTGTTATTAATCATTTTCTCTTCTCTCTCTGTTCCAGGCTGTGTGTGGCTCCAGCGTGCAACTGTTGTTTTGGTGTATTTAAAACCTCTTGCACTCCGGGATACCACGGGCGGTCACATCTCTGCGTCCTAGTGCGCCCTCGTGTGCACTAGGATGCACACTGTGCGTCCTAGTGCGCACTGAAAAAAAAAAAAGCTGCCTTTCCGTTCTTCCACTACAGACACAGCCGCGAACAGAAAGCTAAAGGAGTGCTTTGATTGGTTTAGATTTGATTGACCTCTCATTCAACTAATAAGAGCCTTGAATTGGGTTTCTGAAACCTTGAAGAACCAATGACTGAAATCCTAGCAAGAAGGACCTGCCTACCAACGGTTGCGAATACAGTGAGCCAATTGAAGCAGAGAAGTTCGACAATTGAAAGTGTGCGTTCCGTGCATAAAATCTGTTTTGCATAAACCGCTGTGTGTAACGGTAGCGTTCGCCAGTCTTTTTATTACTACTGTTCTTATTTGTTTTAAAAAATCGTTTGCCAAAACCACAATCATGGAAGCGCAAAACCGCAATAATGGAATCATGGTTTGACCGGGTCGAGTGACCAGAACCACGAGTCGTAACAAGCGGACCAGCATCATGTTCGTCTGACAATGAGGATCAGATGTTCGCCAGCGACACTGCTGTTGTGGACAGGTAAGTGTTATAAGCTAAATTATTCTTTATCACTGAAAATAGTACTCAAAATGATTTTGACCGATCGGTAAATTACAACTGTACGTCATCACCACATGATGGACCGCGGCGCACGGTCCGGTCGCAACTCTGTAGCGGGGGGGGGGGGGAGTTGTTATCCTCTACATTGCAGATATTTTAGTATATTTTTATTGCAGTGTAGGTTATTTTTTCTTGTAAAAAAAGCCACACATTTTTTACGTGACATGCTTCTTTGTGTGTGAGGGGCTTGTTTGTTCATTCATTCATTCATGAATGAATAAACAACCCCCCCACCACACACACACAGCCCTGAGTGTCACCTTTCCTTAGAGCCCAAGATCAACCTTCTATATTGAATCATTCAAAAGTTACAGACGTTTTTCCAAACTGTGCCATTTGGCACAATTGGGCACAGTTCAAAAACGCCTGGGAACAACCTAAGAAAAAAGCTGTGTAATATATTCATTTTTTGTGGTATTGTTACAAAATTTTGACCTCAGCTGGATAACACTTGGTTCTACATTTCTGTTGCATTTTCCAGCCCGTATATGACAGCTGTGTTATTTGCAAGCATTTGTATCCAAAAAAACACCCAGGCGAACTTTATTTTCTTCAAGTTCAGTATGTTTAGATGACTGTTACTCAGTGGCAGGAGCACTTAGAGAGATTATGACTGTTTTGCCAAAAAATTCAAAGTGTTTTCTTTTAAATGAGACCAACCCCATGAAGATGCTGCAAAGGGTTGAAGAACAGCTTTTGATTTACTTTGGGTACGTTATTTTTAGGTGTTTTTAGGGAAATTGACCAGAGTGCAAGGGGTTAAGTTGGTGTTGTTTTGCATTATGGTTTAATTGTGTGAGATTTTGTATGTTCATTAAGTTAACATAGTTGTGTTTTTGTTTTTTCATTAAATTGTGTCAAACTTTTCTTTCTGGGTCTGTTCATTCAGTGTGGTTTGCTCCGTGTTTGAGCCTGTATATTCAATCATTACACAAACTCAGAACCCTGTCCATTTGTTAGGGTCTACATTGGTCCCAGTTCCTGTCATTTAAGCCACATTTCCACTATATAGTTCTGCGCTACTCTTTTCTTTTCTTTTTTACTTGTTTCTCCCGCGGCTGCGCCTCCATCACAACCGCGGAAAGCCGAGAATTGCTGGGGTGGGCGGGATCGAGGTGGCGCTACACTGCTGACGTATAAAGGACGACACTGACTCCTCAACAACACAGAAAAAAATAGCGGATTACGAGCGGAGGATTTCCACGGTTTTTAACACAATGAATGTCTTTAACGAGACAAGAGAATTTTACAGGAGAAGACGACGTGGATTGAGACAACACACTTTGGAGCAGGAGAGGAGAATAGCGGTTGCCCAGGAGGAATCTGAAGCAGCTGCATATGAAGCAGAGATCATTCAGAGATCATTTCATTTGTTCAGTGTTCATGTGCATACATATGTCAAACGTCTTTTTTAAATAAAATGTTGTGCACTTTTAAACTACGTCGCCTCTGTTGTTCAAAACGGTTAAATGTTAACAGACGGTTAATTAAATGCTGAAACACCGGGGTAATTTAAAATTATGCAGAAGCTTAATCCTAAACCCCTTTAACTTACCAAATAATTTATAATATTATAAAAAAAAAGCCAATCCAAATCTAGACCCATTGTAGCTGTCGCAGTAAAGAATGTTTTTCTTTTACTGTTTGTTTGTTTATATATATTGTAATACCCATCTAAGAGTTGATTTACACCTGTGTTACGTTACTGCTGCCATCTAGTGGACGGCAAATGACATGCAACCCAGTGGTAGAAGAGAGCGTGTAAACTAGCATACAGTGCTCACGTGCTCAGTTAGCAGAGAGAGAAGCTCAGAAGCTGCAGACTCGGGCACAGAGAGAAGAAGCTCCAAAAGCCCTGAGTAAACTAAAGAAAATGGACTCTAACCACTCCTAAATGTTTGGACAGAAGGCGCACACGGTATGTAATGTGTATTTGTGAGAATGTGGAAGTATTATTTTTGGTTGTGATAAATTTCAAAATGTATTTTTTGTTTTGTTCTTTCGCCGTAGTTTTTCACGGTGGTTGGTCGGAGGTCCAGCTAAGAAAATGTGCTTGCTGTGACAAAATAAATCCTGGCTAAACATCAGTTGGAGCGTGGCTTTATCTGTTTCAAACAAAAAAACCTTTGGGAGCAGTTATAGTGAAAAACGTGTCCCGTTGGTGCCATGTGGTCTGCATGCTGCCGGTGAAGGAGCACGTGTCTAATGCTGCTGACAACAAGGGAACAACGCGGAGGCCAGTCGGCGACAGAGCGGCGACATAACAACGAGAGAGCGGGGTGGCTTCGGTGAGACCATGCTCTGAGGGAACAAGACCCACATGGAAGTCAGCCTCTGGGATCCTGCAGAAGCTGGACACCCAAACTTCTACAGCCTTTCCAGTTGAATATGGAAGAAGGCCTAAAGCTTCAGCTCAACACCACGCAAGTTTTCAGTAAACTACAGTGTCTCTGGGATACCAAGTCAGACTGTATCTACAGAGTTTAATATATCAACCATAATACCAAGAAAACTAACATTGAAGAGAAGAGTTAAAGTAAAAGGTTGTGAATATGTTTTAAGTTCATTCTGTGCTGTGACACTGATTGTTTATTTTCATTGTGAAATATTTCAGATTTACTGTAAAATAATACTTCGATATGGATCCAAGTATTCCAGACACTCGTGTTTTGGAGGAAGTTATTGAAGCTTTAGAAAGGGAAAAGGCTCAGTTAGAAGCTACACTACAGACTGATCTTGAAGATGCACAAAGAGAACAACTTGAAACACGTTTAGGGGAGATCTGTGCAGATCTTGAAATACACAAAATAGGTCAACCCCAACCCGTATCAGAAGTTGAAACAGAATTGAGGCGTTCAGAAAGAGAGAGACACCTAACTGAGAAAATGTTAGAGCTTAAAAGGGATGACATAATGAGTAAAGAAAGAAAGTTTGTCAACATATTTGCACTTTAAAGCAGAGGTTCAACTCGTAAGGTCCAAACTGAAAGTACATTGCGCTAAAGCTGAGTTGGGCAACATGATTCAAAAGGTTGAAAATTGTGAGTCAGAGTTAAAACAAGACTATTTAGCATTGCGTGCACTGACCACACCATCTCAGGATCTAAGGAGAAAAATGGACGACTGCAGTTCTGTCTCCACTGAGATCATTGTACTTTTGAAAAGGCGTTATGCAGATGTGGATAAGGAGTTTGATGCACAAGCTGTAAAAGAATCACTCCGTCTATTATTGCAACGAGAGGACGCAAAGTCAATATATGGATCAACAGTATCAAGAGCTGAAAAGAGCCAATATAACAATATCAGTGAACAAGGGACTCTTGTATCTGCAAAACGAGCAGAAGCAGTGGCGCGCTTAGCGTCAAAACGAGCTGAAATAAATAGAGAAAGGGAAATCTCAGCCCAGAGACAAGAGATTGTAGCTCAGCAGGAAAAGCTAAAAATGTTGGAAAGTCAAAGAGATCTGGAGGCAATAGAGGCAGAATACAATGTATATGCTGAAGAGGAATCAAAGGTGAATGCTGAAATAAGAGAAAGTGAAATGAAGGTCACTTCAAGTCAGCTTCCTATACAGCAATACAGCTTCCCACGCCCACAAGTTTTCCAAAATTCTGATCCAGTTACTTTCCCTGTGATTAGTAAAAGGACTTCTCAAAACATGTCAGTCCCGCAGAGCATAGACAACAAGATACTGCCAAATGATAGTGAAGTTTCTCTAGTTCAAGCGTTGAAAGAGTCGTTAACTAGGACTAGACTTCCAGCACCTGAACCATTTGTGTTTAGTGGGGACCCGCTCAAGTTCCTGGAGTGGAGCACTTGCTTCAAGGCTCTCATAGAGACAAGTTGTGTAGATCCAGCACATAGACTCTTCTATTTAAAAAGGTATATAAGTGGAGATGCACTTAGTGTATTAGAAGGGACGTTTTACAGAAGTGATGAGGAAGCCTATACACAGGCTTGGGAAGCTTTGAGCAAACGTTATGGCCATCCCTTTGTAGTTCAGAGAGCTTTCAGGGGAAAACTAAGCAGTTGGCCGAAGATTGGGTCAAAGGATTCGTTGAAATTGAGAGACTTTAGCGATTTCCTCATTTCATGTAAAAACGCTATGCCCCATGTACAAGGACTCATGGTCTTAGATGATTGTGAGGAAAATCAAAAAATACTCCTCAAACTTCCAGACTGGGCAACAACTCGATGGAATAGACATGTGACCAAACTACTGGATGAAGGAAACGAATATCCAGGTTTTGCTGAATTTGCTGAGTTTGTGGCTGAAGAAGCACGCATAGCATGCAACCCAGTCTCATCCCTGTTTGCATTACGTACATTTGACAAACCAGACAAAGAACAAAGACGTCTAAAGGCTAGTATCCTAACTACTACAACAGAAGTGACCAAAAATACAAAGACTGCAAACACAACTCCGAGTCACAAGAGATTCAAACCTAATCCTGCAGCTCAGAGTAAAAGGCAAATCGAGTGCATTTGTTGTAAGCAAAGTCACTTTATTTACAAATGTGATAAATTTTCTGAGATGCCTCTAGAGGAGAAGAAAAGGTTCATTACTGAAAATAACATGTGTTTTAGTTGCCTTAGAGTTGGCCACTTCTCAGATTGTCGTCAGAAGGCTACTTGTAATGTTTGCAGGAAAGGTCATCCTACACCACTTCATGAGGATCGTCCACGAGTAGACAAACTGGAAACGCCACTAACAGAGGAAAACGCTTCTGCGGTGTCAAACAATGTGACAGTGGACAGTAGCGATCGGACTTCGATGATTGTACCAGTGTGGCTATCTTGCACAGAAGGTAATGGACTTGAAATCCTGGTTTACGCACTGCTAGACACTCAAAGCAGCAACACGTTTATTGTCCATGATGTTTGTGAAAAGATTCAAGTGTTCACAGAACCAGTCAAGTTGAAACTGACAACAATGACAAACAGAGGAACACTCGTACAGAGTCACAGAGTGGATGGACTGAAAGTAAGAGGGTATTATTCACAAGACTATATTGAGTTACCCCCTGCTTACACTCGTGAGTACATTCCTCTTGAACGAGACAGTATTCCCACTCATGAAACTGCCAAAGCTTGGACACATCTCCAAAGTATCACAGGAGAGATGCCAGAGTTGCTAGATTGTCCTGCAGCACTTCTGATTGGTTACGATTGTGCGAGAGCTCTGAAACCAAGAAAGGTAATACCAGGCAATGACTATGATCCCTATGCAGTTAAAACAGACTTAGGTTGGAGTATTGTGGGATCTATTAAGCCTTGGACAAGTTCAGCAGAGGTGGCGGGAGCGTGCCATCGTGTTTCTCTCAAAGAGTTGCCATCTATCACACCTTCCTCGGTGATTAAAGTACTGGAAACAGATTTTAAGGACACAAATCCTACAGAAGGAAACATATCACAAGAGGACATTCAGTTTTTGCAGATGTTGCACAAAACCATACATTTTAATGAAGAAGGCCATTTGGAAATGCCTTTACCTTTCAGAGAACGTCCACAGCTTCCAAATAATAAACAGCTTGCAATAACACGGCTGAGACATCTGATAGCAAAGATGGAAAGAATTCCAAAGTACAAAGAAGACTATGTGAGATTCATGAACAGTGTCTTTGAGGATGGTGATGCGGAAGAAGCAGTTGGCACACCTGCAAATGGTTACACATGGTATATACCTCACCATGGGGTATATCATCCGAGAAAGTCAGAGAAAATAAGAGTCGTGTTTGACTGCTCTGCAAAATTTGAGAACACCTCTTTAAATGACCACCTCCTCACTGGCCCAGACTTGACCAATGCTCTCACAAGCGTACTCTGCAGATTTAGAGAACACCAGATTGCCATTACATGTGATGTAGAGAAAATGTTCCACCGCTTCCACGTCACTCCTGAAGATAGGGATTTCCTAAGGTTCTTGTGGTGGCAGGACGGGGACACTAGTACAGAGCCCAAAGAGTATCGCATGCGTGTTCACATTTTTGGAGCAGCATCTTCGCCAGGATGTGCGAACTATGGCATGAAATATCTTGCTCATGAACATGAAAGGGACTATCCATTGGCAGCCAGCTTCATTTACAAAAACTTTTACGTGGATGACGGGTTAATCAGTGTCGACTCAGTCCAAAGGGCAAAACAGTTGGTCGTTCAGGCACAAGAGCTCTGCGCAAAAGGCAAGCTGCGGCTTCACAAATTTGTGTGCAACAAAAGGGAGGTCTTGGAAGTTGTACCAGAGTCGGAGCGTGCTAGTAATGGCAAAGATGTGAGCCTAAACTACTCTGACATTCCAATGCAAAATGTTTTGGGGGTGAAATGGGATGTTGAGGCAGACATGCTCTCTTTCAATGTCATTCTCAAAGAAAGGTCAGCTACACAACGAGGAATCCTGGCAACGGTTGCAAGCGTTTATGATCCATTGGGATTTCTCTCTCCGTACATTTTAACTGGAAAACAAGTGCTACAGGAAATGTGCAAACGTGGCATAGGATGGGATGAACCTATTCCCCCTGCATTGGAGGCCAAATGGAAAGCATGGCTAAATGATTTTGAAAATCTACCAAATATTCAAATACAAAGATGCTTCATTCCTAAGAACACAGGCACGTTGCAAAAGATCGAGCTGCATCATTTCTCAGATGCAAGCAGCAGTGGCTATGGACAATGTTCATACATAAGGATTGTTGCAGAAGACAAAGTACACTGTGCTCTGGTTATGGGAAAGGCTAGAGTGGCCCCCACTAGAGTTGTCACAATACCGCGCCTTGAGCTTACTGCAGCAGCAGTTTCTGCCGGAGTAAGTAACTTTCTAGGAGCAGAGCTTGAGCTGAAGATAGATGAAGAGTTTTTCTGGACTGATTCCCAAGTAGTGCTCGGGTACATTAAAAACGATGCTCGGCGCTTTCATGTCTTTGTCGCCAACAGAGTTCAGAAAATCAGAGACTTTACAGATCCAAAACAATGGTTCTACATAGAAACTGATCAGAATCCAGCAGATCATGCTTCTAGAGGTCTCAAGGTGGCAGAACTCATAGATTCAAACTGGCTCAAAGGACCGAGATTTCTGTGGGAACGAGAGCTTGTCACACAACCACATTCCCCAGAGCTTTTAGTAGGAGACCCTGAAGTTAAAGTTTTAGCAACTACTGCCTTAGAGAGTGAGGTTTTTCTTGAGAGGTTCTCTAGGTTCTCAGACTGGGACACAGCAGTTAATGTTGTTGCAAAGATAAAGAGACTTACTAAAAGAGACAAATCAAAGCCCATTAGTGTTGAGGAGAGACAAGCAGCTTCTTCAGCGCTTATTCGGACAACACAGAGACAAGCTTTTGAACAAGAGATTAAACAGTTGTGTACTAGAGCAAACAAATTGCCCAAGAGTCACAAGCTGTACCAACTTGATCCTTTCGTTGAAAATGACTTACTTAGAGTAGGAGGCAGGTTGAGAAAATCCTCAGCGTCATTTGAACTGAGACACCCAGTCATTCTTCCTAAGGAAGGCATTGTCACACATCTGATTCTTGATCATTGTCACAAGAAAACACAACATCAAGGTCGAGGCCAAACACTGAATGCACTCAGAGCCAGTGGTTATTTGGATTGTAGGTGCCAGTAAGGTAGTGGCCAGACACATCAAAGGTTGTGTTGTATGCAGAAAGGTACGAGGGCCAACAGAAGAACAGCGTATGGCTGACCTGCCGGCTGACAGAGTAGATCCCTCGCCCCCTTTCACACATACAGGGTTAGATTGTTTTGGTCCATTTTACACAAAACAAGGTCGAAAAGAATGTAAGCGTTATGGTCTTTTGTTTACGTGTTTAAGCTCCAGAGCTATTCACATCGAGATGTTGGAAGATCTCACCACTGATGCGTTTATAAATGGATTGAGATGTTTTATAGCGATCAGAGGAGCAGTGAGACAAATTAGATCTGATCAAGGTACAAACTTTGTCGGAGCTAAGAACGAGTTTGAGAAAGGTCTCCTTGAGCTTGACAAAGACAGGATAGGGGTTTATCTTGCTAACAACCAATGTGATTTTCAAATGAACGTTCCTGAAGCGAGTCACAGAGGCGGTGTTTGGGAACGCCAAATCAGAACTGTCAGAAATGTTTTGAGTTCTGTTCTTACCCAAGCCGCAGGAAGACTTGATGACACCTCCTTAAGAACCTTCTTTTATGAGGCCATGTCTATCATTAACAGTCGTCCGCTTACTACCAACACTATAAATGACCCAAAAAGTGCAGAACCTCTGACGCCCAATCATTTACTCACAATGAAAGAGTCAGTGCCACTACCACCTCCAGGCAATTTTGTTAGAGAGGATTTGTACGCCAGAAAGAGATGGCGGAGGGTACAGTTCTTATCGGAACAATTCTGGCACAGATGGCGCAAAGAGTACTTAACCAACATAAGCCTAAGACAGCAATGGCATTTGCCCAAAAGAAATGTACAAGTTGGAGATGCAGTGATAGTTAAAGAAGAGAATATTCCCAGAAATGAATGGAAACTGGCAAGGGTTGTAAAAGCGAAAGAAGATGATGACGGATTGGTTCGAAAGGTTAAGATTCAAATGGGACAAAGAGATTTAGGGAAGAAAGGTGAACGTGTGAACCAGTTATCTTTTCTTGAGCGTCCGGTTCAGAAGCTAGTGGTACTAGTGCAAAATGAGTCCACTTAAGTAAAAGGTTTCTGAGATGTGAAACAAGGATATGGTTCCAAGGTTAATGTTTTTGGAAAATTACAAGTTTTATTTTGTGTGTAAAATTAACCTTTGTAATTTTGGTGGCAGTGTAGCTGTCGCAGTAAAGAATGTTTTTCTTTTACTGTTTGTTTGTTTATATATATTGTAATACCCATCTAAGAGTTGATTTACACCTGTGTTACGTTACTGCTGCCATCTAGTGGACGGCAAATGACATGCAACCCAGTGGTAGAGAGCGTGTAAACTAGCATACAGTGCTCACGTGCTCAGTTAGCAGAGAGAGAAGCTCAGAAGCTGCAGACTCGGGCACAGAGAGAAGAAGCTCCAAAAGCCCTGAGTAAACTAAAGAAAATGGACTCTAACCACTCCTAAATGTTTGGACAGAAGGCGCACACGGTATGTAATGTGTATTTGTGAGAATGTGGAAGTATTATTTTTGGTTGTGATAAATTTCAAAATGTATTTTTTGTTTTGTTCTTTCGCCGTAGTTTTTCACGGTGGTTGGTCGGAGGTCCAGCTAAGAAAATGTGCTTGCTGTGACAAAATAAATCCTGGCTAAACATCAGTTGGAGCGTGGCTTTATCTGTTTCAAACAAAAAAACCTTTGGGAGCAGTTATACCCATTTTGTATATTGTGTAATAATGATACACTGATGATAAACTGACTTCCCAAAAAAAGCAGCAGCTATACAACGCACTTTTGGTTTGATGGAATTGCCAATTGACCTTGGAATTATATGTGGAAACTTGTTATACTTCCAGTTAACTTTAACTTACAAAATAATTAAAAATATTATAAAAAAGCCAATCCAAATCTAGGCCCATTTTTTGTATTGTGTATCATTGTACAATCTATTGTTATTTATAAGGGTTATCTGTTCAGTGGTGGCTAATTACACACTAAAACAACGTAGAAAATGACTGCAAAGAAAATGCTGCAGCTAGACAACTCACTTTTGATTTGATGGAATTGCCAATTGACCTTGGAATTATATGTGGAAACTTGTTATACTTCCAGTTAACTTTAACTTACCAAATAATTGATATTATAAAAAAAGCCAATCCAAATCTAGGCCCATTGTGTATCATTTTTCCAATCTATTGTTATTTATAAGGGTTATCTGTTCAGTGGTGGCTAATTACACACTAAAACAACGTAGAAATGACTCAAAAAAAAAATATGCTGCAGCTAGACAACTCACTTTTGGTTTGATGGAATTGCCAATGAACCTAGAAATTTTATGATGAAACTTTTTTTAATCCTACTAAATACACTGACATTGTCACACTGCCAACACCAAATTATAATTTTCTTTTTCAAACCAAAGATCACTATGGATCTATTGAATCACAATCGCATAGGTTTATCATATACATGTCAACGTTTACAACATCGAAAATGTTATATTTGGGTTTACATGTATGGGTATTTTCGCTTTATATTATACTAGACTGCTTATAATTTATTGGAATTCTCAGAATTTGGAATGCCGATATAACATTCAATTCACATGTACTTACCTTTTACCCAATTCGACTTTCACCTTTATCAGTGTCTACTGCTGAATGTAAATTACACCTGTGCAACTGCTTACAATTTTACTTAAAAACTGTACCCAATGTAGAGCAATGGATACAGCAGTGGTAATATTTATTAAATTTAACAATTACATTACCATTAAAAATCTTGACACCTTTATGGCTGAACAGCAGGATTAGGGTCATATGAGGCAATGGAATGTGTATGTAATTATTCGCCTTTATCATCCAGTGTTATAATATACAAACCACACTTTTATCCAAAAGACTAACATTTTATTACATTACAAATATTCCTAAAACGTGTTAACAAATGGGGAGCTTTCAGTACTTCGACCAGACTGCCAAAATGGTTTCGGAAGGCTCCGTGGAAGGAAGCCGTCTCTGTCAGCTCATCCCTTCTTAATGCGGCTAACTGCAGGTGTCTTTCGCGCTGTTCGAGCATCCTTTCATGGATCTGCATCTCCTCAGCATGATTCTGGGCCATCAGTGATGCAAGGTCTGCAATGTTGATGGACCTCTTCAGCTTGCCTATATGAAAGACAGAAGTCATTGTATTTAGATAACACCGGATCAAAACATGTCAGAAAAAATATTATGGAATTAAACTGTTGAAAGCCTGTGGTGGGATGCTTCGTTGCTGTATTTAAGCTCAACTGTCATGTTGTTGCCCCTCAGTAGAGTGGATTATATGCAACTTCTGTGGTGATGTGGTTAGGCCCCCCTTCATTTCAAAAAGGATTAATTGTAAAAAGTATTTTGATTTAATGGGTTATTTTTAAAAGAATTTCTTTGTACTGTGGCCTCATAAATCAGAATGGATTAATAGTGTTAGCTGACTTGAAGAATTTCAATCAAGCATTTTGATTTGAAGTCTGTACATGTGCTCCTTTTTTTTTTTTTTTGTGAAAATACAATAGTATTTCCACCACCAACACACCTATAACACTGGGCCACTGTGGCTATGAACACCCCTGAATCTAGTATTTTTATAAACGTAGAAAGACATTTTAAATTCCTTGTTATGCGTCTATAGAAAACAATCACATATAAAAACAACCGGGTGGTAATTTTCAGTTTGTTGTGCCTTACCAGCACTTGACTGGGAGATGCCGGGGCAGTCCAGTGAGGCGGACCCAAGGGATTTGAAAACTGTGTATAGAAGGAAAAAAACACACAATAACGCTCACAAACAAAGTGCAACATGTACCGCAAACACAAAACTTTTTAACCAGAATACAATAAGCTTACGTCAGTGTTTTGTTCACGTGAATACTGAAATAAAAGCGCAATTCTGCAGCTTGATGCCAGGTAGCAGCAAGGTACAGAGGTAGCTAGCTATTAGCGGGCTAGCCATCACCACAATTGCCCACAATCAAACAACTTTCTTTATTGCTAAAATAAAGTGCGCTTTTGACCGAAAGGCAAGAAGACGGACAATAACAAAACAACACTCACCGTCACCGTTTTCCAATTCCGTCGCCGTGTCGAGTCCAAAATTCTCTGCCAATAATAGCAGGCCGGACACTTCCTGGTATATTTTTTCATTGCAAGTTGCCCCACCAACTCGCTCTGGATGTAGTCATCGGCTACGAGGGACAGAAAAGTCCGCACCTCCTCGTTTGTTCATGGAATAAACTTGCGCGTGGACATCGTTATATGAGAACACAATTTTGAATCCAGTCACCGCGGTTACTCACTGAAATTACAAATGGCGGACGTGTAGCTTCAACAGAAAACAAACGGACGCGTTTGGTGACGTTACGTCCTGACCAATCAGCGTTTAGCAGTCGATTGACGTCAATTCACACCTCGCTTTTCGCTCGCCTGTACCCTGCCTCTGAACAGGCACGAAAATCGTAACGGTTAAACCGTGAGGACTTGGGTAGAAATGGCGAAAAACCGAAACAAGTAAAAAAAAAAGTAAAGCCCAGGCGATACTGGTGGAAATGGGGCTTTTGTGAGATTTCATTTGTCTCCGACTGTGACAGGAAAATGGCAGCTCATTTGAATGATGTGACTCTTCCAGCTTTACTGTATGTTAATGATGCTTCCTGCCGGAACCCAAACAACTTAGTGAGTTAGATAAAGCCCCTTTTCCACTAGCACCTACTCAGCCTGACTCGCCTCGACTCTACTCGGCTCAACACGGTATGGTTGGTTTTCCATTACAACTGAGTACCACCTCAAGTGGGTGGGTTCATTACAGGAAGGCGGTGTGGCGGTTTGGTGTAACCCCCACAACAGACTGGTCAAACACAGCGCACGGCTAGAGCAAATAACAGAACAGTGAAATGTGTATTAATGTCTACAGGCAGACTCGTTTCGTCTGGCTCACTTCTGTGATGTTAATGTTGCCTTTCATGCATTGTGCTCATGCGTCCTGTCCTCACTGTGACCTAGGGACTGAGATCAATATGTCTCTCAAATGCAAATGTCTTATGCCTGTTCTGTTATCTCTTTGATCATACCAACTGCTGGGGTATGCCCTTTTGATGTATTGTTGTGGTCGAGTATATATGCTGCAACTCTGTAACGCAAACTCTCTCACTTCTCTCAATTTCACTTCTGCAACTGCTGCTGCAGGACACAGACTTTGTGTCCTCCTTCTCTGAGAGCCTGAGGATCCCGCTCCAGCCTGCACACACTTGGGCTGGAGCGGGGATCCTATGACGGCGGTGTGATTTAATAAACTCTACTTAAAACTCTCAGTTCGCAGTTTACTATCTCTTTGCCGCCGCAGGCGGCCCGTTATCTCATTATGTTGTTCACATGCTGAGGTTTTCACTGATGAATAATGTAAAAGATGCTTAAAATCACAACACTCACCATCTTCCCTGTGAGCAGCCATCAGCTCAGAGACCTCGTGGTATACTTTTTCATTTCGGGTTGCTTTGCCACAACAGAGCCAATGGGGCTGAAAAGTTCATAGTTGTCAAATATGACCACATATAATTTATTTTTCAAGTGCAGGGATCCAAGCATTGCAACACCAAGGGAAGAACTGTTTGCACTGACAGGGAGACTGTTGAAAAATAACATTTGGAGAAATTTGACCACTATATGAACTTTTCAGCACCTACGGAGCATTCTGAAATGAAATACGAAGAGGTCTCAGAGCTGATGGCTGCTCATGTGGAAGATGATGAGTGTTTTGTGATGGTAGAGGTTCAAGATTGCACCGGCGTGTGTGTGGCTGGTCGTCTTCCTCTTTCATTTGTTTTTATTTTTATGTCTAACCCTTTTCACTCAACAAATCAAGTCTCTGCTGGTGTATGATCACCAAACTCTCCTGGATCTCCAGTTTTCTGCTAAAATCCTAGCTTCATTTGACTTTAATGGATAGAAAATTCTGCCTCCACGTCGGGTCCATCCTCCCGCCGGAAGAGTCACCGTGGTAAATGCGATGGTTTTCTGGTAAAGCCCAAGCTCTGTTTGGCGTGCTCTTCTTCCGTTTCCCGAGCAGTGCATGGATTTTCTTCTCCCTTGTTTGTGCTTTGGCACTCCTTGGATCCTATTGATGCTTGCCTGGTACCTGTGACCAGCTTGGATAAGGTTCCCCAGCCCCGCCACCCTTGCTCTTCCCGGCTTTGCCAGCGCAGCGTGATCCTCTGGAACCTGAGCCTGCTGTGTCGGGCTCCCTGGTCTGCTCCACCATAGGCCCCAGCTCCTTCCAGGATTGGCCTGGTAAACGCCAGATCACTGGTAAATAAAACTTTTATCCTCAGGGATTTCTGCACCTCCTGTGGTCTGGATTTCCCCTGTATATGTGAGACTTAGAGTATGTTATGTCCACAAACCTTATATAAAGGAGGCGGCCGAAGGAGTTGCACTGGAACTACTCTTTAACAGGCTGGTCACCATACAGTAAATGCGCAGCATGCAGAGTTTTCCTGGGCAAAGAGGAAGCCCAATGGTGGATGCCCCCGTATCTTGGGCGGTGTGATGGCCCAACCTGCCGCCTTCCGGTTGCATCATCACATTGCTTTTCACAATAAATCCCAATCCCACAACTTGGTTTAGTGTTGGTGACTGTAATGCTTTTTCTGAACTTTTACTGGCTGGTTGGTCTTATTTTAACTCCCCGTGGACATCGGGTTGAGGAGGAGGAATGACAACTATTTGTAAAAATGACTAAATTTAAGCAGTGCTTTTTATCCTCTTCTTTCTCCAATTTTGAAATGACTTTATTTGAGGTGGGTCGCTCTGACCCGGTGCTGCGTGCTATCATTTAACCCCCCCCCCCCCCAATACAGTAAGGATTTTATGAATGACTTTGATTTTTTTGCAGAAATTATGCCAAAATATGACCGAGTCCTTATTGTTGGAGATTTTAATATCCATGTGTGCTGTCTGGATAAGCCATCGGTGAATGACTTTTTAAACCTTATTCTTTCAATTTGGTAGTTTTTACCTGGTGGACCTACTCATGAACACGGACACATATTAGACCTTGTTCTTTCACATGGTTTGTCTGTGTTTGACCTGGAGATTGGTGATGCTGTATTTTCTGACCATATGCTGATTTTATTTGATGCTGTTTTACCCTCTACCAAAGTTAAAACTTGCCTCCTGCTCGCTGCTGTCAAATTTTTAACCTCTCTGTTATGTCTGTAAATAAGTGACCACGGAGGCGGTGCCTGAACTGATGGATGGTTTATTAAATACACACTATTAACTACATGTGTCACAATATATAGTTAGCAAGCTAACAATGTAGCGATACAGGCTGGTGTGTTGGCTAGAGGCGGGGCGACAAAGAGGATGACACCCGCCAACAGTCCCCTTAAGTAGGGGACTGTTTTAACACCTCCCTTAAGTTATGCCACGTGCCGTCCTGCCTCAAATCCTCCACCATCATCCCTGTCCCCAAGAAGCCACGGATCACTGGACTTAATGACTACAGACCTGTAGCGCTCACCTCTGTAGTCATGAAGTCCTTTGAGCGCCTGGTCCTGTCCCACCTCAAGTCCATCACCACCCCTCTCCTGGACCCGCTGCAGTTTGCCTACCGAGCCAACAGGTCTGTAGACGATGCAGTCAACCTGGCCCTCCACTCCATCCTGCAGCACCTGGACTCCCCGGGAACCTACGCCAGGATCCTGTTTGTGGACTTCAGCTCCGCATTCAACACCATCCGCCCCGCTCTGCTCCGGGACAAGCTGTCCCTGCTCAACGTGCCTGACTCCCTCTGCAGGTGGATCATCGACTTCCTGACGGACCGGAGGCAGCATGTGCGGCTGGGAAAGACTGTCTCAGACTATACTAGCATCAGCACCGGATCACCCCAGGGCTGTGTACTTTCCCCCCTACTCTTCTCCCTTTACACCAACTCCTGCACCTCCAGCCACCAGTCTGTCAAGTTGATCAAGTTTGCGGACGACACCACCCTCATCGGGCTCATCTCCAACGGCGACGAGTCCGCCTACAGGAGAGAGGTGGCCCAGCTGGCGTCCTGGTGCAGCAATAACAACCTGCAGCTGAACGCTCTGAAGACAGTGGAGATGATTGTAGACTTCAGGAAAGTCACTACTCCTCTGCCCCCCCTCACCCTCTCAGGCTCTCCCATCACCACTGCTGATTCCTTCCGCTTCCTAGGCACTACCATCACCAGGGACCTCAAATGGGAGCTGACCATCAGCTCACTCATCAAAAAAGCCCAGCAGAGGATGTTCTTCCTGCGGCAGCTGAGGAAGCTCAAGCTACCCACCAAGATGTTAGTGCAGTTCTACACAGCCATCATCGAGTCCATCCTCACCACCTCCATAACCGTGTGGTACGCAGGAGCCACTGCCAGGGACAGACTAAGGCTGCAGCGCGTCGTGCGCACTGCTGAGAAGGTGATCGGCTGCAAGCTCCCATCTCTCCAGGATCTGTACATCTCCAGGACCCGGAGGCGTGCTGGCCGGATCATAGCCGATCCCTCACACCCTGGTCATGTACTGTTTGCCCCCCTCCCCTCTGGTAGAAGACTTCGGTCCATCCAGACTAAAACCTCCCGTCACATGAACAGCTTCTTCCCCTCTGCCATTAGACTGCTGAACACTAAGTGACTCTCGTGCACCATGTACAGCAGCTCAACCAGACTCATGTCAATCATCACTGTTTTCTTCCTGCATTACCGACTGCACTATATAGTTCTCCACAGTATCTGCTGCTGGCTAATATATATTTTAACTGTTGACCAGTATCACTTAATCTTATCCTACACTTTATTACATGTATAGTTTATTTCTCTTATCTTATCATGTTTAATGTTGCAGCATTGTACCGAGACAAATTCCTAGTTTGTGTACTACATGAACAATGGCAATAAACCTGATTCTGATTCTGAAGTAGGCACAGTGTGCTGACGTCATCCATGAATCCTACGTCACGCTCATGCTGCCTATCTGTTACTATTTCAGTACCTAACATCTACCTCCCCCTTGAAAAAATTCAAAACATTATGAATACAATTCACAATAGCCCTCTCTCTCTCTTTTAATTACACTCACCACAGTTTTTTTTTTTTAATACTATAACAAGCAGAGAAATACAACCTGGGCCACCGGGTAGATTGCCGGTTAACCCTGTACGACTGTGTGGATTATTCTGCCATTACTGAACCAGTCGTGCTCTGACAAACATGTCAAAAACAGCCACTGCTTACAGTTCAACTTCAGGAGCCTATGTCGAGCCCATGGTTGGCACAGCCCTGGAGATGTCGGCAGTGGCAGGCCTGGGTGCCATCTTTAATCATCGGTAATCTGGAAAATGGTTAGGCCCAGCCATCCGGTGATCTGCATCAATGGGGACAGGAACATCCGCAGGCCACCTGGGCATTTGGGTGGGTGGACCCGAACCCAATCAAGTACTGTGAGCGGTGATCTGTTTGGCTGCACTCAGCGCTTTTGTTCGCTTGTCCCTGATGCTGGTTGCAGCTGTGTCAGTGTGACACTCACGCTGGCAGCAGGACATACCCCCGGTTGGCGTTGTCCTGCTGGATCCTGCTGGGCCACGAACTCTGTATCCCGCAGCACTGTGGCGGATCTGTGCTTCTGACGCCAGGCGCAGATAACAGATGAGTCTGGTTTCTGCCCTTTTTCCTCGCTGTCTTCCCCTTGCGGTGTCAAGCTCTGAGTGGCTGTATCCCTGTCCAGGCATGTTGCGCTCCAAACATTAGCGTCCCAACAGAGCCTAAGGTTTTGTCAGAGGGCAAAACCCAGTTCATTATCCCTGTGTAAAGGCACCTGGAAAATGAACATTGAGAGGACTGTTGACCTGTAGCAAACTGCCAGCAATACGGTCCCTACAATGCTGATGTGTGTGTGCCCAAAGCCATATAACTCCACCAGAATCTTCTCAACAGGACAGCTGGGGAAAAGTCTCTTAACAGTAACCCGATTCAGCACTGACCTCACAGTGGCGGTGTCCAGCAGCAATGGTACATCGGTGTCCAGTTTTATGTGCACCACATGTACACCGAGTCTCCGGAGTTCACAAAGTGAATGGTAGTCACCGGTGAGTCTTTTTGGCTGTGTGGCTGCTTTGATGTCCATCGTGATGATCGGAACACCTTGGTGAAGCAATTGAGCTTTCGGCCAATCTCCAAGCTACCTTTTATTTCAAAAATATTGGAGAAAATAGTTTATTTCCAGTTGAAGGCTTTTTTGAATGAGCATGATATGATGGAGGTGTTCCAATCTGGTTTGAAAACCCTACATAGTACAGAGTCAGTACCATTAAGGGTTTTTAATGACATCCTTTTGATGTCTGATTCTGGTGATTGTGATTCTTGTTCTTCTTGACCTTCTTGGCCTCTTTTGATACAGTGGAGCATGACATTTTAATTTCTCGCCTGCAGTATCTTGTGGGTATTTCTAGTACTGCATTGGAATGGTTCAGGTCCTATATAACCGATAGAACCATGTGTGAAAGCCTTCCTGGCTCTGAATCTTCCTCTGCTTCCCTGTCATGTGGGGTCCCACAGGGTTCAATTTTAGGACCCTTTCTCTTTTCACTTGATCTGCTTCCATTGAGTTTAATTCTTAGAAAGCATGGTATCTCCTTCCACTATTACACTAACGACTGTCAGGTCTATGTTCCATTAAGGCAGAAGGAGGCCTTCTCAATTAAATCACTTCTTGAATTCCTTAACAACATTAAAGATTGGATGGCTTTAGACTTGAATGAATGAATGAATCTTTATTTCGGATAGATTAAAAGTACAGATTAAAAGAAACAGAATAATATAACAAAGGGGGGAAAAATCCAACAAGGTCAAATTAGACAATAACTCCTCTGATTATACTGTTCAACATAAGTTATCCAAAATGGGTGATGGCTGAAGCCGCAGCTTATATTGCCCACCCATATTCCATCCAAGAATTCAAAAGAAAAACAAAACAAGAGCGATTACAATTCAGAACAAAGCTAAGACAAAATGTGACAAAAAACTAAGCTACAACACAACGCAGACTGGATATGACAATCCTTATGTGATATTACATGTCATCTTGTATATATGATTGGAGTATTTCTTCCTTTAGTTTTTGTTTAAATTGTCCAAGCGTTATACATCATGTTTGTTTTATATGAATTTCCCCATACTTCAGTACAATATGTCATGTATGGGAGTATTAATGAATGATACAAGGTATATAGTGTGGGTTGATTCAGCAAATATTTCACTCTGTGTAGTATTGCAATTGATTTGGATATTTTACCTTTAATATAATTAATATGTGACTTCCAACACAGTTTATTATCAATTATTACTCCAAGAAATTTAGTTTCCAATACCATTTCAATCTCTACACCATTTACACTGAGTTTAGATACTAAGTTGTTGTGATGGTTGTTAAAAACTATAAATTTTGTCTTACTTAAATTGAGCATTAATTTGTTTAAATTAAACCACAGTTTGAGCTTTCCTAATTCCTTTCCCAGTGTATCCAAAAGTTGTTCCAAATTGCTTCCACTGCATAATAAATTAGTGTCGTCGGCAAACAATATTAAATGCATTTTTTCTGAAACTTTACATATATCATTTATATACATATTGAATAACAATGGCCCCAAAACTGAACCCTGTGGGACTCCACAAGTAACCTTCAGTAACTGTGAGTTTTAGTTACCATCACATGCATACTGATATCTATTCTTTAAGTAACTACATAATCAGGACAGTGCTACCCCCCAATACCACAATTTTGTAGTTGCTTTAATAATAAATTATGATCCACTGTATCAAATGCTTTTTTAAGATCCAGGAATACCCCAACTGAATACTTTTTATTTTCAACGGCAGTTGATATTTTTTCTATAAATTCCATTAGAGCAAATGCAGTTGTCCTCTTGTGTCTGAACCCATATTGCTGCTCACACAATAAATTATTCTTCAGTATGAAGTTGTCAGTTCTCTCATAGAATAATTTTTCAAGTATCTTGGAAAATTGCGGCAATAGTGAAATTGGTCTATAGTTTGAGAATTCCCCTCTGTCACGCGTCTTGTATATCGGAATTACTTTAGCTATTTTCATTGCATTGGGAAATATACCTGTTTGGAGAGACAGGTTACAGATATACGTCAGTGGTTTCACTAAGCATTCAATAATAGTTTTGACTAAGAGCATGTCAATACCATCACAGTCCGTAGATTTTTTACTTTTAAACGATTTAACAATTTCAATGACCTCTCTCTCGTCTGTGTTCTTTATGAAAATGGAGTCTTTCATAGCAGTGTTTTTGCTTATTGTATCGCCTGTAGGTGCCGTAATGGGTATTTCTCAAGCCAAATTAGGACCAATGTTAACAAAAAACTTATTAAATTCATCTGCAGGTGAAACTGCATTCACACTCTGAGTCGTTTTATTATTTTTTGAAAAATCGGTTGGGTAGCTTGTATTTCTGTTTTTATTTCCAAGAATATTGTTAAGAATTGTCCATGTATTTTTAATATTGTCTCTGTTTTTCTCCAGTTCTTTACTGTAATAGTCTCTTTTACTACATCTTATTATATATGTTAACTTATTTTTGTATGTTTTATACCGCTGTTCTGCTTCTTTTGTCCTTTTCTTTAGGAAAGCTTTATATAATAAATTTTTCTTTTTACACGCCTTTTGTAATCATTTGGTTAACCATGGCTTATCGACAAATTTATGATTAAGTTTTTTCTTTACTAATGGACAATTTTTTTCATAAAGAGTGGTTACAATGTTTATAAATGTGTCATAGGCTTCATTTACATCTGATACATAGACTTTTCTCCAGTCTTGCTTCAACAAGTCCTCTTTAAAAGAACTGATTGCATTTTGTGATTTGTATCTGAACAATTTTAATTTTTTTTCTGTATTGGCCCCCGTGTGGCCATGGATAAATGCAAAGGTTGGCAAATGGTCACTTATATCATTTATCAATAATCCACTTTCTATTTTCTTATCAATAATATTAACAAACAGGTTGTCAATAAGTGTAGCAGTGTGAACTGTGATTCTACTGGGATGTGTTATTGTGGGATATAGACTCATGCTGTACATAGAATTCATGAACTCTGTAATTACATTTTGTTGATATGGATTTAGTAGATCAATATTGAAATCTCCACAAATTACTACCATTTTTTTACTAGTAATATTATTGTACAGCTCGACTAATTTATCTCTGAATGTCTCAATGCAAGTTCCTGGCATTCTATATATGGGTGTTTTTATTTATTAGGGGTCCAATGTGTGACATTGGTGGCAAAATTTAAAATTGATCAGATCTGCACATGAAATTGACTAATCACTATCCAATTGTGTCAGGTTTATGAAACTATTAACTATTTTTGTAACGGCATTCGCGTTCAGGAACTCTTGAGGATGAGCGCTCACTTCAACTACTTGTAAATGGAGACGTAAACAGGACACTCGGCCTTTTGTTTCCCCGTGTGCCAATGCACTTTGCAGTGGCACACGTTTTACACGAAACAACTTCAACACTTCCAGTGTTTTTCACGCATCAAAACTCATCAACAGCTACATTTTCATGACATATTAAGATGTGATAACATGTATACATACCTTCAAATTCTCCCTGTTTGTTGGATAAGACGTAAAATCACAAAAGGCGTAAATGTGGGACACGGAAGTTTGGACCTTCGATAACTTCAATATAAAGTGACCACGGTTAATTCTCTCCACATGGGTTGAGCACATCCGGGGTAGAGAAAATAAAAGTGCTTTCCCAGGGCGGTCACCTCGCCAGACGGGGCTGCGCGCGGCCTACCATGACCGAAGACGTAAATTTTTTAAAGGACACCATATTTGATGTGTCATAAATGTTTGAGATTTTATTGAAATATTCTACATCTGAGCTTCACAAAGACTGATCTCCTTTTTACGTGTATGGTTTGGGATTTGAAAGGTGCAAAGTGAAAAGCATCAGCACTTCCTGTTTTCTGGTTACTTTACCAAATAACTTGCATGTTGCTGCGTAAATTCGGGGACACGGAAATTTACGTCGTGCGAGTAAATTTGCAGGGGTCGCCGTACAAAAACCATAGATCCGATCACATTGGGGAATGTTTTATTTTGAATTTGCATTACAACTCTCTTATCTCTTGCATAAATGAGTAGAAAGAGTTACTCAGAGATCACTTTACAGTACTTTGAAATTGATGCGATTTTCATGTCACACAAAAACTGGGAAAAATGAGGGGACACGACCAATAGTTTCGATTCTAACGGCAAAATCAATGATTTTTTTTAAAAAATTGCAATGCAAGTCTGAAACTCTTTTATGTTCCCTTGCATATTATAAAAACGAAACCAACATCTGCAAATTACAGAAAAAGAGAGAGCGCTTGAAAGTCGGATACCCCTGATATAGTGCACTGGACCCCCCCCCCCAAAAAAAAACAAAAAACAAAAACACCCATATACAACTTATAATTAGATTTTTTGTTTTATCTTGGTCAATCTCAACAGTAACACATTCCAAAATCCCTGGTAGTGCAAAGGACATTCCATTTACAAGCTTACACCTATACAGGTCATCAATATACAGTGCAACACCACCACCCTTTTTTTGAGATCTGTTAATATAAAACATCTGATATCTCTCTATTGCCATCAGAGGAGCCTGCTCTTCATGAAGCCAGGTTTCAGAGACTGTGATAGCTGGAAATTTTCTGTCCAGCTGTTTTAAATAGTCCTGAATCTGTGGAAAGTTTTAAGACTTCTGCTGTTGAAGTGTATTATTGATAGTTTACCATCTAGTTGCACTTGACTTTTGAATTGCTTTTCAGTGTAATATTCACAATGATTATGAATATTATTGAAAAAGTGGTTATCAGGATCAATATCATTCTCCATCTCTTGTAGTTTATGTTCAGCATAATGACATATTTTCAGAGTTTGAATTTCCTCACTCTGTGTCAAATGACTTCCTCCAACTGGGGATAATTGATGTCTTCTCAAGTCAGTCATAAGTTTTGTTTGTTTTTAGTTTTTAGTTTTTTTAAAGTACATTGACATGGTGTCACAGAAGAACTATTCTTGTTGTGTGTGTGGATATGGATTATCATAGTCTCTTAATTTTCTTAATCAGTGTTAATCTATATTTATTTAAGTCAGTAATCTCTCTGATTATTATACTCTTTGCTTCCTCAGGTGTTCCATTTAGTTTGATCCAAACTCTACAATTTCTTGTCCAAGTTGCCTGTATCTTATTTTGTCTTTTCAGCATCCGTGCTTGCCGTGCTATTTCAGCATTAGTTTTTGTTAGATGTTCATTTAGGTAAACTTCTGTTCCCCGTAGCTTTCTGGCCTGCCTCAGTATGTCATTCTTTACCCTTCTGTTCACAAAGCGCATCACAATTGATTTCTTTGTTTTATTATTCTTTCTGGGTAAAGCATGACAGGCTGAAATTGCATTTGCTTCGACCTTTATATTTCTGCTATCAAGGAACTGAAGCACCTGGTTTTCCAGGGAGACTGATTCACTTGTGGGAGCCTCCTCACCTCTCCATCCTGCTGTAGCATGAGCATATGATTGGTATTTAATGTTTAGTCTACTTATAATTAGATCATCCATACGAGAACATTGTCCATGATCCTCAACGCATCGCTCCAAGTCCGCAATTTTTTTTGTCTTTTTCCTTAATTGTTAATTTTAATTCTCGGACTTCTTCCATTAGCCCTATTATTTTAGCCTGCTGACTAGCCACTTTGGTCAGTTCTTCTGACAAGAAGTTCAGAGATTTTTTGATCTCTTCCATTTCCTCCTTTTTTGGTAGCATTTTTACTGACCTGTTGGTAGTAAAACAATCTCTGCTGGTGTCGCCGGTATCCGATCCGACCGACCTCGAATCCAGCTGGGCCTCAGCTAGCCCCCTCTGCTGCTAGTCCCGCTGCAATTGAGCTCCTGTCCAGCCGGGGTACCAGCCGCTCCTCCACCGAGTCCCGCCGGCTGCCGCCGCTGTAGTTGAGCTCCGATCCTGCTCCTGTCCAGCTGGGGTCCCGGTAGTTTCTCCGCTGAGCCCCGCCACCTACCGCCGTCTTCCTCAGTAGATCCTCCGCTGAGCCCCGCCACTGTATCTGGCCTCCGACTCAGGCTCTTGTTTGGCCGGGGCCCCGGTTGTCCTCCACTGGTCCCCGTCTCCCACCACCGCTGCACCCGAACTCCGATCCAGCTCAGGTCCAACTGTTGCCTCGGTTAGTTTCTCCGGCGAGCCCCCATCACCGGGGACAGAGCCGCTTCGTGTCGGTGTTAGGTGCTACGACTAGCTATGACGTTAGCTATAGAGATAGCGTTAGCTTAGCAAACGCTTCGGGTAAAGCGTCGCAGCGAACCACGAAAAGAAACGCCAATCAATTTACTCCTTAAGTTTTCTTAAGGAGTTTTCTTAAGTTTTCTTACTCCTTAAGACTTCTTAAGTTTAAATGAAAAGAAGACAGAAATGATTGTGTTTTGACCCAGTGGCTCCTGTGAGTCCCTCCTGTTGACCTGGGCCCCTTGGAAGGGTTTGTCCAACCTACTGTTACTAATCTGGGTTTTAAGATGGACAGTGATTTTAAATTAAGATAAGATAAGCCTTTATTAGTCCCACAATGGGGAAATTCCAGGATTGCAACAGCACAGGGATAGCAACACTCAGAGCAACAATCAGAAGGCAAGAGAAAAAACAAGAGCAGCGAGTATACATATGTACATATAAATATAAATATATGTGTGTGTATATATATATATATATATATATATATATATATATATATATATATATATATACACACTACCATTCAAAAGTTTGGGGTCACCCAGACAATTATTTTGTGTTTTCCATGAAAAGTCACACTTATTTACCACCATGAGTTGTAAAATGAATAGAAATTATAGTCAAGACATTGACAAGGTTAGAAATAATGATTTGTATTTGAAATAATAATTTTTTCCTTCAAACTTTGCTTTCGTCAAAGAATCCTCCATTTGCAGCAATTACAGCATTGCAGACCCAACATGATTGCACAAGGGTTTTCTAATCATCCATTAGCCTTCTGACGCAATGAGCAAACACGTTGTACCATTAGAACACTGGAGCAATAGTTGCTGGTAATGGGCCTCTATACACCTATGTAGATATTGCACCAAAAACCAGACATTTGCAGCTAGAATAGTCATTTACCACATTAGCAATGTATAGAGTGTATTTCTGATTAGTTTAAAGTTATCTTCATTGAAAAAAAGTGATTTTCTTTCAAAAATAAAGAAATTTCTAAGTGACCCCAAACTTTTGAACGGTAGTGTGTGTATATATATATATGTAAATATATAAACACAAAGTGCGGAGCATTGTAGCTAGATGGAATAAATATGTAAATATATAAACACACACAGTGAGGAGCATTGTAGCTAGGTGGAATGAAACAGCACAACCGTCTACTTAGTTATCCTACATGGTATGATTATGTACCCATACATATTCTCACCCTCCATAGCGACCGGTATTTACCTAGTTGTATACCGGAGGGGACCACTGTGTAAGTCTATTGCGTCTTTTGCATTCAATACTATTAGGTTGTCACGTCTTTTTGCTATCTCTGCGAGCAGCCCTGCTTAGGTTGTACAGTCTGACAGCCATAGGTAGGAAGGACCTGCGAAACCTCTCGGTTGTGCACCTAGGATGATGTAGTCTGCTGCTAAATGAGCTCCTCAGTGCATTTAGTATGTCCTGCATAGGGTGGAACTCGGACTCCAGCAGAGATGACAGTTTAGCCACCGTCCTTCTCTCTCCCATCTCCTCCACTGCGTCGAGGCGCTTCCCCAGGACAGAGCTAGCTTTCTGGATCAGTTTGTTCAGTCTCTTCCTATCAGTTGCTGTAATGCCACTGCCCCAGCAGACCACTCCAAAAGTGATGGCTGTTGCCACCACCGTGTCATAGAATGTCTTCAGCAGCGCCCCTTGTACACCAAAAGACCTGAGCCTCCTCAGTAGGAACAGCCTGCGCTGTCCCTTCTTGTAGAGTGCGTCAGTATTGTGTGACCAGTCTAGTTTATTGTTCAGATGAAAACCCAGGTACTTATAGGATTTCATCTCTATGTCTGTTCCCTGTATATTTACTGGTGCTGTGAGGGGTTGTCCTTGGCTGCGGCAGTCCACCACCAGCTCCTTAGTTTTCCTCGCATTGATCTGGAGGCAGTTCCGATGGCACCAGTCCACGAAATCCTGGATAAGCCCTCTGTACTCAGCTTCATCTCCGTTGGAGATGAGGCCAACGATCGCAGAGTCGTCAGAGAACTTCTGTAGATGGCAGTGTGTTGTGTGAGAAGTCCGCAGTACAAAGGGTGAAGAGGAAGGGAGCCAAAACCGTTCCCTGGGGGGCCCCCGTGCTACCGATGATCGTGTCGGACACACAGTCCCGGGTTCTCACAAACTGAGGCCGGTTTGTGAGGTAGTCCAGGATCCATGATGGCAGGTGCCGGTCCACCCCTGGGCACAGCAGCTTGTCCTTCAGGATCATCGGTTGGATGGTGTTGAAAGCACTGGAGAAGTCAAAGAACATGATCCTCACTGCATTCCCGGGCTTCTCCAGGTGGGACAGAGAACGGTGAAGGAGGATTAAATTAGGATTAAATGAAATTAGACTGTCAAATTGCTGCTGTAGTGAAGTGCAGCTTTGTTTCATTTAAGGCAACTGGAAAAAGTTAAACCCATCCTTTCAAAGCAGCACTTTGAAACAGTAATCTATGCCTTTGTTACATCACAGCTGGATTACTGTAATGCAATTTATTTTGGACTCAGCAAGTCTTCCCTCTCACATCTCCAATTGGTTCAAAATGCAGCTGCACGTCTTTTAACCGAAACACGAAAGAGGGACCACATTACACACATTTTAGCTTCCCTCCACTGGCTGCCTGTACACTTTAGGGTTCATTTCAAAATCATTGTATCTGTTTCTAAATCATTAAATGGCCTTGCACCACCTTACCTCTCTGAGCTTCTTCCCTTTTACACTCCTGCTCGGTCTCTCGGGTTAGCTGATCAGCTGCTCCTGGAGATACTGAGATCAAAGAAGACGCTCAGTGGGGGCAGAGCTTTTTTTGTTGCTGCTCATAAACTGTGGAATAGTCTCCCTTTGCCTATTAGGCAGGCTCCATAACTGTCCATTTTTAAAACTTATTATAATGTTGGGGCTGTGATAAGGGGGCGGGGATTCTCCCGGCATGCTTGCACCGCGGAAGATTCAAAGATTGTTATTATTCATGTGTTGTAAGTGTTATTGCTGTGCCATTATAACTGCATTATAATGGCACAACAGTGCTATAAGACCAGTTAGCGTTGTTTCCCTGTATGTGATGGATCATTTGCTTGTGTCACCATAAGTTAGATGGGGGTCTGTGTAAATGACCTCCCCTCCATTCTATGTTGTGAGAGCATGCATAAATAAAGCCTTTTTCATCACAGTCGTCTCTCCTTCTTGTGTGAACTCTTACAACATCACACTGGTGTCAGGAGTGGGATCATGGAGCAGATGGAAGCCAGAATCAGAGCGGAAATTCAGCAGCTTGAGTGGTTCATCGCTCAGCTGGGGATGGATGACAGAGCTGATACACGACCCCTGGGGCTGCTTGCCGGGATGAATAGGGCAGCGGACCCTACTGGACAAGCATACCCCGCCTTCTGCCTTTCTCAAGGCAGAGCAGGCTAAGCAGAGCATATCGGCCCCGCTTCCTGCCCTTTTCAGGGCAGGACAGGCCGGCGCTTCAACTGTGACCAGGGGCGGCGATCGACCAAGGGGCGACCCTCCCACCAATCCACCAACGGGCCAAACTTCCCCGCTTTAACGGTGAAACCCTGCTGGATGACTATCTGGTCCAGGTCGAGCTGGCTGCCATGCTGAACGGCTGGTTGCGATGGCCCTGGAGGGAAGGGCTTTCCGCATGCTGTCCGATCTCCAGCCCGAGGAACATTGCAGCTGGCCAGCCCTACAAGGAGCACTCCGGAGGCAGTTTGGGAGAGCGGCCAATGCTGAGCATGCCAGGAACAGCTGGCCAACCGCTGGCAAGGCAGCCGAGAGAGCCTGGGAGCCTACGCAGTGGACATATAGCTGCTGACGTGGTGTGGCTACCTGGATTTTGAGCCCTTCATTCGGGGGCTAAGCCTGGCCCAGCTCCAGAACCACATCCAGATTCATGCTGCGAGCAGCTGGGAGACGGCTGTGGCAGAAGCGGAGCGGGTGGGACCGCAAATGGATTATGCAGCTGATGCGTCGGCGCTGAGGTAGAGAGCCTTCCCGGCCACAGCTGAGAGCAAAGTGGAGAAGGAGGAACTGCGCCGGACCACAGCGGCGCGGCCAGGGAGAAGACGGCAATGGCGGTGTGAGGAAGGATGCTTCTGCTGCGGGGAGCCAGGATACATCAGGCAGTACTGCCCAGCACCCACCCCGCCACAAACCGGCCCCTTGCCAACTTTAAACTAGAGTGAGATGGTATGGATGGGGACTTGCCGCCTCCCACAGACATTTTGCCCGATGAATTGTCACCACGTTTGGGCCAAATTGGACACTCACTAGGGATCTACCTACAGTGCAGTCTGGACAAGACGCCGATCCGGGCCCTGATCGACACCGGTTCTACCATCTCCCTCGTCTGACCCAGAGTGCTGCCCGGTATGGATGAGGCAGAACTGCAGGAGGGGTGGGAACCCACCGGGTGCTGCGTCACCACAGTCACCAGTGAGCGCGCCAGACTGGGAGGGCAGTGGGTTCTTGTGGTGGAGGTGGCCGGCCAGAACACAAACCACCCGTTCTGGCTGGCTGACCTTCAAGATCCCTGCATCATTGGACTCGACCTGCTCGCAGCATGGGGAGCAACAATTGACACTGCCAGATCATCCCTCCTGCTGGGGGCTCAGACCATCACGCTCTGCAGCGGGACCTAGAAGAGGAACCCGTGGGCCTGCGTGATTGAGGGGCCGCCAGAACGGACCGAACCTAGCGGGTCACCACCAGAACTGGACACAGCGGCACCACAAGCCAGAGCAGAGGGAGCGCAATCGCCGATAGAGACAGGAAGGGGGGAGGGCCGCAGCGGAGTGGATCAGTATGTCAGCAGAAACACAGCAGGCAGTCGAGGAATTGTTCCAGCAGAGCTGCAGCGGACTAGAATCAGGACAGAGACGCCAGCTCCAGGAGCTGTTGGACTGCTACACGGACATCTTCGCTGCCAAGGATGAAGAGTATACCTGAACCAGCTTGGTGCAGCATGGGATCAACACAGGTGAGACCAGGCTGATCCGTCTCCACCCCCGCCATCTGCCTTTTTCAAGGCGGGTGGTGGCAGAACAAACAATACGGGAAATTCTGGAGGCAGATGTTATTGAGCCCTTCAGCAGCTCCTGGGTGGCACCGGTGGTTCTGGTTAAGAAGGACGGTTTGTGGCAGTTCTGTGTGGATTACCGGCGCCTGAATGACGTTACCCGCAAGGATTCCTACCCTCTGCCCTGCATCGATGACACGATGGATTACATCACTGGCTCCAGCTGGTTCAGCTTGCTGGACCTCAGCAGCAGCTATTAGCAGGTAGAGCTGTCACATGAGGCCAACCAGAAAACAGTTTTCTCCATCGGGCAGGGACTGTATCAGTTCAAGGTGATGCCGTTTGGACTTTGCAACGCCCCGGCCACCTTTGAACGTCTGATGGAGCGAGTGTTGGCTCACGTGCCCCGGAGCCACTGCATTGTTTACCTGGATGGCCTGCTGGTTCACGCAGCTGATTTTGATGGCACCCTGTCCAACCTCCGGGAAGTATTAGACATCATCTGACAGGCCGGGCTGCGGCTGCACCCGCGGAAATGCCACTTTTTTTTGGCAAAAGACCACCTTCCTGGGCCACATCTTCAGCGCAGCGGGAGCTGCCACTGATCAAGAGAAAGTAGCAGCGGTGAAAAACTGGACGGTGCCATGGGATGTGGCAGAGCTAAACAGTTTTCTCGGACTGTCCTCCTATTATAGGAAATTTGTGAAAGACTTCACCACCAACGCCAGCCCGCTGCATCAGCTGACACAGAAGGGCCGTGCGTTTCAGTGGAGTGAGAACTGTGCTGCTTCTTTTTTCCGGCTTCGCTCGGCACTCATTGGAGCCCCCATCCTGCAGTATCCCGACCCAAACCGCCCTTCCGTTATGGACACTGACGCCAGCAACCAGGGCATTGGGGCAGTGTTATCCCAGGAGGGAGAACACAGAGAGCAGGCAGTTGCTTTTTTCAGCCGCACTCTCAGCAGAGCCGAAAGGAATTATTGTGTTACTCGCAGAGAGCTGTTGGCTGTCATCCAGACGCTTCATCATTTTCACTCGTATGTGTACGGGGGGAGGTTCCAGCTCAGGACGGATCATGCTTCCCTGACCTGGCTACTGAACTTTTAAAGAGCCGGATGGACAGTTGGCGAGATGGCTGGAGGCACTGCAGGATTATGATTTTCAGATTGTGCATCGGGCAGGCCGCTTCCATGCCAATGCTGATGCGCTGTCTCGGCATCCCTGTGCTGCGGAGGACTGTCGGCACTGCCAGCGGGCAGAGGATCAAGTCCAAGCTGTCCCACGGGTTGCTGCTCTCTGGACCGCTGCGAGCAGGAATAACACATTGTGCACAGCTCCTCCTCGCATAATAGTCAGCTCTCCCCAGCGATGATGTCAAGGAGGCCCTTGGCACACAGCAGCTGCAGAGCGAGCAGGACAGAGAACCGGTCATTTCCCGGGTTCGGCAGTGGCTGGACACGGGCCAGCGGCCCACCTAGGAGACTTTGTCTGTGCTGGAACCAGAGACCAAGGCCCTATATTCCCAGTGGGCTGTCACGAGGGTGTGGTGTATCGGCAGTGGCAAGCTCCAGCTGGGCAGCATCAAGTCTGGCAGCTGCTGGTTCCCCGGCGGCTCTGCCCCAATGACATAGAGCTCCATGTCCATCGCTGCGACACCTGCACGGCTCAGAAAGGGCTGACTCAACAATCCCACGCCCCTTTGCAGCAGTACCGGGTGGGAGCACCGATGGAGCGGGTAGGAGTGGACATTCTGGACCCTCTCCCTGACCACGGAAAGGGGGAACCGCTACGTGCTGGTCACAATGGATTACTTCACCAAATGGCCAGAGGCGTATGCGGTCCCTGATCAGAGCGCTGCCACCGCAGCATCAAAGCTGGTGAACGAGATGTTTTGTCGGTTCGGTGCACTAGAGGAGCTGCACAGTGATCAGGGACGGAACTTCGAAGCAGAGGTCTCCGGGGAGGTCTGCAGGCAGCTGGGCATCCGGAAGACGCGGACCACCCCGCTGCACCCGCAGAGTGACGGCCTGGTCGAGCATTTCAACTGGACCCTTACCACCCAGCTCACTGTCCTAGGAGACCAGCAACAGCGAGACTGGGACCTGCATCTGCCCTTTGTTCTGTGAGTGTACCGGACGGCAGCACAGGAATCCACCCAGTGCACTCTTGCAGCGCTGATGTTTGAACGCGAGCTGCACACACCGGTGGATTTGGTGTTCGGCCAACCCCCCGGAGCCGGAGGTGGAGGGAAAACCAGGGTTGGATTATTTGTTTTTCTTGACAGAACGGCTCCACATGGTGCACGGACTGGCTCGGGAGGCCCTGGCAGAGGTGGGGAGTCGGCAGAAGCTGGCATATGACTCCCACTGCCAGGGGAGGGACTTTGCACCAGGGGATCGAGTCTGGGTTTTCTGCCCGGAGCGCAAAAGGTGACTGTTGGCAAAATTGGCGAGCCATTGGCCGGGACCATGCGTGGTCCTACAAAGACTATCAGATGTAACGTCCAGGGTGAGGCTGCAGAAAAGGAACCGGGTCATAGTGCTCCACCGTGATTGTCTGGCGCCGTACCAGCCATCTGCCCCACGGGTGGTTGAGCCAAAGGCTTCATCCTGACCAGATACTCTGGCCAAGGCACAAATGGACAAAAATGGGCCTGTATGTGCTGGTTGCCAACAACGGTGGCCACTCCGACACCTGGACGGATTTGTGTTGGACTTTTGAGCTTGACTTTATTATTCTGGGGACAGAAACCAGTCTGGGGGGGACAGTGTAACGTCGGGGCAGTAATAAGGGGGCGGGGATTCTCCCGGCATGCTTGCACCTCGGAGGATTCAAAGATTGTTATTATTCATGTGTTCTAAGTGTTATTACTGTGCCATTATAACTGTGTTATAATGGCACAGCAGTGTTCTAAGACCAGTTAGTGTTGTTTCCTTCTATGTTGTGAGAGCGTGAATAAATAATTCCTGTTTCGTCACAGTCATCTCTCCTTCTTGTGTGAACCCTTACAGCATCACATTATCTTAAAATTCATTTTTAACTCCTTGGCCTTCAACCCAGCATGAGACATTGATTTTACTTGTTTTATTGTTTTTTCATGATTGTCATTTTTACCTGTCGTTTTATACTTTTTCAGTTGTCTTTTATTTCCTTTTATGTCTTATGTCTTTCACATTTTATTTATTCTTGATGTACAGCAGTCTGTGTCAGCTGTAGTTGTTTTTAAAGTGCTTTTGAAATAAAGTTGGATTGGATTGGTGTTGATTTGTGTGTAGCAATTTATTTCGTTACTTATCACAGAAATAATAAATAGTCAAGGCCAAATTTACAAATGGCAATTTTGAATCTTGTGAAGACGTTGCTCTCATCCACTGATTTTACACCCTGGCCAATCATCGGCCTGCAATATGATGATGTCACATTTTCAGCTCGACTTAGCATGGTTGGAACCTCACTGAAGTAGCTCCCAAAAAAGTATCAGGTACTAATGGGAAACCCTACAAACCGAGTAGAGTCAAGGCGAGTAGGGCTGAGTAGATACTAGTGGGAAAGGGCCTTTAGTGGCACAACTGTAGTTTTTATGACTACTCTGTATATTCTAACCCAACTAGGCATCTGCTTTCTCAACTGGCTCATTAATCCAGACTTGATTAGGTATCTCGCCTTACACCTCTGGTGTAATATTGCTTAATGTATCTATGTGTTTCATAAACACATTATTAAATGATTGTGATACATGACAAAATATGATTTTTGTTTGTTTAACCAGTTATTTTTGCTTCGCTGAGAAAAAAATGTCCCATCTAAATGTACCCAGTTAACTGTTGCTAAGCATCACAATAAAAGAACAGGCCTAATGTCATTTCACACACATGTAGCCACATTAAATATTGTCCATTTCAGAAGCCAGTGCTTATAATACATACCGGTCACCTGTTGGATGGTAACGATTTGGCTTCAGAACATGTCGCTAACTTTTTCTAGGCATTTTCAGATGAAATGAAGTGTCCACCACCACAAAGGTACTGTGGTTTACTAATTGAAACAAAAAGTCCAACTCTAGCCTTGCAATTTTTTTTTTTCTTAAGCAGACATGAAATATCTTGCAGACATTTACAAGGGTAGGACTTCTGCGTCATGGAGGTATGAGCTCTTTTCAGTTACGGTATACCACATAGCATTACATTTATGTGACATTAATAGAAGCCACTAACAGTTACTATAATTGAAAGCAGCGTTTCTCATCTTGGGTTGCCCAGAATTTACAGGGTTCCAAGGGAAATTGTCTAATTTCACTTCTTAATTGGTCCCAAAAATTAAGAATAACATACCGTTGTTCAACCATGCGTGAGTTTGATATCTTTTGGATCAGATAAGAAGACACCAACCCTGAATGCTCTGGGGAACCATTTGAAAACCAGCAATTGAAAGAATATTTAAACAGCACTGACATGGAGCAATACAGTGCATCCTTGAAATATTCACAATGCTTCACTTTTTGCACATTTTGTTATGTTACAGCCTTATTTCAAATGAATTAAATTATTTTTTTTTCCTCAAAATTCTACACACAATATCCCATAATGACAACATGAAAAAATTTTTGAGAGTTCTGCAAATTTATTAAAAATAAAAAAACTAAGAAATCCCATGCACAGTCGCATTCACAGCCTTTGTCAAGTAGCTCAAAATTGAGTTCAAGTGCATCCTGTTTCCGCTGATCATCCTTGAGAAGTTTCTACATCTTAATTGGAGTCCACCTGTGGTAAATTCAGTTGATTCGACATGATTTGGAAAGGCACACACCTGTTTGTATACAGTGGTGTGAAAAAGTGTTTGCCCCTTCCTGATTTCTCTTTTTTTTTTTGGTATATTTGTCACACTTAACTGTTTCACATCATCAAACAAATTTAAATATTAGGCAAAGATAACACAAGTAAACACAAAATTCAGTTTTTAAATGAAGGTGTTTATTATAAAGGGTAAAAAAAAAGTCCAAGCCTACATGGCCCTGTGTGAAAAAGTGACCCCCCCCCCCCCCCCGCCCATTAAAACATAAATTAACTGTGGTTTATCACATCTTCGGAAAGCTGAGTTCAATTTCTGTAGCCACACCCAGGCCTGATTACTGCCACACCTGTTCTCCATAAAAAAATGACTTAAATATGACCTGCCTGACAAAGTGAAGTAGACCAAAAGATCCTCAAAAGCTAGACATCATGCTGTGATCCAGAGAAATTCAGGAACAAATGAGAAAGTAATTAAGATCTATCAGTCTGGAATAGGTTATAAAGCCATTTCTAAAGCTTTGGGACTCCAGCGAACCACAGTGAAAGCCTTTATTCACAAATGGAGAAAACATGGAACAGTGGTGAACTTTCCCAGGAGTGGCCGGTCGACCACAATTACCAGCAGCGACGACTCATCCAAGAGGTCACAAAAGACCCCACAACAACATCCAAGGAACTGCACGTCTCACTTGCCTCAGTTAAGGTCAGTGCTTATGACTCCACCATAAGAAAGAGACTGGGCAAAAATGGCCTGTATGACAGAATTCCAAGACGAAAACCACTGCTGAGCAAAAAGAACAAAGACTTGTCTCAGTTTTGCCAGAAAACATCTTGATGATCCCCGAGACTTTTGGGAAAATACTCTGTGGACTGACGAGACAAAAGTGTAACTTTTTGGAAGGTGTGTGTCCCATTACATCCGGCGTAAAAGTAACACAGCATTTCAGAAAAGTAACATCATACCAACAGGAAAATATGGTGGTGGTAGTGTGATGGTCTGGGGCTGTTTTGCTGCTTCAGGACCTGGAAGACTCGCTGTGGTAAATGGAACCATGAATTCTGCTGTCTAGCAAAAAATCCTGAAGGAGAATGTCTGGCCATCTGTTTGTGACCTCAAGCTGAAGGACACTTGGGTTCTGCAACAGGACAATGATTCAAAACACACCAGCAAGTTCACCTCTGAATGGCTGTAGAAAACAAAATGAAGACTTTGGAGTGGCCAAGTCAAAGTCCTGACCTGAATTTGAATGAGATGCTGTGACATGACCTTAAAAAGGTGGTTCATGCTCGAGAACAATCCAATGTGGCTGAATTACAAGAATTCTTCAAAGATGAGTGGGCCAAAATTCCTCCACAGCACTATAAAAGACTCATTGCCAGTTATTGCAAATGCTTGATTGCAGTTGTTGCTGCTAAGAGTGGCTCAACCAGTTATTAGGTTTACAGGGCAATCACTTTTTCCACACAGGGCAATGTAGGTTTGGATTTTTTTCCCCTTAATAATAAACACTTTCATTTAAAAACTGAATTTTGCGTTTACTTGTGTTATCTTTGTCTCATATTTAAATTTGTTTGATGATCTAAAACATTTAAGTTTGACAAACATACAAAGAAATGAGAAATCAGGAAGGGGGAAAACAATTTTTCACACCACTGTAAGGTCCCACACTTGACAGTGCACGTCAGAGAACAAACCAAGCATGAAGTCCAAGGAACTGTCTCTAGACCTCCGAGACATGATTGTCTCGAGGTACAATACGGGGGATGGGTACAGAAAAATTTCTGCTACCTCCATCATCCATAAATGGAAGAAGTTAGGGACCACCAGGACTCTTCCTAGAGCTGGCTGGCCGTCGAAACTGAGCAATCGGGTGAGAAGGACCTTAGTCCCGGAGGTGACCATCTGTGGAGAGAGGAGTGCCTTCCAGAAGGACAACCATCTCTGCAGCAATTCACCAATTAGGCTTGTATGGGAGAATGGCCAGACGGAAGCCACTCCTTAGTAAAAGGCACATGGCAGCCCACCTGGAGTTTGCCAAAAGGCACCTGAAGGACTCTCAGACCATGAGAAACAAAATTCTCTGGTCTGATGAGACAAAAATTGAATTCTTTAGTGTGAATGCCAGACGTCATGCTTGGAGGAAACCAGGCACTGCTCATCACGATGCCAATACCATTCCTACAGTGAAGCACCGTGGTGGCAGCATCATTCTGTGGGGATGGTTTTCAGCGGCAGGAACTGGGAGACTAGTCAGGATAGAGGGAAAGATGAATGCAGCAATGTATAGAGAAATATTGGATGAAAACCTGCCTCAAAGCGCTCTTGACATCAGACTGGGGTGATTGTTCATCTTTCAGCAGGACAACGACCCAAAGCACACAGCCACAATATCAAAGGAGTGGCTTCAGGACAACTCTGTGAATGTCCTTGAGTGCCCCAGCCAGAGCCCTGACTTGAATCCAACTGAACATCTCTAGAGAGATTTGAAAATGGCTGTGCACCAAAGCTTCCCATCCAACATGACAGAGCTTGAGAGGTGCTGCAAAAGGAAATGGGTGAAACTGCCCAAAGATAGGTGTACCAAGCTTGTGGCATCATATTCAAAATGACTTGAAGCTGTAATTGCTGTCAAAGGTGCATCAACAGGGCAGCGCGGTGGCGGAGTGGTTAGCACTGCAGCAGCACAGCAACTCACCCTTGGCCGGGGGATCCTTTGTTTGATCCCAGCCCCCGACCAACAGTGATCTGTGTGGAGTTTGCATGTTCTCCCCGTGTCTGTGTGGGTTTACTCCTGGATTTCTCTGGTTTCCTCCCACATGCCAAAAAACATGCAAGTTAGGTTAATTGGCATCAAACTGGGGATTCTAAATTGTCCTTAGGTATGACTGTGAGAGCGAATGGTTGTCTGCCTCTTGCCCAAAGATGCTAGGATAGGCTCCCCCCACCCCATCCCCGCGACCCAAAAAGGATTAAGCGGAAGAAGATGGATGGATGGATGGATGGTGCATCAACAAAGTATTGAGCAAAGGTTGTGAATACTTATTTACATGTGATTTCTTAGCTTTTTATTTTTAATAAATTTGCAAAAATCTCAAAAAATAACTTTTCACATTGTCATTATGGGGTATTGTGAGTTGAATTTTGAGGGAAAAAAATGAATTTATTCCATTTTGAAATAAGGCTGTAACATAACAAAATGTGGAAAAACTAAAGTGCTGTGAATACTCTCTGGATGTACTGTACGTATGTCGCTATTGGGGAACATAGTAACTCCTGAATCCTTGGTGTCCAATCATTTAAATCAGCTGGAGCTAAAACCGTTGTACAAGTCTCCTATAAATCTTTAGGAACTTCTCATTATTCTTCCTTCTGGCAGATGATGTTGGGAAATCCAGCACCATTTACTCAAGTAAACAAATGAATCAATACTGAGAGGAAAACAGAGATATGGAATCTTCCACAAGGATGTGGAGCTCCTTCTGGCATCACAGAAGGTGAATTCCGTGATTTTTGTATCTACTCAAGAGCAGATGAACTTGAGAAGATACCCTTAAACAGAATTACCTGTTCTGCTATGTTAAAAGTGTGATTCTGTGATGTTTTGGGCCAAAAAAAGTCTGGGTGAAGCTGCAAAACTGTTGTGTTTTAAGTATAAATTGCCAGGACTAGTAATAAGAGAGTTTTTTTCCCCTCATGTGTTGTCAGGTTTCCTGTAAATTTGAAACTGTTTACCTCGTAACTTTCTATGTGTGCCTTTACTCAAGCATCTCTCTTCTCAGGAGCTTCAGTCAGCATTTCTGCATGACTTCTTATAAAACTGAAGCATTGAGACATCTGGGCCCTGACGGTGATTTAAATGAAATGGTATCAGTTCTTTCTTATTACGTCTACAAACTTCCTCAGCACTTCCATTAACCATGCAGGCTTCACGTAAAAGCAAAAGTTTATCAGGAGTAACTTTGACAGCCTTTCAAGTATTGCCTCGCAACTTTATTTCCTTGTAAATGTGCAACTTTTGTGAGTTTTCCCACATTTACTTGTAGCTTTTTCCTAATAATTGTTGGACGACTTTGACTGACTGTTGGGAACATGAACCAAACTCTCACAATGGTCATACACCAACAACCCCAATACCCCTTTATCCTGAAAATTAAACACCAGTAATTCACTTATTAACTGCTTACAGCTGCTCATGCCAATGACATGCACATTTTCCAGATGTTGGTACAGTTCTGCCATCGCCATATGGACTGATGCAGCTCTGGAAAGCATTTTGTCACCTTAATCGCTTAATCCTGTTTGGATCAAGGGAGGGCTGTAGCCTTTTCAAGCATCTTGGGCGAGAGACACACCTGACAGATTGCTAGTCCATTTTAGGAACAACATAGAGACAGACAACTGTGAAAGATTTCCTTATTTTCTTTGAGACTGAAAAGCGGTATATAAGTACAGGTCCTTATCGTTGTCCTTATCCTTATTTTATCAGTTAATATTACGCTGTGTTCCTGTTATTATGCTTCTAAACACAGTACATCATGTTTCTTCCTCAGACACTGAGACTTTGGTCTGTCAAGATCAGTTCCAGGAGACAGGCTCCGTACTCCCACAGAACATTCTCATAACATAATATCTTTGTTTGTTTCAAGGTATAAAATCTGGCCACGCCATTTTGACTGTCAAGATTTTTGCTGAACTCCTGATGAAATCCTCCTGTTGATTAAGAATAAATACCCAGAAAAGACATCTTTGACTCTGCACCTTTTATATTAACCAGATCAACAACCCAGCCACCATGTCCATGTGAGCCCCCCCCCCAAATGTTGAACCTGGGCTGTCTTATGGGTCCCATGTGGATTTGTCCATGGATTCCATGGTGGCCCCATCTATGTGTGCCTACATGGTCTTTACCTGTGGTGCAGGTAAGGTGCAGATATGTATACCTGCTTGAAACTCACTGGGCCCCACATGGGTTTAATATGGTGGGCAGGTTTCAGCCACACTGGTACCATAGGCAAAATTACAAGAAAAATTGACAAATGAGAAAAAAATGTGAAAATTCATGAGAAAACAGTGACAAATTTTTGAGAAAAGTCACAAATTTACTAGAAAAAGCTGCAAATTTATGACAAAAAAAGTTAAAATTTAAGAGGAAAATGGTGCGAATTTACAAGAAAAAAATGTAAAACTACTTGTAAAGAGTTACAAACTTGGAAAGAAAGATTTAGCAAATTTACAAGAAAAAAAGTCAAACTTATCAAGAAAAAAATCAGAAAAAGTTACAAATTAACAAAAAAGTAGTCAGTATATGAGTCAATAAATTGAAAATTTACCAGAAAAAAGTTACAGATTTACGAGAAAAAAAGTCCCAAATTTATAAAAGTTGATTGCAGTTAAAAAAAAGGTTGAATTTTTTTAACCTCTTGCACTCCGATGTACCGCGGACGGGCAGGTCTCTGCGTCCTACAGCGCACAGAGGGCGCTCTCGTGCGCTCTAGGATGCACGAGGGCACTGCGTCCTAAGAGCGCATTGGGAAAAAAAGCTGCATTTCCGTTCTCCCACTACAGACACAGCCGCGAACAGATCGGATATGATTGACCTCTCATTCAACTAATAAGAGCCTTGAATTGGGTTTCTGAAACCTTGAAGAACCAATGACTGAAAACCTAGCAAGAAGGACCCGCCTACCAACACTGTGAATGCAGCGAGCCAATTGAAGCACAGAAGTTCGAGAGCTGTTTTGTGTAAGGCTGGGTGAAGAGAGACTGACTGCTGCAGCAGATGAAAAAAAGGACCCGCAGGAAGAACCCCACAGACCCAGCAGCACGGAGACCACCCACAAGTGTGACCTGTGTGACAGGGACAGCCATTCGCGCATCGGCATGTTCAGCCACAGGCGGTGCTTTTTTGTATTTATTCCAGCAGAGTAGACGTAGACGTTTAGGATTCTCTTCCATGGTCATCATAGACCGACGGAGGCCGACGACGAAGGCTGAGTGACACACACGCGTTCGCCAGTCTTTTTTTAATTACTACTGTTATTTGTTTTGAAAAATCGTTCGCCAAAACCACAATAATGGAATTATGTTTTGATCAGGTCGCAAGACCAGCGTCGCGTTCGTCTGACAATGAGGAAGAAGTTCGCCAGCTCCGCTTCTGCTGTGAAGAGGTAAGTGTTCTAAGCTAAATTATTCTTTATCCCTGAAAACTGTAATCAAAATGACTTTTGACCGATCGGTAAATTACAGCTGTGCGTCATTGTTGCATGACGGACTGTGGCGCAACGGGCGATGTCAGTCCTCTGAAGCGAGGGGTGGGGGGACAATCCCCCCCCACACACACACAGCCCTGAGTGTCACCTTTCATTAGAGCCCAAGATGAAGCTTCTATATTGAATCATTCAAAAGTTACAGACGTTTTTCCAAACTGTGCCATTTGGCACAATTTGGCACAGTTCAAAAACGCCTGGGAACTACCTGAGGAAAAAGCTGTGTAATATATTCATTTTTTGTGGTATTGTTACAAAATTTGGACCTCAGCTGGATAACACTTGGTTCTACATTTCTGTTACATTTTCCAGCCCGGATCTGAAGCTATGTGTTATTTGCAAGCATTTGTATCCAAAAAAACACCCAGGCGAAATTTATTTTCTTCAAGTTCACTATGTTTAGATGACTGTAACTCAGTGGCCGGAGCACTAACAGACATTATGACTGTTTTGCCAAAAAATTCAAAGTGTTTTCTTTTAAATGAGACCAACCCCATGAAGATGCTGCAAAGGGTTGAAGAACAGTTTTCGATTTACTTTGGGCACATTATTTTTTGGCGTTTTTAGGGAAATTGACCGGAGTGCAAGGGGTTAAAGAAAGTTCAAAATTTACAAGAAAATAGCAACGTTACAAGGAAATAAGTCATAAATTTATGAGGGAAAAGTTGCAAGATTACAGTTAAAAAGTGAAATTTATGAGAAAGTTCCAAAATTAGTCGTTCGAGAAAAAGTTACCAAATATACCAGAAAACTGCAAGTTTACAGTAAAAAAGCTGCAAATTTATGAGGAAAGTTTCAAGTTTTCAAGAAAAATGTATCAAATTGAGGGGTTGGTTGTCACTAATTTACAAGAAAATGACAAATTTACAGGAAAATAAGTTTAAAATAGGTAAACAGGTAAAGTGCATGTGGACAAACCCACATGGGACCCATAAGATGGCCCAGATTTATCCTTTGGTGGGGCCCACATGGACATGCTGACTGAGAAGGAACATTTATTAATATAAAGAAAATCCACAACCATTCTCTCTCACATTCAGACATGCACACAATAACCTAATGTGCACGTCTTCGGACTGTGGGAGGAAACTGGAGCACCCGAGTAAAACCCACACAGACACGGGCAGATCCTGCTAGCGCCACACAGAAAGGTCACCGCGGACCAGCTCTCGGGTTCAAGCCCGTGACCTTCTTGCTGTGTGGCGACAGTGCTAACCACTGCACCATCAAACTGCCCAGCCGGGACATCATTGCCAATCAAATGATATCATACTCTGCCAAGCAAAAGTACATGAGACTGGAGTAAAATGAGTTAATTTTCAATAGAATTACAAGAGAATATGTGAAACAGATTTTTTGGAGCATTTGGGCACCTGTAAGATAATAATTTATTGTTGTAACGCTGTAAATAAGTCGGAAAACACAGACAAACACGCCACGGGTCCTTTAATGCTCCCGCTGACTCCCTTTAGTGCTGCTCCTCTGCCACAAGACAACTTCACACTTCACCCATGTAACAAAGAAACCTGAAAGTCTGGATTCTGATTGATCGTATCAGTCGTCTAGTCAGAGCGAAACCTTGTCTACAATTAACCCCATGAAAGGCTTAGATAAGGAGCTCAGCTATGACTGGCTCAGAGACAGAGCCGCAAATCTGCACACACCTGCTTCAGTTTGAGTTAGATCAAATAAAGTTTTAATGGTTAAATTAAGGGCCCCTTTACACAGTAAGGAGATCATTGGGTGACCAATAAGAGATCAAAAATTGACCCCATCTCTCAAAGGTCTCTGCAGATCACCATGAAAATCAGCCAAGGATCTCTAAAACTTTTGCTCAGAAATGGCCTTTTTGAGGCTTTAGGGGATCATTGAGAGATCGGAACAATTTTTGATCACTCAGTGGTCACCCAACGATCTCCATCTGTGTTAAAGGAAATGCTTGAAAAAAGTAAGTGCTGCTGTTACTCCACTTATCGGCACAAAGTCAAATTTTAATAAAATCCACATTTATTTAAAAAAAAAAATCCCACAAAGTTACAAAAAAGCAGCAAATTTTCTTAGAAAAAAGTTGAATGCTTTTGTGAAAAAAAAAATAAATCCAAATTTAATTTTTAAAAACTGGCAGAAAAATCTTGAAAAGGTGTACTTGTTCAGAAACAGAAAGATTAATTTTAATATATTCCCACAGCTCTAAGCGTCTAAATTTAAAAGGAACTTCTTTGCATTTGTGGTGCTACGGCGTCTTTCAACCCAGGACTCAAGCTGCAGGACCGTGTCACCCCCCCCACCCCCACTGTTCTCAGTTGAGGAGAAATGTTGTGTAATAGTTCATCACTGCAGACCTGCTGGATGCGACTGACATAACGCACGGCTCAGGAGACGCACACACACAGGCTCAGAGAAGTTCAAATAGTTTATTAGCAACAGGGGTGAATGGATGTGTGTCTGCGGGATGTAAATGTATTGGTGGCGGCGTCTGCTTCGGGCACAGAGGCAGGAGACCGTACAGCCGGCAACCCTATGGGAAAGGGCACAAAGACACAGGGTGACGGGCACACACCAACACAGGAGGAGAATGTGCGAGAGAGGAGCTTACTTGCAAGGGACAGATGACTGGCACTACAAGGACGGGGCCCGGGAGACAGCCACCTGCAGGACTCGGTGCAGCAGCGAGGAATGGCGAGGGAGAGGCGTTGTCCGCCGCCGAGGAATCCACCTGTGCACAGGGGAGCAGACTGGAAACAAAGGAGGTAAGGGCTTCTTACCGAAGGCGTCGTGCTGAAGGAAAAGTTGACTCACGATGATGAGTAGAGAAGTCTGACGGCTTCAGGGCGAGGCGGCTTATATTCCTCGCCGCTGATGATGTGCAGGTGTGCGTGCAGGTGGCGCCGCTGATGAGCGGCGCGGCGTGACAGTACTCCCCCCTCTAGCAGCGCCTCCTGGCGATGGCTTCTCTGGGTGCGCTCGGTGGAAATCAGCGATGAGCGATGGGTCTAACACAAACGACCGGGGCACCCACTGTCGATGATCAGGCCCATAGCCCTCCCAGTCCACCAAGTACTGCAACCCACGACCCCGGCGCCGGGAGTCCAGGATGGAAGAGACGGCCCAGGCCGGATGGCCACCAACCATCCGGGGCGCGGGTTGCGCAGCAGGAGGAGGGCAAAGGGGGTCGGAGACTGCCAGCTTCACCTTAGACATGTGGAAGGTGGGATGGATGCGGAGGGAGGGGGGAATAGCCACACGCACAGCTACCGGGTTGATGATCCGGGTGATGGGGTAGGGTCCCACAAAGCACTGTGCCAGCTTCCTCCTCTCGCCTTTCAATGTTATGTCCTGGGTCGACACGTAGACTCGTTGCCCAACTCTGTACGCCGGGGCAGGTCTTCTGTGCCGGTCCGCCACAGTTCTGTTGCACTCCGCTGTGCGTAAAAGCGCATTATGCGCAGATGCCCAGATGGAGCGGAACTGCCTGAGATGCGCCATAACTGACGGGACAGTTACCTCACTCTCCTGCGCCGGGAACAGCGGGGGGTCGTAACCCAGGGACGCCTTGAAGGGGGACATCCCTGTAGCAGAAGAGCGAGCGGTGTTGTGGGCGTATTCAACCCAGGCAAGATGGTTACTCCAGGACGTGGGTTTGGATGCAGTCACACAGCGGAGCACAGCCTCCAGCTCCTGGTTGGTCCGCTCACACTGCCCGTTGGATTGGGGGTGATGGCCGGAGGAGAGGCTCACCTTGGCTCCGATGGCGTTACAAAATGACTTCCAAACCTCAGAGGAAAATTGGGGCCCCCGGTCCGAGACCACGTCCACCGGAATCCCGTGCAGCCTGACCACGTGTTGGATGAGGAGGTCCGCCGTCTCCAGGGCAGTAGGGAGACCTCGCAGGGGAACAAAGTGCACCGCCTTGGAGAAGCGATCCACGATGGTCAGGATGGTGTCGTAGGAGTTGGAAACTGGGAGTCCGGTGACGAAGTCCAGGGCGATGTGTGACCAGGGCCTGCCAGGGACGGGCAGGGGCTGGAGCAGACCCGCTGGGGGGGCGTTTCCCGACTTATTGGTGGCACAAATTGGACAAGCCCGGGCGTAGCGGGCTGCATCCCTCCGCAGGCCCGGCCACCAAAAGGACCGCTGGAGGAGATCTATCATTCGGGAGGAGCCAGGGTGACAGGTGAGCCTGGAGGTGTGTAGCCAGTGGATGACCTCTCCTCGAACCGCTGATGGCACGAATAGTCTTCCCTCTGGTCCGCCGCCAGGGTCAGGTTCCACCTCCTGCGCCTTCCGGATCTTGCTCTCTATGTCCCAGGAGATGGCTCCCACGACACACGACCTGGGCAGGATGGTGTGGAGCGCGTCCTCCGACTCCTCGGGGGTGAATTGCCTAGAGAGGGCGTCGGGCAGGCCGTTCTTAGAGTCAGGCCTGAAGGTGATGGAGAACTGGAACCTGGCGGAGAACAAGGACCAGCGCGCCTGGCGGGCGTTCAGGCGCTTGGCAGATCGAAGATATTCCAAATTCTTGTGGTCCGTAAGGACCACGAACGGCAGGTCCGCCCCCTCTAGCCAGTGGCGCCACTCTTGCAGCGCGAGCTTGATGGCGAGGAGCTCTCTGTCCCCCATGTCGTAATTTCTCTCCGCCGGGGACAAGCGCCGGGAGAAGAAGGCGCAGGGCCTTTTGGCGCCGTCGTCAGGTGACCGCTGGGATAGCACCGCCCCCACTCCTGTGTCCGAAGCATCCACCTCCACGATGCACTGCAGCGCAGGGTCGACCTGGCGAAGGACCCGGGAGGAGGAGAACTCCGCCTTCAGCGCCTGAAAAGCAGCTGCAGCCTCTTCGGTCCACCGGAACAGGACCTTAGGGGACGTGAGGTGGGTCAGCGGTCCGACAATGGTGCTGAAGTTTGGAACAAAGCGGCAGTAGAAGTTCGCGAATCCCACGAACTGTTGCACCTGCTTCCTCGACGCAGGTGTAGGCCACTCTACCACCGCCTTCACCTTCTCTGGGTCTGGACGCACCTGGTCGTGAGCGATGACGAATCCCAGGAAGGAGGTTGTTCTAGCAAAAAATTCGCACTTCTCAGCCTTCACGTATAGCCGGTTCTCCAGCAGCCTTTGGAGGACCCGCCTCACATGGACCTGGTGCTCGTCCCTGGACTTGGAGAAGATGAGTATATCATCCAGGTAGACGAACACAAAGAGGCCGATGAAGTCCCGGAGGACGTCGTTGATGAGGTGCTGAAAGACGGCAGGAGCGTTGGTCAACCCGAACGGCATTACCAGGTATTCAAAGTGGCCGTTCGGGGTACGGAAGGCTGTCTTCCACTCATCTCCCTCCCGGATCCGGACGAGGTGGTATGCACTGCGTAGATCCAGCTTGGTGAACCAGGTCGCCCCCTGGAGGGAGTGGAAAGCGGTGTCCATGAGGGGCAGGGTGTAACGATCCCTCTCCGTGATGTCATTTAGGGTCCGATAGTCAATGCAAGGACGGAGGGATCCGTCCTTTTTCCCAACGAAGAAGAACCCTGCCCCCACGGGTGAAGATGATGGGTGGATTATCCCAGCACTCAGTGACTCCTTTAAGTAGGCATTCATCGTCTCCTTCTCCGGCGCCGACAGACTGTAGAGCCGACCAGAAGGTAAGGGTGCCCCCTGGCGGAGGTTGATGGCGCAGTCATAGGGCCGATGAGGAGGGAGAGACATGGCCTTGGTCTTACTGAATACCATGCCCAGGTCGTGAAATTCCAGAGGCACCAGGGACAGGTCCGGGGGTGCTGCGTCCGTAGCGGGGGGAGAAGCGGACGGAGAGCAGGCAGCGGACTGAAGGCAGGTGCCCATGCAGAACGTGCTCCATGCCGAGACCCCAGCTGACTTCCAATCCAGGACAGGGTTGTGGAGGCGTAGCCAAGGATACCCCAGGATGACGGGCGACACAGAGTTGGGCAGGATGAGAAAGGTTATCTCCTCCCGGTGGTTACCAGAGATGATCACCGGGACCGGGACGGTCTGGTGTGTGACTCTCCCAAGGGAAGCATGGGAGAGGTTGACCAGGGAGATGGGGTCTTTGAGCGCCTGGCAGCGGATGCCCAATCGGGTTGCCAGGCTTTGTGAAATGAAGCTGCCTTCTGCGCCCGAATCCACCAGTGTGTGGGTGAGGTGCCCAGTGGGGTTGTGGCAGAAACCGATGGGCAGCATTAATTAAGTGTGTGAGTTTAACCGATTGAGATCCGCAAGGCCCCCTACAGTGACTCGCGGACCCCGCCGACTGGCTTTCCGTGGGCAAAGCTTCACCGTGTGTTGGTCATCTCCGCAATACATGCAGAGATCCAACGCACGGCGGTGTTGTCTCTCCGCAGGTGAAAGCTTTGTCCAGCCCGTCACCATCGGCTCCGACTACTCGGGGCATGATGGTGGCGGCGCCGCCAGGGAGCGAGCTTGGAACAGGCGCGGCGAGGCTCCACGAGGGCGAGAAGAAGACGACTTCTGCCCTGAGGAGCGCTCGCGCAGCCTGTTATCCAAACTAATCGCTAAGGATGTCAGCTCCGCTAGCGTCTCAGGAATATCCCGCCCAGCCAGTTCATCCCTCAGATCATCATTGAGGCTGCGGAGAAAAAGGCCGCAGAGGGAGCATTCCTCCCAGCCTACTTCCTCCGCCGCTATCCGGAAGTCGACCGCGTAGTCCGCTGCCAACCGGCTTCCCTGCTGGAGGGCGAGAAGCCAATCGACCTGGACCGTCTCGGTCGGAGTATGGTCAAAGACCTCCAGGAAGCGCCTCACGAATTGGTCATATGTGAGGGCGGCATAACTGGGCCTCGCCATTACGGCATAGGTCCACGTTAAAGCTCGCCCCTCCAGGAGATTCCCGATATAACCAATTCGGCTATGATCTGAGGGAAAGTCTCCAGGCACATGGTGGAAAACGGACTCACACTGCATAATAAACCCCCGCGCTCCGCCGAGCTTACCGCTAAAGCGGGCGGGGGTTGGAATGGGTGTGAGCCGAACCGGTGCACTCGGAGCCTGCTGGACGGCCACTGGAGCAGCAGGAGCCGCGCCACCCTGACGAGCTGGGGGGAACGACTGCTGGGGTGTCCAAGCGGCCCAACCGGTTAGTCAAATTTAATAATTGATTGAAAATCACCTGTTGCTGATAGGCTAATTGATCCACTCGAGCCTCGAGAGTGGAAAACCGGTGTGCGAGCCCGCCGTCTGCTGAGCTGCTCTGCTGAAGCCGTACTGACATAACGCACGGCTCAGGAGACGCACACACACAGGCTCAGAGAAGTTCAAATAGTTTATTAGCAACAGGGGTGAATGGATGTGTGTCTGCGGGATGTAAATGTATTGGTGGCGGCGTCTGCTTCGGGCACAGAGGCAGGAGACCGTACAGCCGGCAACCCTATGGGAAAGAGCACAAAGACACAGGGTGACGGGCACACACCAACACAGGAGGAGAATGTGCGAGAGAGGAGCTTACTTGCAAGGGACAGATGACTGGCACTGTAAGGACGGGACCCGGGAGACAGCCACCTGCAGGACTCGGTGCAGCAGCGAGGAATGGCGAGGGAGAGGCGTTGTCCGCCGCCGAGGAATCCACCTGTGTACAGGGGAGCAGACTGGAAACAAAGGAGGTAAGGGCTTCTTACCGAAGGCGTCGTGCTGAAGGAAAAGTTGACTCATGATGATGAGTAGAGAAGTCTGACGGCTTCAGGCCGAAGCTCAGGGCGAGGCGGCTTATATTCCTCGCCGCTGATGATGTGCAGGTGTTTGTGCAGGTGGCGCCGCTGATGAGCGGCGCGGCGTGACAGCGACAACAACAGACTTTTTTTCACTCCTGCACAGGAAATATGGTGAAATACATTTCTGAAAGGGGCATAGGATGGAAAGGTTTCATTTTCAGTGAATTTGCTCATCTACAGTGCTGTGACAAAGTATTTGCCCCCTTCTTGATTTCTTATATTTTTGCATAGTTGTCACATTTGCATTATATTTGTCATATTACATCACAAATTAACAGTTATTAACCACATTTTATGGAAAGCTGAGTTCAGTTTGACGAGCCACACCCAGGCCTGATTACTGCCCTGTTAAATCAAGAAATCACTTAAATAGAACATGTTTGACAAAGTAGGCTAATTTTTCTTTCATATTTTGTGGCTCACAACACACACCGGTCTGGTCTGTTTTAAATGAAAGCAGTACTGGTGGTGTGACACAAGCCTGCAGCAGGTTTAACATTGTGAAACACTGCGTGAGTCCTGTGGTGAAAGAAGCAGTCATGCTACTTTAACCTCTTGCACTCCGGGATACCGCGGGTGGTCACGTCTCTGCGTCCTAGGGCGCACTGAAAAAAAAAAAGCTGCATTTCCGTTCTTTCACTACAGACACAGCCGCGAACAGAAAGCTAAAGGAGTGCTTTGATTGGTTTAGATTTGATTGACCTCTCATTCGACTAATAAGAGCCTTGAATTGGGTTTCTGAAACCTTGAAGAACCAATGACTGAAAACCTAGCAAGAAGGAACCGCCTACCAACGGCTGCGAATGCAGCGAGCCAATTGAAGCAGAGAAGTTTGACAATTGAAAGCATACGTCCCGTGCGTAAAATCTGTTTTGTGTAAGCCGCTGGGTGACACACACGCGTTCGCCAGTCTTTTTTTCTTACTACTCTTCTCATTTGTTTTAAAAAATCGTTCGCCAAAACCGCAATCATGGAAGCGCAAAACCGCAATAATGGAATCATGGTTTGACCGGGTTGCGTGACCAGAACCACAAGTCGTAGCAAGCGGACCAGCGTCATGTTCATCTAACAATGAGGAAGAGAAGTTCGCCAGCGACACTGCTGTTGTGGCCAGGTAAGTGTTATAAGCTAAATTATTCTTTATCCCTGAAAATTGTAATCAAAATGACTTTTGACCGATCGGTAAATTACAACTGTGCGTCATCGCAACATGACGGACCGGTCCGTGCGCTGCGTCCGGACCGTGAACGCCCCCCCCCGCTACTCTTCTGTAGCGGATTGCAGATATTATTGCAGATATTTTAGTACAACTGTGCATAGTAGACCGCGGCGCACCGTCACCGCGGTCCGTCATGTAGCGATGGGCGATGTCCGTCCTCTGTAGCGGGGAGGAGGGTGGGAGATGTTATCTTCTACATTACAGATATTTTAGTATAATTTTTAGTGCACTGTAGGTTATTTTTTCTTGTAAAAAAAAAAAAGCCACACATTTTTTACGTGGCATGCTTCTTTGTGTGGGGGGGCTTGTTTGTTCATTCATTCATTCATGAATGAATAAACAACCCCCCCCACACACACACAGCCCTGAGTGTCACCTTTCATTAGAGCCCAACATCAAGCTTTTATATTGAATCATTCAAAAGTTACAGACGTTTTTCCAAACTGTGCCATTTGGCACAATTTGGCACAGTTCAAAAACGCCTGGGAACAACCTGTGAAGAAAGCTGTGTAATATATTCATTTTTTGTGGTATTGTTACAAAATTTTGACCTCAGCTGGATAACACTTGGTTCTACATTTCTGTTGCATTTTCCAGCCCGGATCTGACAGCTGTGTGTTATTTGCAAGCATTTGTATCCGAAAAATCACCCAGGCGAAATTTATTTTCTTCAAGTTCAGTATGTTTAGATGACAGTTACTCAGTGGTAGGAGCACTTAGAGAGATTATGACTGTTTTGCTAAAAAATTCAAAGTGTTTTCTTTTAAATGAGACCAACCCCATGAAGATGCTGCAAAGGGTTGAAGAACAGCTTTTGATTTACTTTGGGTACGTTATTTTTAGGCGTTTTTAGGGAAATTGACCACAGTGCAAGGGGTTAATAAGCAAATAAGAATTTTAATAACAGTGATCAAACATCTGGGAACACCCCAAGACTCACTTTTATATTTCTGGACAAATCTGTATGAATGTATCAAACTTTAATCTTAAATCTGAAAAATTCTTCCTTAAACAGACGCATTTCTTTTAATAAAATTGCAACTTTTCTTATATTTAACAGAGCCGGCATTTTTCTCATAAGAATATCAACGTTTTTCACTGTAAATTTCAAACTTTTTTTAATATAAATTAGCAACTTTTAGCTCAAGTTAACGGATTATTTTACTCATATAATTTTTATTTTTTTTTTTTCTCATAAGCATGCAACCTTTATCCAGTAAAATTTGCAACTTTCCCCCCTCTGTTCAAAATGTGAACTCCTGTCCCCCATGCAACATGTGCAACTTTTTTCATGCAAAATTAACTTTTTTCTTAAAAATGGCAAAATTCAAGATGTTTTTTTAACCAGGCAAAATTTGCAACTCTGTCCTGTTAAAATGCACAACTTTTTTTCTTGAAAAATTTGTAAATGTTTTCTCATAAAATTTTCCACTTTTTTCCCCTTGTAAAATATACAGCTTTACTTTTCTTGCAAAATGTGATTTTTTTCCTCCCTGCAAAATAAACTCTCCCTTTGCTCAAAATGTGCAAATGTCCCCCATGCATCATGTGCAAAATGTGCAACTTTGTCCTCCTATAAAATGCATGATTTTTTCTTGGAAAATTTGCAAAAAAATTCATAAAATTTGCCACTTTTTTTCTCTTGCAAAATGTACAACTCAATTTTTTTCTTGCAAAATGCATTTTTTTTCCTTGCTGCAAAACAAACTCATCTTGTAAGATGTGCATCCTTTTTCTCTCAAAACCTGGAACTTTTTTCTTTTGCAACCTTTTCTCTTTCGTCAATGTGAAACTTTTTTCCATCCAAAATTAGCAACTTTTTTAAATTCCAAATTCGCTACTTTTTTGCACAACAATTGCAACTTTGTCTTCCCAAAATGCAAATACTTTTGTTGGAAAATTTGCAAATTTCCCTGTTTTCTGTCTTGTAAAATGTAAAACTTAATTTTTCTTGCAAAATGTGACTTTTTCCTATTTGCAGAATGTGCAATATATATATATATATATATATATATATATATATATATATATATATATATATACGTATATATATATATATATATAACTGTGTATAAGATATACAATTCATACCTTTTTCACTTTTTTCTGTTAGCTCAGGCTGCATCATTAGCTAACCAGCTAACATTAGCACCAGAAGTGACCACAGAGGAAGGATGGGCTGAACTGGGGCTCATCAGGATTTAAAGAAATGTGCACAAAACAAGCTGGGTGGAAAATAGTGCTGTGGTTTTTAATCCCTGAGGCGTTCTGACCAAAATGTGTCACATACCTTTCATCAACACCTCTAGTAGCTGCATCAACATGTGGAAAAAGTGAATAACTTCGTTGGTCCACTGCTTACTCAAATTTCAAACGTCCACCTTGTACAGCAGAGTTTCTTTTAGAAGCTCAAGCACAAGTCCAGATGATCACTTCTTCACACAAAGCTCTATAAGCACAAGCTCTAGTTACAGTCTATTTATCCCCTCTGGTGTGGTGAATTTTCACAGTTCAGGATGTCTTTGTGTTCGTTGTCCATTGTCTTCGGATGGTCAACGACAGCGACTGTTGGTCGGAGTCTGGGCGCCTTCACAGGTCGACGGTCGTTCTGGTTTTGTACCTCCTGGCCGACCGTATGCCAGCTCGGTGCTCGATCTTGCCACCATAGACGTGTAAGACAAAACCACTGATCTCTACTTCAAGCACAGAGTTCTTCTTACGGACCACTGTCGCAGAGGAAAAACAGGAACACACGAGTTAATGGTGGAAAATGGTAACATGCAGACGTGGGAACTATTTTTTTACCAATCACTGCAAACATGTGATGTGTATACTTCACAGTGAGACGTCTGTGTTTGTTTTCAGCCATTCAGCCTATTTAAAGTGAAAAAGCCATACTACTGTGGAGTTTGGTATCACTGGGTGAACCACAGTGAACATGGAGCAGAGGAGCTCAGAGACAAGATCACAGATAACCATGATGAAGGTAAAGGCTGCAAAATCTCCACCTGTGACCACAGCTGCCAATATTATTAAAAAGCAGAAGGTTCATGGCACTATAACCAGAAGGTGATGTGACCAGGATGAGGAGAGATGCCATCCCAATTGTCATCAAAATGACCCAAAATAATCCCCCTTGTTAACATGCCATAAATTTCTCATTTCTCATAAATTTGCAACTTTTTATTGTAAATTTGCACATTTAAAAAAAATGTAATTTTTCTTAGAAATTTTCAACTTTTTTCCTATTTTTTTCTCCAAATTTTGACTTTTTTTCATAAATTTGTGATTTTCTCTTGTAAACATGCAACATTTTTTCCTATAAAATTTCAGCTTTTTTCCTTGCCAATCTGCACCTTTTTGATTATTATGCAACTTAAAAAAAAACAAAAAAACAAAAAAAAACAGTTTTTAAGTTTTATTAAATAAACATATTTTTCCTGTAAATTCTCAGCTTTTCTCTTATAAATCTGCAACCTTTTTCTCATAAATCTGCAAGTTTTTTCCTAATAAATTTGCACCAATTTTTGCAAAAATTACAGCTTTTTTTCTGTAAACTTTAAACTTCTTTTATTGAAAATTTTAAACATTGATCTGGATGCCGGTTATTTTTTTTATTCTGTGTAATTATAATTTGCAACTTTTTGAATTTTTAAATTTGCATCTTTCATCACATCTTTGCACCTTTATTCTTGCAAATGCGTTCCTTATTTCCATTTATATGTTTGCACCTCATGCTGCTGTGTGAATCCCCCTCATTCAAAAATAACTGGACTACTGTCTGAGGTTATTAACATGTCTGAACAAAGAGTCATCATCGATGGCTCAAAAAAAAAAAAAAAAACATCCTTAAGTCACAAGAGAGCCAACATAGACAAGGGAACCGGTTCTCCGGGTTCTTCCTCTGATAATTAGTCACACCCATTTGTGCTCCAATAAAAGTTCTCTGTGTTCACAAGACAACAGCCAATAAAATAAATGTGATCCTTAAAGTCCAGAAAAATGGTTAAATCAGGAAAATAAACTGATCTTGGAACAGGTTCTTCATTCATTCATTCATCTTCTTCCGCTTAATCCTTTTCGGGTCGCGGTGGGGCTGGAGCCTATCCCAGCATCTTTTGGGCGAGAGGCAGGGTACACCCTGGACAGATCGCCAGTCCATCGTAGGGCCAACACAGACAGAAAGACAACCATTCACTGTCACATCCATACCTAAGGACAATTTAGAATCCCCAGTTTGATGCCAATTAACCTAACTTGCGTGTTTTTGGCATGTGGGAGGAAACCTGAGAAATCCCGGAGTAAACCCACACAGACACGGGGAGACCATGCAAACTCCACACAGATCACTGTTGGTCAGGGGCTGAGATCGAACCCAGGATCCCCGGCCAAGGGTGAGTTACTGTGCTGCTGCAGTGCTAACCACTCCCCCACCGCGCTGCCCTTGTTAGATGATTAAGTTTAGGGAAATGGTTAGAATTAGGATACAGTGGTGGGGATGGTAGCTGTTGGCTATGATGCACAAATTTACTACCGATATTTTTCATCAAAACTGCAACTTTATTATGAATTTACAACTTTTCGCACTATGGGCCCTAGTTTGAGGATCATCAGCGGACTTTTCTGCAAGATTTTCCACCGTACATTTGTATTTTTATTAGTTTCTGTCAGTGCATTGTCTGTTTTTTTTTTTTTTTGTTTTTTTTTTTACTCTTTGCATCACGCCATCTAATTATAATTACCAGTAGACAGTGCACTCCCTTTGCACAAACAGGCGGAGGCTCACTTTTTCAAAGAAGTGTGGCGGCGCATAATCTATTGCACATTATTATAGTTCATGTCATGACAATCTGCTTTTGATCGGGGAAAATGAAGTCTATTGTCAGAAGCGCATAGTTTAATGATATTTCAGTGGCATGTTTTGACATTGCACAGCTCTGGAGCTCATGAGGAAATGGCAGAGCTGGGATCTTCTTTTACTTTAATAGACAGTTGTAATAGTCATAATATAATCACCTGTCATTTTAATTATATGATGATCACGCACTAGTTTTTTTTATTCCATCTACACTCTCATTTTAATTGTGGACTTACCATTGAAGTCTATAGATTTAGCATTAATGTAGGATTTTGAGGTTTTTCGGACATGTTCCACTGGGAGGAGACCCCTGGGCAGACCCAGGACTGGGTTGCCAAAAAGGACCGCCAGACAAGGGTACAGGCAGCGAGACAAAACACTCTGGAATAGTTCTGCAGCTTCTGGGAGAGCCGAAGACGTGAGAATACAAACTAGGTCATATATGACCGTAAGCTAATGGTTGCTAATGCTAGTTTGCTATAAGTACGTCGTACTACACTGTAATGTCTGCAAGTTATCGCTGTTAGGTACTAAAATATGTACGCTGTGTGTGTGTGTTTGAGATGGCTCTGTTGTGGGGAAATTACTGCTTCAAACAGTCGGTCTGGGTGTTCAACACAGCCTGTCACTGATGTCACCCCAGCTTCACCAACGATCAGTGGTTGTAGAGTTTAAGAATGTCTGTAGAAATGTTTATTTCCTGTGCAAAAAATTGCTCTGATCTGCGTGAAAATCATGGAGAGACTGTTGAGACATCATGGACGTACCTGCTCCAGCAGCACTGAGTCTGAGGTGGTGTCATAGCAAAAAATGATCAGCTGACAACTTGATCGCCATGTTAATAACTATATTAGCCACAAAATATATATTCAAAAAGTAAACAGTACTGAGTTACGTATAATAAGATATATTTGACAGTTATGATGCATTTTAGGCCAAAACAAACTTGATCTAGGATTAAAAGCAAATAAAATAATGCAGTCACAAGGTTACATGGAAAATACTTGATTTACTAGATACATGTACTGTAGAAATATATATTCTCTGCATCAACAATGTACTATACATGCATTCATGTAGTATTGCACTGGAAATTGCACTGACAATAAACCTCTGAAGTTTTTGCAGATGTCTCTATTTTACATGTGAAGGTTACCACCATGTGGCACAAATTAAATACTAACAGACTGGAAAAGCTGTCTTAAGAACAATCCAGCAGTCTGAGAAATCACTTTTGGTTTGGTGTAAGTCTGTCAACAGAATTATGAACCATAAAGCAGTTTGTGTTAAAATGTTAAATTCCATTAAACCCTAACCCGGGGGCTTCCAATCATGTGTCATGGAGGGCCAAGACCCTGCAGGTTCTCTTCTACCCAGTCTCTTCAGCAGGTGTTCTCACTGATCAGCAGTCAGTGGAAGAAGTTCAGTGGAATCTGCTATTGAAGACACTGGTTGGAGGTAAAGCCTGCAGGGTCTTGGAGGGCCCATGGCACATGATTAGACACCCCCGCCCAAACCCATTATGATGAAGAGCAGATGCTAATATGACCCAGAATTCCTCCATATACTGGTACTGTCACTAAAGTATGCAGGGTCTTCTGCGGTGGCACATCCAACAATACAGTCTTCAGTTAATAAAATAATTGTTTTGGTTACTTTTTTCTTAAAAATGAGCCATTATTTTCAAGGTCACCGATAAATTCTTTGTACTGTTGACTCTTTTCCCACCGGTGTCTTAATAGACAAAATAGAAAATCATGATGCAAACACATAAGTCACTAAATTGTTTATTACAATCAGCAGCAAATTCCAGATTATTCAGAATGTGCAAAATTCAAACTGTAAAAAAAAAAAGAAAGAAATTGGAATGGGTTACACACGCCAGCCACGCTGCCTCACTGAGAAGCAACTGGATCGGCCCCTCATACTGGTCCTGGTTTAGCAGATCTTCAGCCTGCATTTCTGTAAATAGCGAGGCAAGGTCCAGTTGGGGTGGATCGTTTCCTTCTTGCCTAGACAAAAGACAGAAATGGGTGGTGGTTAATTAAAGCAAGTTTAAAACATATTTGGGAAATACACTTGTTGCTAAAAGCCAGTGGTGGAATGTGAATGAATGAATGAATCTTTATTTCGGATAGATTAAAAGTAAAGATTAAAAGAAAACAGAATAATATAACAAAGGGGAAAAATCTAACAAGGTCAAATTAAACAATAACTCCTCTGATTATACAGTTCAACATAGGTTATCTGAAATGGGTGATGGCTGGAGCCGCAGCTTACATTGCCCACCATATTCCATCCAAGAATTCAAAAGAAAAACCAAACAGAAGCGATTACAATTTGAATGTGACAATAAAGTACTTCGTTGTTGTATTTAACTACAATTTTCATGTAGCTGCACATCAGTAGATTTTACAAGGGCTGGGTTACATTTAAAATCATCTGTTTTTACTGTGGCCTCAGCAATCAGAATGAATTAATACATTCACTTGAATGGAATCTAGTACTTTAACTGAAGGTGTGCATCACTGAGTATGGAGTCACTCAGTCAAAATATGTAGTTTTTATCAATAAAAGTTTGTCTTGTCTGTAAAAGTGTCTCTTTGTGCTGCCTTCTGGCAGAATTTGGGACTTTTATTCAATGTAAGTTCATGCAATAGGAAGTACTTTTAATTTGACTAGTGATGTCATAACGTTAGAAACAGGAAGTAGGAAGTAAAATGTCAGTTGGACCAAGGGCAAAGTCATGTTGCCATTCAGAGGAAGGAGTTCCTAAAAAATTCGCTTTTCATAGCCCAGCAGATGCATCCCTTGTATGTATTCATTCTTTATGTTCTTAGTATTTGTTATGGAAGATAATTTCATGGTTTATGTTGTTTAGAAACTGTTAAAAGTAAATGTAGAAAAAACGATTTTTTGAACATATGTTAATGGTAGCTAAATGTTAGCAATAGCATAGCTTAACCACTGTAATGAATGCCAAGGTCATTAGTTACCTTTTCTAGGTTGTGTTTTAAGTGCTAGCTTATGTAGAAATGTTACAGAATTTAATTAGTCTCCTACTTGTTTCATTTTTAGTTTCACTTTATCTTCTGAAGCTGTGATGTTGAAGTCTGCTTGTCAAGAAATAAATCACCAATGAAGAAAAGTTTAACTTGCTGTCTAGCTAGTTCTTACAACTTAGTGAGGACAGTACAGTGAAAAAGGGTGATTCAGCTGGAGCGCGACAACTAAAGTAGAAAGAAGCAAAACCTAGCAAGAAAGATGGAAGAAAGAAAGAGTGAGAAGTCTGCATCACTGCACACACACAAGTCAAGGAGCTCTCGCTCATCTTCATCTAGTGCCGCAGTCAAGGCGCGTGCAGCAGCAGAGGCTGCAAAAGTACGAGCTGCTTATGCAGAAAAAGAAGCAAGGCTAAAAGTTGAGAAAGCTACTACAGAAGCAGAGCTGGGATGAGTTAGAGCTGATCTAGAGTTGGGAAAGGCAAAGCTGGAAGCTGAATTAAGCGCACTAGAACAACAAAAAGAGGCAGCAGCAGCTGAAGCACAGGCTGAAGCATTAGAAGCAGCTGAATATCAAGAGAATTCAGTTAAGTCTGGTTCATCTTCACATGAGGTCCTCCAAGAGGAAATTGCAACACGTACTAAAGAGTACGTTGCAGCACAAACTGAACTGCGCCGAACAGGCATTCCAGTGTCTCCCCCTAGCCCAGCACATGATGCAGCAGCGTCTGAAGAGAGCTACATTACATGGCATCCTTTGTCAGCAATAGGCCCGAACGAGGATGATGTACGCCAACAGGGTGAGGCCCCCCAAAGGCAACTCCTTCTCAGCATGGCATCAAATAAGAGCGCACCTCATACTGGGAACCAAACAATTCCAAATCGAGAAAGTGGACATCCCGATGTGCCTAAGAAAGCATATTTCCCTCAGAAACCAGCACTAAGCCCAATGGCACCATCATACTTTCCTCGCAATGTCCCAACCACCCCAAGCGTGGCACCTGAAACAGAACACCTGGCACGATACCTGGCTCGCCACGATCTAGTGAGTACCAGCCTCTACCAGTTTGATGACAAACCCGAAAATTACATGGCATGGCAGTCATCATTCGATAATGCAACTGCTGGCCTGGGACTCACAGGCACTGAAATGCTGGATCTGCTCATTAAGTGGCTCGGGCCAGAGTCAGTAAAGCACATAAAACGCATTCGCTCTGTGCATGTAGGGCGCCCAGACGTAGCACTAGAGAAGGCCTGGGAGCGCCTCCAGCAGTGTTATGCTGCACCTGAAGTCATGGGGAAGTCTCTGTTTAAACGACTGGACGAATTCCCAAAAATATCTGCAAAAGACTACGGGAAACTGAGGGACCTAGGCGATCTCCTCATGGAGCTACAGGGTGCTAGAGGAGAAGGTTACCTCACAGGACTGGCATACCTGGATACAGCCAGGGGAATTGGGCCCATTGTTGAAAAACTCCCCTATGGGCTTCAAGAGAAATGGCTCGCAATAGGCTCAAGGTTTAAAGAAAAGAACAAAGGTTATTTCCCTCCATTTGATGTCTTTGCCGATTTCATCTGTCACGAAGCATGGAGAAGGAATGATCCCAGCTTCGCCCTACCATCTGCTAGCAGCAGCAGTTTGAAATCAGACAAGGCACCCTCACGCAACTTAGGAAGCAAGATATCAGTTCATAAGACAGAGGTTTCATCAGGTAAAGATCCGCCAGCAGATATACCTGAGAAAAAAGTTGAAGGGTCAGAGAAAAATTGTCCCATTCACAACAAATCACACCCACTCAGGAAGTGCAGAACATTCAGAGGAAAGATGCTTGAAGAGAGGAAGAGTATTCTCAAAGACAACAGGATGTGTTTCAAATGCTGCACGTCCGCAAGTCATCTCGCTAAAGACTGTAAAGCAACTGTGAAGTGCACAGAGTGTGGTAGTGACCGTCACCATGCTGCCATGCACCCAGGTCCACCACCTCAAGCTGCGAAAGGGCCTCCACCACCATCAGACAATGGCGGGGAGGAAGATGTGCCAGCCGGTGACAGCACAGTCATCAATTCTAGCTGCACACAGATTTGTGGCCCAGGCCGAACAGCAAGATCCTGCTCAAAGATTTGTCTGGTTCGAGTATATCCCGAAGGTCAACGTGAGAGGGCAACTAACATGTACGTAATCCTGGACGACCAAAGCAATCGTTCACTGGTCAGGTCTGACTTCTTTGAGCTCTTTAACATCAAAGGCCAGTCTTTCCCTTACTCACTAAAGACCTGTGCGGGGCTGGTGGAGACGTCAGGCCGGAAGGCTGAAGGATTCCAGGTCGAATCTCTGGATGGCCAAACCAGCCTACCACTTCCACCTCTAATTGAGTGCAATGAAATACTCAATGATCGCACTGAAATACCGACACCTGATGCGGCCCGCCACCATCCACACCTCAGGGGTGTAGCACCATACATACCTGAGCTTGACCACAATGCGGAGATACTTATCCTGCTCGGCAGAGATCTCGTCAGAGTGCACAAGGTCTGGCAGCAAGTAAGCGGACCCCCAGACGCTCCTTTCGCACAAAAGTTGGAGCTAGGCTGGGTGCTTGTCGGAGATGTGTGCTTAGGAGGTGCACATAAACCAGTCGTGCGGACATTCAAGACCAATGTGCTGGAGAATGGCCGTCCCTCTATGCTCACACCTTGCAAAGCCTCCATAAAGCTGACTCAGACCGTGTCTCATGGCGGGGAGCAGAGGAGTAAGTCCACAAAGCCATCACTGGATACCCTTGGAAGGAAAGTCTTCAAAGAGACCGAGTATGATAACAGACCTGCCCCGTCCATGAAGGACACCATCTTCCTGGAGATTATGGACCAAGAAGTCTACAGAGACGAGTCAAACAACTGGGTCGCTCCGCTACCTTTTAAGGTCCCTCGGCAACGCTTATCTAACAACCGTGAACAAGTATTCACCCGCTTCGCCGCTCTGGAGAAGACGCTACGAAGGAAATCGGAGATGAAACAACAGTTCCTGGAATTCATGGGGAAAATATTAGAGAAGAAACATGCAGAAGTGGCTCAGCCACTGGAAGACAATGAAGAATGTTGGTACCTCCCAACCTTCGGAGTCTACCACCCACAAAAGCCTGGGAACATTCGCGTTGTATTCGACTCCAGTGCGAAGTATTCAGGAACATCTCTGAACGACGTTCTCCTGACGGGACCTGACCTCAATAACTCACTCATTGGGGTTCTGATCCGCTTTCGGAAGGAACAAGTTGCAGTGATCGCCGACATACAGCAGATGTTCCACTGCTTCCTAGTTCGCAACGACCATAGGAAGTACCTGCGTTTCTTGTGGTACAGAGACAATGACATGTCCAAGGACGTAATCGACTATAGGATGAGAGTCCATGTTTTTGGCAACAGTCCGTCCCCATCTGTGGCCATCTACGGTCTGAGGAGGGCCATCCAAGAAGGTGCGGACAAACATGGAGCGGACACTGTACAATTTGTGGAACGTCATTTCTACGTCGATGACGGACTCATCAGCCTACCCACCGGCGCTGACGCCATCAGCCTCCTGCGTAGAACGCAGGCCTCACTCAGCGAATCAAACCTGAGGCTCCACAAGTTTGCTTCAAATAGTAACGTCGTCCTTCAAGCCTTTGCACCAGAAGACAGGGCAGTCCTAAAGAGCCTTGACTTCAGTGGCGAAGCTACACCTGTGCAACGGAACTTGGGACTATTGTGGGAGACCACAACAGACACATTCACATTCACTGTCTCACAAGAGAAGAAGCCCTTCACTCGCAGAGGAGTGTTGTCTACGGTGAACAGCATCTTTGATCCACTAGGCATGGTTGCGCCAGTGACCATTGAAGGCAAAAGTCTGCTCAGAGAACTCAGTGTTGACATGTGTGACTGGGATGCACCGCTCCCAGAACAAAAGCTGAAACAATGGGAATCATGGCGAACGTCATTGCATGATTTAAACCAGCTGCACATCCCACGCGCATACACTACGACATCCCTCTCCAAGGGTGAGCACACAGAGCTATGTGTGTTCTCCGACGCAAGCACCAAGGCCATTGGAGTGGTGGCATATCTGAAGACTACACAAGCTGATGGAGAAATCCAAGTTGGATTCATCCTAGGGAAAGCTAAACTGGCTCCACAGTCAGAACCAACAATTCCCCGGCTAGAGCTGTGTGCCGCAGTATTAGCCGTAGAAGTTGCTGAGCTCATACAAGACGAGCTGGACCTGAAGCCTGATGAGGTCAAGTTCTACTGTGACAGCAGGGTAGTTCTTGGCTATATCTACAATCAAACGAAACGTTTCTATGTATACGTCCACAACCGAGTTCGTAGAATACGTCAGTTCTCAACACCTGACCAGTGGCACTATGTCAGTATGGAAGACAACCCCGCAGACCACGCTTCGCGGGCAGTTGCGGCATCACATCTGACACAGACCACATGGTTCACCGGACCAGACCTTTTGTACAAACCCAGTCCACCTGATGAAGACTCAAAGGAAGTCTTTGAGCTTCTCAACCCAGAATCGGATGGAGAGATACGCCCTGAAGTGAGCAGCCTCTTGACTCACAGTCTAAACAGAGGCCTCAATGCCGCACGTTTCCAGCGGTCCTCATCAATGCGCTCTCTCACTAGGGCAATTGCTCTACTCATCCACATTGCTAGATCTTACAAGCACAAGTCCAGTCAGTGCAAAGGATGGCACTACTGCAACCTCCCGCGTACTCCAGATGAGCTGTCCCAAGTTAGACACATCATCATCAGAGCAGCGCAGGAAGAGGCCTACTCTAAGGAATTAACAGCACTTGAAAATGGAAAAACTGTAGCCAAGGACAGTTCTCTCCAGAAACTCAGACCTGTTCTTGAAGAAGACCTGATTTGCGTTGGCGGCAGACTAAAGCATGCTGACTTGAGCAGTCAGGAAAAGAACCCCATCATCTTGCCCAAGAACAGTCATGTTTCCCTGCTGCTAGTGCGCCAGTGTCATGAAGATGTCAAGCATCAAGGACGACACTTTACAGAAGGGGCCCTGAGAGCTGCAGGCTTTTGGGTCATAGGCGGAAAAAAGCTTATCGCCTCAGAGCTGCACAAGTGCGTTGTTTGCCGAAAGTTACGCGGCAGAACAGAGGAACAACTCATGGCCAACTTACCTCCGGAACGACTACACACATGCCCACCCTTCACCTATGTAGGAGTGGATGTGTCCGGACCTTGGCCAGTCATCTCAAGGCGCACGCGAGGTGGACAGGCCCAGAGCAAGAGATGGGCGATGCTCTTCTGTTGCATGAGCTCCCGAGCCGTGCATATTGAGCTCATCGACTCCCTGGACACTTCCAGTTGTGTCAATGCACTAAGGAGATTCTTCGCGATAAGGGGACCTGCTAAGCAAATAAGATCAGACTGCGGAACAAACTTTGTTGCCGCTGCAAAGGAATTGGGACTCAGTCAAAACACTTCAGTCCAGCAGTTCTTGAGCCAGCAAGGGTGTTCTTGGGTGTTCAACCCACCTCACTCGTCACACATGGGAGGGTCGTGGGAGCGTTTAATAGGCCTCTCAAGAAGGATTCTGGATGCCATCCTGCTGCAGGAGAATGTCCAGCTAACTCACGACGTCTTGAACACTCTCATGGCTGAGGTGGTTGCAATACTCAATGCCAGACCCCTTGTTCCGGTCTCCACAGACCCAGAGTCACCCTTCGTGCTCTCTCCTGCGATGATTCTCACCCAGAAGGTGGGAGTTCCTCCACCATACGGGGAATTCGCGGGAAAGGATCTTCTCAGCAGACAATGGAGACAGGTGCAAGCCCTTGCAGACTGTTTCTGGCGTCGCTGGCGACAGGAGTACCTTCCCACTCTTCAGCCCCGACGGAAGTGGAGGGAGGCACGACGGGATGTCAAAGAAGGAGACATCGTGCTCCTGAAGGACCGTCAAGTTCCACGTAATGCGTGGCCCATGGCGAGGATTACAGCGGTCGTCCCTGGCAGGGACGGCAGAGTAAGGAAGGTCGAGCTGAAGACAGCAGGCAAGGAATCCAAGCTGTTCCAGAGGCCGGTGTCAGAAGTAATTCTTCTGCTGCCAAAAGACTGAAACTTCAGGCCAGAGACATTTATTGGTGGGTAGTGACCTTTAAGGTCAGACGGGGAGTGTGCTGCCTTCTGGCAGAATTTGGGACTTTTATTCAATGTAAGTTCATGCAATAGGAAGTACTTTTAATTTGACTAGTGATGTCATAACGTTAGAAACAGGAAGTAGGAAGTAAAATGTCAGTTGGACCAAGGGCAAAGTCATGTTGCCATTCAGAGGAAGGAGTTCCTAAAAAATTCGCTTTTCATAGCCCAGCAGATGCATCCCTTGTATGTATTCATTCTTTATGTTCTTAGTATTTGTTATGGAAGATAGTTTCATGGTTTATGTTGTTTAGAAACTGTTAAAAGTAAATGTAGAAAAAACGATTTTTTGAACATATGTTAATGGTAGCTAAATGTTAGCAATAGCATAGCTTAACCACTGTAATGAATGCCAAGGTCATTAGTTACCTTTTCTAGGTTGTGTTTTAAGTGCTAGCTTATGTCTAGAAACGTTACAGAATTTAATTAGTCTCCTACTTGTTTCATTTTTAGTTTCACTCTATCTTCTGAAGCTGTGATGTTGAAGTCTGCTTGTCAAGAAATCACCAATGAAGAAAAGTTTAACTTGCTGTCTAGCTAGTTCTTACAACTTAGTGAGGACAGTACACTCTTCTTGCCCTGGCTTCAAGTGTGGGCGGTGTTTTGTACTTGTATTGCTAAAATATAAAAGGAAGCACTACAATGGGCCTCAAATATTTGTAATGTGTCCTGTTACTGCATGAGTTTATTGATGATAGACTACAAACTACACATATAAAGTAAATTATATTGATGACTGAACAACTCCCATTCGCCAAAACATACAGTTATGAACATGACTCACAAAGGATCACACAAGTGATCTGACAAAAAAAAATAAATACGTTAACAAGCGGTTTATTTTACAGTTGATGTTCCAGTCATTTTCACACAATCAAATAAATAAACTATCATATTCACACAATCAAATAAATCTCAGTTCAGTCCCTTTTATATTAAGTGGAAATTGTGCTACTTTGGTTTTGACACTTTACCTATAAAAGCAAAGGATTTCAGTACTTTCCACAGAGGCGAGGTCCATTGTGGGGCGGCTGCCTTCCTCTTGCCTAGACGGAAGACAGAAATGGATGGTGGTTAGGTTCAAGCAAGTTCAACACATATACAGGCACATCTCAAAAATTAGAATATCATGAAAAAGTTCAATATTTTTGTCACTCATTTCAGAAAGTGAAACCCATATATAGATTCATTACAGGGACAGTGATATATTGAAAGTGTTTATTTTAATATTGATGATTATGGCTACAGCCCATATTAACCAACACCTCAGCGGCCAACATTTATATTTAAAAACTATTTTTTACAGTTAATTTTATGTAATATTCTAATTTTTTGCCAAATTGAATTTGGGGTTTTCAGGGGCTGTAAGCCATAATCATTGAAATTAAAATAAAAAAAAAAACGCTTGAAATATATCACTGTCTGTGTAATTAATCTATATAATATATGGATTTCTCTTTCTGAAATGAGTGACAAAAAATATTTAATTTTTTCATGACATTCTAATTTTTGGAGATGTACCTGTGTTAGGGAAATACACTTGTGAAAGTCAGTGGTGGGATGTGACAAAAAAATGCTTTGTTTCCCTGACAAGCATCGCAGGATCCACTCTGTATATGTACAAGTACATTATCAATCCAGGGATTTATGGTGGAACAGCACAACAACACTGTTCCAACACCTTATATGGAAAATCCACAGAATAAGGGGGGTGGGTCTATTCTGACGCTTTAGAAAATTATATGAATCACTTTATAAATCACTGGTTTGAAAGAGCACTTTTAATATGTCAAGATTTCGGCTCCTGTGGTCCACTTGACCTGCATCCACAATATAAACAATGAGGGAAGCTAAACCCTGGCATGTGGAAACACATTCTAGCATTAAATTGCACTCAATTTAATGTGCAGCACCAAAGTGCAATACGTACACAAACCAGGACTTTAACCAGGATTAACATATTTCATCGTTTTGCTCTCACAAGCGAATACTTAGGAGAAAACAAGCGTGAATCAGCAGTTGGCTACTAGCTAGCTAGCTAGCTACTAGCTAACACTCGTTAGCCAGCACAGGACGGCTCTGTATGGCTCCAAAAAAGTGAGCTTACCACCAACAGGATAAATAAGCAAACAGATGCACATTATTACAAATCACTCACCATCGATGGTTCTCTCACTTTCATCTTCAGCTTGTCCGTAATCCGGTTCTATGCTAAGCTGCATCTGTATCGGTGCGGGTAGCTCCTCTCACTCTGGATCTGCCACCAAACAGAGAAAACTCCGCACCTCTTCGTTGGACCACGGTGTAGATTTCCGCAAAACCTACAACGCTGTCTGTATTAATATCGTATTTACTCCGTGACTGAGTTAGTCCATGAAATATTGCAAATGGCGGTCGTGTAAATTCCACTGAAGACGGTCGCTTTTGTGACGTTACGACCTGACAAATCAGCGGTGACCAGTCTGTTGACATCACATCTCGGCACGACTCAGCACGGTTGTACCCTGCCCTCGATCAGGCACGAAAATAGAGCCTGCTTAACCGGTGCTGGGGCTAGTGGAAAAAGCTACAAACGCGGGCTGAGACGTGACGTGTTGGGCTAAGCGGGGTTAGTGGAAAAGGGCCTTTCTTGAACTGCTCCCTCCGCAACCGGGACCTCCGGAAAAGCGATAGAAGATGGATGGATGGAATGAACAGAGAATGTGGGGCATTTAACTTTTCATTGCAACTCCCCAGAGAGATAGGAGATGCATCCACATCTGCCTCGGCTGCGAGCCCTGGGTTTCCTGCGAGGCGCCCCACACCACACCTAGAGTTGCATTTTTTCCCCAAAGAGCCCCAAAGCAGAGGCCGCCAGGAGTGGGCTTGCTTCATGGCGGGGGTTGGTGGCGGACAGGAAACCACGCCAGATATTCCCCTTCCCTTGGTAGACCCCTGCACAAGACGGGAAGACCCTCGGTCGGCGAAAGCAACAGGAGAGGGAGCACTCCATCTCCCCATGGGCCGGGAACGACTTCCACGCCATCAACCCAATCTCAGTAAGGCTGCATTCAGACCAGGATAATCCGGGGGTCTCGGTTCGACTGGGCAAGGAATGCCAAGAATTTTTACACCTTTCGTTTGGCTTGGTTTGCATTCATACTGCAGCAGACCAAACTGCCTGGACAACATCACGCAGTTACAACTACTTGTTTGGGATGCTGTAGCCGAAACCACCACTGAGCAGGAAGAAAAAATCTCAGTGAAGAAGAAAAATCAGGCTCATCGATTGGCCAGGACCAAAAACAGAAATCCGTTCCCTACAACCGGGTTGTTTGTCTGCCACAAACGAGACATTTATTAACTTTTCTCCTCGGCTTTCTCCAGAAAAAGGATTTCTCGGATTCACGGTCACCTTTATTGTTATTTTCCACCCAAAATGTGCTACAGTAAATGCCACTTCCTCTTCTCAGACTACGTGTTGGTATGGTTACACAAACGCCAAGGGGCACTTCCGCCCATTGATCGGCTGGATACTCTGTTTGGATTCACACTGCAAGCAGAGCACACCAGATTTTGTTTGCAAGAGAACCGAGACCGTCGTTTTCAGGGGGACCAGATTTCACTTGTTTAGTGCGCACCAGAGTTCCAGCGCGTGTTCATATGGTAACGAACAAATCGAACTATCAGCGGAAGCCACTGTTTGGTCCTTTGGTCCGGACCAAACAGTGGTGATCTGAATGCGCCCTAAGAATGCTTAGCCCTCTGATCGAAGTCTCCCCACAGAATCCCAACTGCTCCTGGGTGCATTCCGGAGGTGCACCCCCCTTTGCCCCCTTTGTTTCTCTCTCAACAGACTTCCTGACATGGGGGTGCTATCTGGGAAAACAAAGGATGTCCAACTGAATCTGTTTTACAACTGCAGGCGTCCAGCTGTAGCTCCTGGCAGAGGTGGTCTGAAGAGGAGACTTCTGAAGCTTTCCTGACTTTGCTGCATTATATGTCGTTATAAATGTTTTATTTGTGCATGCTTTGCTTAATTATGAATTCTTGTAGAGTAGAAAATCATTCAGGGAGGCTGTTATAGATAAATATGAACATTTATACCTGCAAGAATCCTCACTCTTGCACCCTGGAGTTTGAACCCCACTCAGTGCTCCCTCCAGTGAGTCACGTGACTGATCAAGCAGAGAACCACCCTGCTTTGCTGAGACCTCCTGAAACTCCACTTACAAGGAAAAGCCCCAGCTTAAGTGATCACACAGTGGTCAGCTCTTTCTCTTTTGCTGCCGGCCTGAGGGAGGGAGGCTGGCTGCTCTCTCTCTCTCTCCCTTTTCCTCAGAGGCCCCAAGCCTCTCATCCAGCTCTAATTTTGATTCAAGGTAACACTTGAAGCTTCTTTGTTCTTAGAATGCTTTTAACCAACTAAAACCTTGACACTTTTGGATTTTTCTTTCAGCGTCGACATCTTTTCTAGGAATCCATGACTAGCGGAGGTAATCTTCAATTTTTATCCTTTTTTCTAGGGGTGATGGAAAAAAAAATCGATTCGTATGAGAATCTAGATTCTTATTTTACACAATCCAGAACCAATTCACAAAAATTAAGAATTAATTTTTTTATTATTATTATCTCATACAGTACGTCCAGAAAGTATTCACAGTGCTTCACTTTGTTCACATTTTGTTATGTTACAGCCTTATTCCAAAATGAATTAATTTCATTTTTTTCCTCAAAATTTGAGACACAATACCCCATAATGACAATGTGAAAAAAAAAAGTTTTTAGGGGATTTTTGCAAATTTATTAAAAATAAAAGCCTGAGAAATCACATGTACATAAGTATTCACAGCCTGCGCTCAATACTTTGTTGATGCAACCTTGGCAGCAATTACAGCTTCAAGTCTTTTTGAATACGATGCCACAAGCTTGGCACACCTATCTTTGGGCAGTTTCGCCCATTCCTTTTTGCAGCACCTCTCAAGCTCCATCAGGTTGGATGGGAAGCGTCAGGGCACAGCCCTTTTCAGATCTCTTCAGAGATGTTCAACTGGATTCAAGTCTGGGCTCTGGCTAGGCCACTCAAGGACATTCACAGAGTTGTCCTGAAGCCACTCCTTTGATATCATGGCTGTGTGCTTAGGGTCGTTGTCCTGCTGAAAGATGAACCGTCGCCCCAGTCTGGGGTCAAGAGCGCTCTGGAACAGGTTTTCATCCAGGATGTCTCTGTACATTTTTTTTTCATTACTTATTTTGTACCCGTAGGTAGATTTGTTTTGCAGTCTGGTGACAAGCCACCAGCTGCCAGTCGCTGCGTGCGCAAGCGCCCCGTATCCCTAACCTGCATGTTTTTGGCATGTGGGAGGAAACCGGAGAAATCCCGGAGTAAACCCACGCAACACGGGGAGAACATGCAAACTCCACACAGATCACTGTTGGCCGGGGGGGGCAGGGATCGAACCCACGATCTCACGATCCCCGCGATCCCCCGGCCGAGGGTAAACTGTGCTGCCACAGTGCTAACCACTGTGCCACCGTGCAGCCCTACATTGCTGCATTCATCTTTCCCTCTATCCTGACTAGTCTCCCAGTTCCTGTTGCTGCAAAATATCCCCACAGAATGATGCTGCCACCACCATTGGCATGGTTATGAGTGATGCCTGGTTTCGTCCAAACATGATGCCTGGCATTCATGCCAAAGAGTTCAATCTTTGTCTCATCAGACCAAAGAATTTTTATTAGTCCTTCAGGTGCATTTTGGCAATCTCCAGGTGGGCTGCCATGTGCCTTTTACTAAGGAGTGGCTTCCATCTGCCCACTCTACTATACAGGTCTGATTGGTGGATTGCTGCAGAGATGGGTGTCCATCTGGAAGGTTTGCCTCTCTCCACAGAGGAATGCTGGAGCTCTGACAGAGTGACTATTGGGTTCTTGGTCACCTCCCTGACAAAGGCCCTTCTCCCCCGATCGCTCAGTTTAGACGGCTTGCCAGCTCTAGGAAGAGTCCTAGTGGTTGCAAACTTCTTCCATTTACAGATAATGGAGGCCACTGTGCTCATTTGGACTTTCAAAGCAGCAGAAATGTTTCTGTACCCTTCCCCAGATTTGTGCCTCGAGACAATGCTGTCTCGGAGGTCTACAGACAGCTTTATCACGCTATGATAAAGTGATATAGCGCTTTATCATGGCATGATAAATATATATATCAGCTTTATCAAGCGTGCGCTATAGCGCTTGATCATAGACACTCATAGAGTGATGGAAATGTGGCTGCCAATCCGCGCCAACAGCCTCTCCGGCCACCACCGAGCATTTAAACATTTTTACACATTCATACCCAATGTTATGGGCACTGGAGGCAATGCGGGTGAAGTGTCGTGCCCAGGGACACAACGGCAGGATATCTGGGGAGAGCGTGATTCGAACCGCCAACCATCGGGTTATTACAACCTGCTCTACCTCCTGAGCCCCTGCCGCCCCACTTTTTCCTCAACTTTCCCTCTTTAGGAAAGCTATGGAGGCTTACCCTGCTCTCTTTATTTCCCTTTGATTGGAAATTACATCCAAAAGCCGCGCAATGTGGCATTTTCACTGACAAATGGCAGTAGTTTGCAGCTTCGCTTCTTGGCTTGTACAAGACAGAAAAAATGGCTGCAACCATTCTACGTCACTACCCAGAATGCATTGCGACATAAACAAAAAATGGCGATTTACATCGTAATAAAGATTTTTAAAAATATATAAAACTGGGAATTATTTTTAAAAAAATTATATTATAGTTATGTTACTAACATCAAAATAAAGCATATAGAGCTAACATGCCAATATAATCGGAGTTCCTTTTAAATTATTGCATTTACTTTACCTTTTACTGGAGAAGCTTCACCAGGCAAAGGACAATGACCAAATAATCACCCAGATTTGAAAGAAGTGGAAAAAGTACTAAGTCCTCCTGCTGAACAATGCACACTGCACCACTTTAACAAACTCCCAGCAAATTCTGAACGGGCAAAAAAGAAAAAAAAAAATCACAGAAACTTGTAGCGGCACTTTATTTTTTTTTATAATTTTATTTGATTTTTAAGTCTCAGAAGAATTTAGATACAAAAGTTTACATTTATGCCGGTTTAAAATTAATGCTACTTATCTTATGCATCAATTGCATTCAGTTCTTATTGAATCGGTTCATTGCATTAAGTTACTGTATAGGTAACTGTACACTGACTCCAAGCAGTCAGGTTGTCATGAATCCTCCCGTGCAATTTTCCACAGCGCACGACGAGGGGTGGAATAATGAGGATTTATGCGATGGGGTGCAACACCACATATTTATTAACATAAAGACTCACAAAAGATACACTTACTGTGGGCATTCGGGGGCCGGCATCGCCCCACAAACGCATGAGGTGAGACGTGTATCCATGCTGGTGTCCCACAGCCGGAATCGCTATGAGGACGCAAGAGAACCACGGGCTGCGCAGAGTGGATACACATCGTATGGAGCAGACAGTTCGCTGATACAACATACGATCCATCAGTCGATCAGTTAATCAAAGACCCAGCAGTGCGTGACTGGCAAAAGGCGCTTAAGTACATGCACTGCTGGTTATGGTATAATGAGGAAAATCTGTGCAAGGACCGGGAAAGATGATTAACGGGGCTGGGAACAGCTGATAGTAATGAAAGAGAGAGGGGGCGTGGCCGGACCGGCAGAATGTCAGCAGCGCTCACAGAAAATACACATAGGCTGCAGCATCTAGACCCACAGAGAGGGCAGGACCGAGCCGGAGAAACCAAGCCAGCTCGGCTCCTGACAGAGTTCCCCCCTCAAGGGGTGGATCCCCAGACACTCAAGGTAACATCCTGAGGACCCCCCCCCCCCCACCCCCCAAACAGGAACAAGAGGAACAAACAACACAAACCCAGATGGGAGGTAGGGGGAACAGGAAAGGAAGGAACACAGTACCCCGCCCAGTGCCCACAATTCCCCCCCCACCCACCCAAGTCCAAAGGCACAGAGGCTTGGGAGGCCGCCCAGAGTCCCAGGTCCAGCAGGCAGTCCGGTGAACAGAGTTTGGTGGACTGCCAGAAAATGCAAGTGATCTGGCCAAGAGACTCAGTCCCTCTGGTGGTCGGCTAATATTGTAGAACCACCAGGACCGAGAGGGTGGGGGGGTGGAGCAAGAGGCAGCCTGCCCACCAGGAGGATCACTGGTGGGTGACCAGACCATAGGGAGGGGACCCCCATGGCGTTGGACTGGGAGGAGAAGGGGACCACACTGGCATCAGGCTGAGGAGTAACGGCCCCGGCATCCTCAGGCTGACCCGCAGCACCCTCGATGGTCCCGGCCTGGGACACAGCTGCACCCGCGGTGGACCCCGACCCGGCCAATGCTGCATCTGCAGCGGCTCCCTGCTGGAGCTTTGCAGCACCTGCGGCAGCTCCCGACCGGAGCTCTGCAGCACCTGCGGCGGCTCCCGACCGGAGCGCTGCAGCATCTGTGGTGGCTCCCGACTGGGGCTCTGCAACACCTGCAGTGGGCTCCGGCTGGAGCTCCATTGCACCTACAGTGGTCCCCATCAGGGACCTCATTGCTCCCGCAGTGACCTCCCCAGCGAGGGAGGTAGGACTCTTCACGGCCTCCAGCGCTGAACCTGGATCCCCGGTGGCTTCAGGTGGAATTGGCTGCTCTCCCACGATCCTGGCAAGGAGCTCCAAAAATGGAGGGAGAGAGAAAGAGGCTGAGTCAGGGTCGCCAGCAGCAGCAGAGCACGGTGAGGGGAGCCTGGGAGCTGCAGCGAGCTTCCCCTGGCCCTCCCCACCATGAGTTGGGCAGTGTGACTTCAACAAAGACACGGGAGACATTATGGAGCACACTGGCCAGGACTCCGGCAATCTAGGGTGTGCAGGTTCTGTAGGTCCGGGAAGTGCTGCACCCACATCGACCTCCACCTGGGTGGCTGGACTCACATTGTGTCATCTGCGGATGACCCAGGTAGGTGGACCCTCTCTGGCGACCCTTGTAAGGAGCTCAGGGAAGACAGTAACAAAGTGGTTAGGGTCGCCGGCAGCGGTGGAGCCCGGTGAGGCAAGACCTGATGCAGCTGAGTGCTGCACCTGACTCTCCTCACTAAGAGCCAGACAAGATTGCTCTAATTTACAGGGAAGAGAAATAAATGAGAGCACTTGCCTCAACTCAAGCTCCACCGCCGTCCAGAACTCCGTCAATCCCGATAGTGCTGTTTTTGATCCGGTCTCATGAAGGTCTAGATGGGTGCATGACTCTGCTGCAGTGGCATCTGCAGCAGGCATGATGGTGATCACATCCTCCAGGCCCCCCAAGCGATGTCCCCCATGATGGTGACTCATCCGGCATGGCGGCTGGGGGCTGTCTCTCCGTTGAACCCAGGTCAGGATCCTCCAGGGCCTTGGGCTCCTCCTCCACTTGGCGGCTTGGTTCGAGAACCGACAAAGTCACAGAGGCACACAAATGAGACACTTACAGGACAGTTGAGGGGTCGTCACATGCTGCTTCCGGCAAGAACTGAGGGAACTGCAGAACCTGAGTCTCTTGGCCAGGGATCAGGCAAAATTGCTCATCAAAAACAAGGGTAGAATGAAAAGGAATTTGCCTGTTCTCCTGGTCTTTAATGTCTCCAGCAGTGTCAGAGGCAGTTTTATCTCCCTCCGTGTCCACAGCAGCTCTGAGCTCCTCGAAACACGGAGGACAAACCTCCAAGACAGGCACAGAAGTGGAAGGATCTGGGGGAAAAAGTGCAGCCCCCACATTGGCAGAGGTAAAAGTCCTAAAGGAGGTGGCTATCAGTAAGATAGCAGGCTGGTGTAATGGTCGTGCAGCAGGGCTCTCCTCCCCACGTGACGAGAGGCTCACTGATGTGGGGACAATAGGGTGCTTCCGGCGAGCCCTCTGGGGTCGACGGCGACGAGAGGAAGCAGGCGGCATGTTCTCCGGTTCCTCCAGTCAAGGCCCCTCCTCCATCCGGAATTCTCCTCCCAGGAAGCACGATGGAGGAACAGGAGAAACAGGGGGACAAACAAGATCGGCAGCTGACAATTCATCAGGAATCAGGCAAACAGTTTCAGGTGACATTAACAGTGACTGAGTAAGCATTTGCCTAAATTCCTGGGGTTTGATGACATCAGCTGTCGTCTCTGTGGTCGGGGCATGCTCATCCTCCAGTTGAAGCTCCGACCTCCTTGGGGAATATTCCTCCACCCTCTCGGCCAACTCCGGGAGAAGCCACAGTTTTGCCTTCAGGAGGAGGTCTGTCTCTGCCAGGAGAACCTGTCTTACTTCCCCCTGCTCCTCTGGGGACGGAGCAGACCACGGAGCGGACCACGGCTCGGGACTAGGAGGCAGGGATGTCATCAGAGTCGTGGAGGCTTCTTCCAACGAGTGTTCCTCTTCTTCTTTAAGATAAGATAAGATAAGCCTTTATTAGTCCCACAATGGGGAAATTCCAGGATTGCAACAGGATGGTGGTTCGGGCACCAGATAATCTGGGATTCTAAGCACCGAGCTGGGCAGTGAGTCACAAATGCAGAGAAACTCTGTAGAGTCCGGGGAAGAAGGCGGAATGGCTGCGGGGGGTTCAAACACTGGGAGATCCTCGTCTGACCGCTCGCATGGCACAGTGAAGATGTCCTGGAGAATCTTCACCACCTCTGGATGGTTCCAGAGGTTATTCCTATTCATTACTCTCACCGCCATGTCCTGAGCCTGTCCAGCCGTTTCGGAGGAACAGGGCTCCAGTGTCCATGAAAGAATCTCCTCCAGGAAACACAGCAACCGCAGCTCCCTCTCCAACAACTCAGCCATGGCGCCCAGGCAACAGCTGAGTCCAGTCAACGACACACAAAAATAAGGGAAAGGGATGTGTGGGTGAACCCGCTAAATCCTCCTGTTTGGGCTGTGTCTTTCTGTCACGAATCCTCCCGTGCACTTTTCCACAGTACACAGCGAGGGGTGGGATAATAAGAATTTATGGGCTGGGTAGCAACGCCACACATTTATTAACATAAAGACTCAGAAATGATACATTTACTGTGGGCGTTCGGGGGCTGGCTTCGCCCCACGAACACATGAGGTGAGATGTGTATCCACAGTGGTGTCCCACAGCCGGAATCACAATGAGGACGCAAGAGACCCACAGGCTGTGTGGCGTGGATACACGTCCTATGGAGCAGACAGTTCACTGATACAACATACGATCCGTCAGTCGATCAGTTAATCAAAGACCCAGTAGTGCGTGACTGGCAAAAGGCGCTTAAGTACACGCACTGCTGGTTATGGTATAATGAGGAGTAACTGGACGAGGACCGGGAAAGATGATTAACGGGGCTGGGAACAGCTGATCGTAATGAGAGCGAGAGAGGGGGCATGGCTGGGCCGGCAGACTGTCAACAGCACTCACAAAAAGTAGGTCACAGTGGCTGTCAAACAGCTGCTGGTCCGACACTGGATACGGGAGGCAGACTGAAATACATAATATACACATATGCTGCGGCACCTAGACCCACAGAGAGGGCAGGACCGAGCCGGGGAAACCAAGCCGGCTATAAGCTTTAATTATTTAATTAAGCTTTTCTTGTAAAATTCAAGATATTTTTGTTCCTGAAACTTTTTTTAAATAATCACTAAAATATCACATTTTTCTTGTAAATTTAATTTTTTTCTAAATTTTGCAGATTTTCTTATAAATTTCAGGGCTTTGAGATAAATTTGTGAATTAGGACTTTATATTTCTTTGTAAATTTGTGTGATTTTTCTTCTAAATTTGCAGGATTTTTTAAATTAACTTTTATTTTCTGGCTGGGATAAGCCCAAAGGATTTACATGGGTCTGCCCTCGAGTGGGCTCACCACCTGTAGGAGGGACCATGGGGGTCCGGTGCAATGTGGATCAGGTGACAGTCAAAGGCAGAGACCTTGGCGGTCTGATCCCCGGCTTTCGAAACTTGCTTTTGGGATGTGGAGCATCACCTATCTGTTGGGGAAGGAGCCTAAGCTGGTGCACGAGGTTGAGAGATACCAGCTAGATATAGTTGGGCTAATCTCAACACACAGCCGTGGTTCTGGAATCAGTCTCCTGAAGACTACTCTGGAGTTTCCCCGGGCAAGAGGCGATGAGCAGTGGTGGGTATTCTTGTATCCGCCCTGCCTTGCTGCCTCGACATTGGAGTTCTCCCTGGTGGAGGAAAGAGTAGTTTTCCTGAACCTTTGGGTTGGGAAACGGGTCCAGACCATCATTTGTGCCCATGCACCAAATGATGGTTCAGAGTACCCACCCTTTTTGGTGTCTGACAGGGGTGCTGGAGAGTGCTCCCCTTTGAAACTCCATTGTCCTACTGGGGGACTTCAATGCACACATGGGCAACGACAGTGAAACCTGGAGGGGCATGACTGGGAAGAACGGCCTGCCCGATCTGAGCCAGAGTGGTGTTCAATTATTAGACTTCTGTGCCAATCATAGTTTGTCCATAACAAACACCATGTTCAAGCATAAGGGTGCCCATATAATAAAAAGCGCTATACAAGTACAGGTCCTTATCCCCTTATCACCACATGTGCACCTGGCACCAGGACACCCTAGGTCGCAGGTCGATGATCGATTTTGTTATCGTGTCATCAGACTTGCAACCATATGTCTTGGACACTCGGGTAAAGAGAGGTGCAGAGCTAGCAACTGATAACCACCTGGTGGTGAGTTGGATCCGATGGCGGGGGTGGATGCCACTCAGACCAGGTAAACCTAAACGTATAGTGAGGGTGTGCTGGAAACATCTGGCTGAGGCCCCTGTCTGAGAGGTCTTCAACTCCCACCTCCGGAAGAACTTTGACCACACTCCGAGGAAGTCGGGAGACATGGAGTCTAAATGGGCCATGTTCTCCACCTCCGTTGTTAAAGCAGTTGCCCAGAGCTGTGGCCAGAAGGTCGTTGGTGCAGCTCGTGGTGGCAACCCATGAACCAAGTGGTGGACTCCAGTGGTGAGGCTAGCCATTAATGCCTCTCTAGACTCCAGATAATATGCTAACCTCTCATTAATCATTTTTTCCATAGTTTTGCCAACATGGGATGTTAAAGCGATTGGTCTGTAACTCTCACCTAAACCTGGATTTTTACCTTGCTTGCACATTGGAACTACAACCGCTTCTTTCCATGAAGTAGGCAATATCCCTTCTTCCCAAACCTTGTTGTACAACTTTAATAATATCTTTTTACCATCGTCACTCAGGTTTTTAATCATTTTATACGTCACTTGGTCTTTTCCTGGAGTTGTCTTACAGACTTTCCTTAATGTATGATTTAATTCAGCCATTGAAAACTCCCAATTTAGCCCATTCTCCAATTCTGCCTCATCTTGCAATGCTTCCACATTATTTAATTTTGTCTGCTCTCTTCCACTTTTTTCCACAAAGCTCAAATTATCTGCACTACTTATTTTACTGAAAATTTTAACTAAATGCTCTGCCTTTTCATTGTCATCCACTATCAAACTGTCCCCGTTCTCCATAATTGGATAATTTAGCTCCCTCCTTATCCCAGGCATCCTTTTAATTGTGCCTCATACCTTCTCCAAGGGTATACTTCTTCCCAATGAATCACAGTATTTTCTCCAAAACTCTTATTTGGTCTGTTTAATTATTCTCCGCACTTTAGCCTGCTCCCATTTATAATTGATCAGGTTATCCATATTCAATACATTTTTTAATACTTTAAAAGCTTTGTTCTGACCCTTAACTGCTTCAGAACACTCTGGAGTCCACCAAGGAACTAGCTTTTTTCCTTTTTCCCCAACCTCTTCTTGGGATGGTTTCCTTTGCTGCTTTAATGATCGCTGTTGTGATTCCTGCATTCATCTCTTCCACTGTCTGATTTAGATTTACTTCCTTCAGCTTCCTCTCACTTAAAATTGTAAATTTTCCCCAATCTGCCTTATCAAATGCCCACCTCTTATCTCTTCCTTCTTGATCAATATCCCTTCCTACTCCAATATCAACCACTATTGGGTAGTGACCACTTCCTATAGGGCTTTCCCTTATTACCCTCCACCTACACCTGCCAGCCAAGCTTTGTGAAATCAAAATGGGATCAATAGCTGATTCTGTCCCCCTCGCCAAATTCACCCTAGTGCCCGAACCGTCATTTAAACACACCAACTCCTTGTCCTCCATTATTTCTTCTATAACCTCTCCACTAGTGTCATTGTGCTTCCCCCATAATGTACTATGCACATTGAAATCCCCACACCAGACCACTCTCCCCCTCCAGTCCTGGAGAATTGACTCCAACTCACTTTTGACTAACTGCTTACATGGATTGTAGAAATTGACTATTTTCATACTGCCTTCTTTGGTCCACATCTCGATGACAATTACTTCCAGCTCTTGTACTGTGACAAGCTGCCTATACTTCACCCCTTGTCTAACAAAAACTGCACAACCCCCACCACCCCCATCCTTCCTATCCTTATGCATTCCAGAATATCCCTTAATAGTGAAATCTAGTGATGGCTTAAGCCATGTCTCCTGTACACAAATAATATCCGGTTTTGTTGTCAGTCTCTGAATAAATCCTTTAAACTCCTGCCCATTTGCAATCAGACTCCTTGCATTCCACTGGAGGATGGTTGTCATGAATTAACCTGTTGGCTCCCCTCTACAGCTCCCTCTCCTTGACTCAGTTCTGTATGAATTTTTTCCCAGGATAAATCCTTGGTATTAAAGAATTTTGCTGCCGCTTTCACAATGATCTTTATCTTCTCAGTCCTAGTCTTAGCCTGCTCCGAGCAGTTGATGGCATAGGCTAGAAAAAGAACAAGCTTATCTGCTGTGATATTAGTCTGACAATTTTGTGGTTTTACTTCCTTGTTATTGGTAATGCGTTCCTCTTTCTCCTGTTGATTCAAGACCTTTGCTGTTTCTGCGTATGTCAACTTCCTCTCTACTCTTGCTTGCTGAATTTCTAGTGCCTGTTTTCTCACTACACAGCCTCCATATGCTGCTGTGTGATTCCCTCCACAGTTACAGCATTTAATTATGCTGTCATTTCCACATTCTCCATAGCTATGCTCACCACCACATCTTCCACACCTCTGCTTTCCTTTGCACACACTAGCAATATGCCCATATCTCTGGCATTTAAAACACCTGAGAGGAGGGGGGATATAAGCCCTAACAGGAAAACTTAGATACCCAACAAGCACTTTTTCTGGCAGGTCCTTGTCTTTAAATTCCAGCATTACCAATGGGCTATCCACCTTTTCCCCATTCCTGACCGCTTGTAGGCATCTAATCCCCATGACTGTTCCTCCTTTAACCATTTTTTTCAGTTCCTCTAAGTTTTCCCCCATTGGAATTCCAGATATCACCCGCTTAACACCATCAAACCCAGTGACTTCTTTCCTCTCTGCAATCTCTTTCTTGCACACTCTCTGCAGCTGGAGTGCTTTGTTCCTCTGCTCTGCATTCTTACATTTCACAAGGAGATTTCCATCTCTTAATACTTTGGCCATTTCTATGTCTCCAATTGCACTTCTTAATCCGTTAGCGCTAGTGGGCTCAAAGATGTAACTTCTTGCCCTAGTTTAAACCTCAAGATAGTTTTAAACTCTTCTGCCACGATTTTCCTCCTCACCTCGCGTCTTTCCTCGTCACCTGACAGCTGCCGCTTGTCAGTCTGCTTCACGTCTCCTTTACTCCTGCCCTTTCCAACTTTATTCTTCCTACTCCCTACTAAATTCCATCCAGTCTCCATTTCATCATCGTCAGTCATACCCCCACTACTACTCCTTGCCATTCCGAATCAGTCACAAACCAGATTATGCCAATACCGCCGTCTGTCAACTCGCTTTTCCACTCCGTCTAGTCCCGCATCTCCAAAGACGACCACCCCTTCTGCCTTAACACAATCACGCAGCATCCTTAAATAAGTCCTTCCCGGATGAGAGTTCGCAACGGAGCCCGCTAATTGGCTCCTGCTGATTGAATCAGTTAGCGCAGGTGTAACTCATAATCAATCCATCAATCCAAAATAACAGAAATACACTCATACAAATATATTGTGACGTTTGCGGGATTCACACAAAGAAAGAGGAGCAAGATGGTTGAAACGAACAGGCTTTATTTACACACCACCAACCCCAACTACTTCTGAGCACAGAGAGGAGGGGAGGTCATTCTCCCAGACCTCCGTTTCAATCATGGTTACACACACATGATGCATCTTGCCCTAATCCTGCTAAACACTGCTGGGTCATTATAGCGCAGTTATAATGACACAGCAGTATAACTCAGTAATAACACATTTAATACACACACACAGTAACGTTTCAAACTGACAAAGCATGCTGGGAAATCCCTGCCCCCCTTAACATGGCCCCGACGTTACACTGCCCTCCCCTGGACTGGTTTCTGTCCCCAGAAAATTCAAAGTCCACTTTCAGAAATCCAACGCGAGTCAGCCCGGTGCCGGGGCGGCATGCACGGGCCATCCAGTGTCCATCTGAGTCTCGGTCGGAGTATCTGGTTGGGGTAGGGTTCCGGTTTGGCCACCAGTGGGTGGATGGACACATCTGACAGCCTCTGTAGGACCACGCACAGTCCCTTCCCTGGCAGCGGGAGTCCCATGCCTGCTCCGGCCGACTCCCATCGCTGCCAGGTCTCCCAGGTGGCCGCTGGCCCGCGTCCATGCGTCCAGCCCTTGCCGCGCCTGGAAAATGGCCGGATCTTCGTCCTGCTCGCTCCGCTGCTGCGCATCTGCTGTGCCGAGGGCCTCCGTGACGTCACCGAAAGGGAAAGCATCTGCGGGTGGCGGTAGGACAAGCACAGTTCCTCCTCTGGCAGCGGGAGTCCCATGCCCGCTCCGGCCGACTTCCACCGCTGCCAGGACCTCCCAGGCGGCCGCTGGCCCGCGTCCAGGCGTCCAGCCCCTGCCGAGCCCGGGAAAAGACCGGATCTGTCCTGCTCGCTCCGCTACTGCTGCGCTCCAAAGGCCTCTGTGACGTCACCGCCGGGGGGAGCATCTGCAGGAGGTGGCTTTTTCTCCGTCCATGCCACCTCGCTCTAATTTAACGTCGGCGAGGGGCCAGTTTGTCGTGCGCTGTGTGCGGGGCAGTGCCGTGTGAAGTACCCTGGCTCTGTGCAGCGGAAGCCACCTCCTGGTCGATCGCCGCTCCTAATCGCTCTGGAATTGCCAGCCCGTCCTGCCCTGAAAAGGGCGGAAAACGGGGCTGGTTTGCTCTGCTCAGTCCCGTCGGGTCCGCTGCTCCGTCCATCGCGGCGAGCCTCTCCGGGGGGGGCCGGCGTCTCAGCTCTACGCTCCGTTCCCAGCCGAGCGATGAACCGCTCCGGCCACTGAACCTCCGCCTGGATCCTCATCTTGCTCCATCCCCACTCCTGACACCAATTGTAACCGAGCGCACAAACTGGCAATGTCCCACCGGGAGGTTCGAACTCACGACCTCCAGCTCCAGAGTCCCGCACTCTACCTGTTGTCGCCAATAGGGTCAACCCCCTTGGCAAGCCAAGTAGGGTGCTTATATTGCCTCTGCTACATATTCCCCTCTGATTTTTGACATCGTCCCGATGTCAGTGCTGCATTACAGCTTGGGAACTGATACACTGCCAGTAAATCCCAGTCCCACTTCTGACACCAATGTGACGTATGCAAGGTTCACACAAAGAAAGAGGATCAAGATGGTTGAGATGAACAGGCTTTATTTACACACCACCAACCCCAACTACTTCTGAGCACAGAGAGGAGGGGCGGTCATTCTCCCAGACCTCCGTTTCAATCATGGTTACACACACACACACACACACACGATACATCTTGCCCTAATCCTGCTAAACACTGCTGGGTCATTATAACGCAGTTATAATGACACAGCAGTATAACTCAGTAATAACACATTTAATACACACACACAGTAACGTTTTCAACTGGCAAAGCATGCTGGGAAATCCCTGCCCCCATTAACATGGCCCCGACGTTACAATATACAACAAAAACAATAATCCAATATACATTACATTAATATTATCATTCACTTTGTTACAGCCTTAAAGCTGTAACAAACCCAAAAAAAACAAAAAAAAAAAACAATTTACACACAACCCTAAATTGCTCCACCCTGACATGAACACAAATGACAAACAGCTGTGGCCCTGACAGGAGGAGGGGGGCGTGGCTGTGGGCTGTCAGGAAGCAGGCAAACCCCAAGGCTCTCAGCAGCCTGACAAATGGACCTGACAGACGACAGACACAAAAGAAATAATGAAGTAAACCAAGCCACGTCACGGAGCAGGGCAGGAAAAAAAAAAAAAAAAAAAAAAAAAAAAACTTAAAACCCCGCTCATGACAAGAAGAGCTTGATGAAGGTGACCTGTTCCGAGTTGGGCTTTGTTGTGAGATTGGAGACTGCAGAGGGACCCTTGTTGCATAATAAATACACAAGTCTACTCAGCAAAGACTAAACTGTTTTATCACTATTGTGTGAAGGCATTTAATAGAAGGCAGTTAAATGACAGAGTGGACACGGTGTAGAGGAAGAGACTGAAGGTAAGAGACAATGTCAGACCAGTGTGGAGGGTCCTTTACAAACTCCCTCTACATAAAAGAGCAGGTCATGTCCAGTGGAGGATTCTGCATGGAACTGTGACCATCAACACTTTTATTTCCCACATCAGTCCTAGAATATGTAAAGACTGCTTTTTCTTTGGGTCAACTGAAACCATTTTTCATTGTTTTGTTGAGTGCCCTAGACTGAAACAACTATTTGTGCTTTTGATCAACATTTTTATGAGTTTTGATGTAATGTTGTCCCAATATGATCATTTTTTTAAATTTTATTTTATTTTTTTTGTATTTGGTGCTGGATACAAACAAGTAAATGCAATGAAATGGCAGCTATTAATTTTTTATCTGGTCAACCAAAGTTTGCCATTTACATGAGTAGGAATAGGGAGCAGGTTCGCAGGAGCCACTGCCAGGGACAGACTAAGGCTGCAGCGCGTCGTGCGCACTGCTGAGAAGGTGATAGGCTGCAAGCTCCCATCTCTCCAGGACCTGTATATCTCCAGGACCCGGAGGCGTGCTGGCCGGATCATAGCCGATCCTTCACATCCTGGTCACGTGCTGTTTGCCCCCCTCCCCTCAGGTAGAAGGCTTCGGTCCATTCGGACTAAAACCTCCCGGCACATGAACAGCTTTTTCCCCTCTGCCATCAGACTGCTGAACACTAAGTGACTTTTGACTCTCGTGCACTATGTACAGCAGCTCAACCAGACTCATGTCAATCATCACTGTTTTTCTGTTGCATTATTGACTGCACTATGTGGTACTTCACATTATCTGCTACATGCTAATTTTTTAAAACTGCCTTGACTAGTACTACTCATTATTACTAGTATTATTATTATTATTACTTATTTTCTACACTTATTGCACGTTTCTAGTCCTTTAGTTTTTTAGTTTATCCCTTTTTCTCATTATGTTTTTAATGTTGCAGCATGGCACCGAGACAAATTCCTAGTTTGTGTATCACATGAACAATGGCAATAAATCTGATTCTGATTCTGATTCTGATTCAGGTTCAAGAAGTTACAGTGTTGTTCACTTCTATGGTTAGAGTCCAAATTCAAATGGAGTTTAAATTTTATGAAGCTATCGACAATTTAGAGGATTTCAATTCTAAGTGGTGTTATAGGAATGTAATCTGTTCTGTGTCAGAAAATGAGATCATCTTTAATCATTTTTTGGGGAAAGCCTCTGATTTAACACTTTTTGTGTTTTCTTGGTTACTTGTTCACACTAGCCTGTCTGTGATTATGGATGATTGTAAATAAAGTTTTTTTTTTTTTATCAAAAAATCTCTCTCTCTCTCTCTCTCTCTCTCTCTCTCAAAACGGGAGGCCTGTGGCTCTTCTTGGCATGGACTACAAGGTCACGGTTTACTCGCCTGCAGGGCATGGATGCCCCAACGTTTTCTTTCTACAATCTGGACGAGCCTGCTGCAAAGATGACTTGCTTGAAAATCCCGCATGGTCTAAGGACTACAATCCCTCTGATATGAGGAAAATGTCACTGGGACGTACAACGGAACTGGCTGCGGCCACACAGCGCTATCTCTGCTGCCGGAGGAAGGGGACTTGGCCTTGCTTAAGAACTGGAGGCTTGTGGCTCGTCTTTGCACGGACTACAAGGAAGACTCGGACTACTGCCACTGGCAATGTGGAATAGGTGTACTGCAAGGAATACTTTGTGTTGTGTGGGGGAGGGGGATGACTTATGTTTGCACTTTTCCAATGTGAGACACTTGGTGGAATGATATTGGTGCTCTTACATTTTCTTGAATTGTGCAATAAAGGCATTTTTTAAAACTCAGACTCTTTCTCTCTCTCTCTGGGGGTGGATAATGTTTGTTTTGTTCCCAAGTTGAGACCCTGGAGCATTTGATTGTTCAATGTTTTCGTTTATCTGGCCTTTTTGATGTTTTGCGGGAGTGGTTTCAGGCTTTGGGTGAACGTTTCTCTTTTGGCTTGTTCATTTACGGTCCGAAGTATAGGGTGGCAAGGAAGTCTGCCCACACTTTGCTGAACTACCTATCTGGTACTGCTAAACTTGCCATCTGGCTGACAAGGAAAAATCGGACTACCAATGCTGGCAATGTGGATCCTGTGTCTGCTTTCAAGGCCTTGTTGAAAGTCAGACTCCAGGTGGCGTTCTCTTACTACCAAATGGTGGACAATTTGGAGGCATTCACCAATAGATGGACTATAGGAAATGTTTTGTGTTCTGTGGGTCAGGGGGATGAGTTATGTTTGCACTTTTGAGATGTGACACACTTGGGGCCGTGATATTGGTGTTCTGGCATTTTTGAATTGTACAATAAAGCCTTTTTTTAAAAGTCAAAGTCTCTCTCTCTCTCTCTCTCTCTCTCTCTCTCTCTCTCTCTCTCGTGCGCATGCGTGGGCGTTTGTGGGAGCAGGGGTGTGGAGTGGTGTCGAGTGAGTACTTTAAACTTTGTATTTTCTAACTTTTTCTCTATCTTGTGTGTTTGAGGTGTGTGTGTTTAATATAGTGGGTTGAGTGTGTGTGTGCTGGGGTGTGAGTGTTGGAGTGAGTGTGTTGGGGAACGGTAGCTTCTGCTGCCGGTTTTTCCCAGCCGGCATCATGCCGGTGATTGATGGTGGTGTGGAGTTTGAGCGCTTAACCCGGCGTCATGGTGTGAGAATCCTCCCGACAGTTCCCTGTTCTGTGGAGGAGGCCAGCCTCGCTGTAGGACAGGTGGTTGGGCATGGCAGCATAAAATCAGCATCGAGGATGAACAGCGCAATTGTGATCTTTCTGGATTCGACTGAGAAAGCTGATCAGGTGGTGGCACAGGGAGTGGTCATAGGTGACACTTTTACTCCCGTTTTACCGCTGGCGAATCCGTCTAGGAGGATCACCATCTCAAACGCTCCTCCTTTCGTTAAAAATGATCAGCTGATTAGAGAGTTGTCCCGTTTTGGCCAGGTTGTGTCCCCTATCAGAATGGTCTCTCTGGGTAGTAAATCACCCCTGCTGAAGCATGTTGTATGTCATAGGAGGCAGTGTTTCATGGTGTTGAAAGACAGCTCTGCTGAACTGAACGCGTCTTTTAATTTCAGGATTGATGGCTTTAGCTACTTGGTGTTTGCAACATCTGAAACCATGAAGTGTTTTGCGTGTGGCGCAGAAGGCCATCTTATTAGGTCATGTCCTGAAAAGGCGAACACAAAGAGCACTGGCGGTAAGAAAGGTGACGCCGCTGTTTCTGGTGGTCCGGAGGGTAGCGCTACATGTGGTGCGGCGGATGCCGCTGCGGCGCCCGCTTCTGCTGGGGCGGTCGTGGCCGCGACTGCGGCCGCATCCGCGTCCGCGTCCGCGTCCGCGGCCGCGTCCGCTTCTACTTCTGCGGGGGCGTCCGCGTCCGCATCCGCTTGTGCTGGGGCGGCCGCGGCCGCCTCTGCTGGGGTGGCCGCGGCGGGCGCGGTAGTTGTCCCCCCAAACAGTGATGGTGGGGAATTTCTGTCTGGCGGCAGCTCTGATCATTGTGACGAGCCTGTCGCCCGGGGTAAACAGGTGGAGGGTGTAAGTAAAAGTGCAGTTAAACGAAGGAACGTGAATGAACAGACTTTGCAGGCGGGGGAGGAGCGGTTTGAGGCTGTAGCGGACACACAGAGCAAACATCCTTTCTAAGAGCAAATATCCTTTTTAATGCCCCACCTTAGAATTGGCACTCTTAATATAAACGGGGCCAGGGATGATGTAAAAAGGGCCTCTTTATACAAGCTTTTTAATTTAAAGGCACTTGACGTGCTGATGGTCCAGGAGACTCACAGCACTGTAGACATTGAGTGCCAGTGGAGAAAAGAGTGGGATGGCTGCATTTTTTTTAGCCACAAATCCAATAATAGTGGAGGGGTGGCTGTACTTTTCTCTCAGGGTTGTGTGCCTGTCTCTTATGAGGTAGAAGAGGTGGTGAAAGGACATGTACTCTTGCTAAAGGTACAGCTTGAAAACGTAAACTTGGTTCTTATAAACGTGTATGTGCCAACCCAGAGAGCAGAAAGGATCAGGGTCTTTAATATGCTATCAGATACGGTTAGATCCTGTAATCCAAATAGTTTTTTATTTCTGGGGGGTGATTTTAACTGTACATTAAACCACAGACTGGACAGGAACCATCAGGAACCTCACCCTGCTTCTGCCAATAGGCTGAGGGAACTAGTGAAGGCGCATGAAATGGCCGATGTGTGGAGATCACATCATGGGGACCAGAGGCAGTACACCTGGAGCCATGCTAAAGATAACCTCTTATCTATGGCTAGGTTAGACCGTTTCTATGGTTTTAAACACCAAATGAGTGTTTTTAAAAATAGTTGTATCTGTCCTGTTGGTTTCACTGATCACTGCCTGCTGATTTGTTGTGTTTTCATTGAAAATGTAAAGTGTAAGAGTGCTTTTTGGCATTTTAATAATACACTTTTAAATGATGTGTTTTTTAAGGGAGTTTTTCATGATGTATGGAAGTCACACAGGGAACAAAAACCCTCTTTTAGTTCTCTCCAATTGTGGTGGGATTTTGGTAAGGCCCAGATAAAACAACTCTGCCAACAGTACACTCAAAATGTCACTCGTAGCTTGACCCAATCCTTGAAAGTTCTGGAGACTGAGGTGGTAGAACTAGAGGAGTTGCTCAGTTCTACAGGAAAACAGGAGCACTTAGAGGCTCTCAAGTCAAAAAGGTCAGCCTTGGCTAGCTTGCTAGGGGTCACCGCACAGGGTGCTCTGGTCCGCTCACGCTACATGGATGTAGCTCTGATGGACTCGCCCTCCCAGTACTTTTTTGGACTGGAGGGGAAAAATGGACAGAGAAAGCTCATTCACTCCTTGTTGGGCGATGACGGGAGAACAATCTCCACAGCAGCAGAGATCAGGAAACACGCTGCTAGCTTTTACAGTGAATTGTTTAGAGCAGAGTGGAGGGAGGACACGTCACTGGGCCAGGTTTTCCTTGATGGTCTTCCAGTGCTCTCAGAGGACCTTGTTGCCGGCTTGGATGCTCCACTGTCTCTGTCTGAGCTGCATACGGCGCTAATGAGCCTCCAGAATGGAAAATCACCAGGCATAGATGGTCTCTCTGTGGACTTTTTTAAGGAATTCTGGCCCCTGCTTGGTCCAGACCTGCTGGAGGTTCTCCAAGATAGCTTGGAAAGGGGGACCCTACCCACGACCTGCAGGAGGGCCATCATCACACTGTTGCCGAAAAAGGGGGACCTCCAGAGCCTAAAGAACTGGAGGCCAGTCTCTCTGCTCTGCACAGACTACAAGATTCTCTCAAAAGCTCTGGCCCGAAGACTGAGAAAGGTGATGAGCGAGCTCATTCATGTAGACCAGACTTACTGTGTGCCTGGCAGGCTGATTAGTGACAACGTCACTTTAATTCGGGATATTTTGGAGGTCTCTGGTTCATTGGCGGTAGAAACTGGTTTGATTTCAATTGACCAGGAAAAGGCGTTTGATCGGGTTGAACACCAATATTTATGGACAGTTTTAACAGCTTTTGGGTTCAGCCCAGGCTTCATAGCCAGGATACGGGTCTTGTACAGTGACATTGAGAGTGTGCTGAAGATAAATGGGGGCCTGTCTGCCCCTTTAAAAGTCCAGAGGGGGGTTCGGCAGGGCTGCCCTCTCTCAGGGATGCTGTACTCCCTCGCCATAGAGCCTTTGCTTCACTGCCTGAGAAGGGATCTATCAGGAGTTACTTTTCCTGGCTGTGACACCACGTTCAAGCTGTCGGCCTATGCAGATGATGTAGTCATTCTGCTAAACAAGCAGAGTGACATTGACGTTCTGGTTAGGAGTGTCAATCTTTTTGGCCAACTTTCCTCTGCAAAGATAAACTGGGGAAAAAGCGAGGCTCTGATGGTGGGGGAGAAACTAGAAAATCAGCTTACGCTGCCGGGTGGGTTGATTTGGAAAAAAGGAGGTTTTAAGTATCTTGGTGTCTTTATTGGAAATCAGCAGTTTGAGCAAAAAAATTGGGATGGGGTCATAGAGAAAATTAACGGGAGACTAAACAAGTGGAAGTGGCTAATGCCAAGAATATCTTTTAGAGGAAGAGTGCTCATTTTAAATAATCTTGTTTCCTCATCCCTGTGGCACCGCCTCATGTGCATGGACCCCCCTGCTGGTTTGTTGTCCAAAATTCAGTCTGTTTTGGTGGACTTTTTTTGGGGGGGTGGACTCCACTGGGTTCCTCAAGCCCTGTTATTTCTTCCCAAAGAGGAGGGGGGGCAAGGAGTGATTCATTTAGCTAGTAGAGGTGCTGCTTTTAGACTGACTTTCATACAGAGACTGCTGACGGGCCCCCAGGACCTGGTATGGAGGCCTTTGGCCTGTGTTATTTTACAGAGAGTCCTTGGGCTTGGGCTAGACCTCCCTGTGTTTTTAATGGATTTTAAGAACTCTAATGCACTGTCTTTACCCAGTTTTTACCGCAGTCTCTTTTCAGTGTGGACTCTTTTTAAAAAACAAAGAGGGCCATGCAATTCCCTCTACTGGTTGTTGAGGGAGCCGCTGGTTTTTGGTGGTCGCCTTGGTGTCCTGCCGGGAGTTGGAAGGACCTTCCTTGATAGGCTGTGTTCCAGGAACATTCTCACTCTGAAGCAAGTGGTGGAACTGGCTGGTCCTGGCCTCAACAACGCCTCAGCTTTAGCAGCTCATCTTGGTGTCAGGTCGAATCGTTTCATCGATGGTCTTCTTGCACACTGGAAACAGGAGCTTCATGGACTTGAGCACTCCCTACTCTTGGACTTTAGCAATGGCACGCTGCAGCCAGAAAGCACTGACCCCTTTCCCTCTCTCACGCTCTATATGGACTTTGACGTCGCTCCTTGCTCCTTACTGGCATTCTGTGCTCCCACTGGTGTGGACTTTGGAGGAGCCAGTGGTAAGGCACTCTACAGACTGGTGGTGATGGCACTCAACAAGGACCGATTGAACACCTGTGTGGACACTCCTTGGAGAGCCTATTTTAAACTAGGAAAAGGGCATCGGCCTGCCTGGAGGGCTCTTTACAAAGCCCCTCTCCCTAAGAGGCATGGAGACTTACAGTGGAGGGTCCTGCATGGTATTATAGCTGTCAATGCTTTTGTTTCTGTGATTAACAGCAGTGTCAGTGATCAGTGTGTTTTTTGTTCCTCTAGGGAGACTGTTTTTCATTGTTTTATTGAATGTCAGCGCCTGAGTGGCCTCTTTGAACTTCTCACAAAACTTTTTCATATTTTTAAGGAAGTTTTCTCTAAGCAGGTTTTCATTTGTGGTTTTATGTACAATCATCGTTTTAAGCAGAAGTGTCAACTACTGAACTTTGTTTTAGGACAGGCAAAGTTGGCTATCTATGTAAGCCGGAGAAGAAAACTTGAAAATGTTGAGAATGATGTTGATGTCAAAATTTTATTTGTGAGGCTACTTAAAGCCAGAATCAGGCTGGACTTTCAGTTTTTTATGGGGAATGGGGATGTGGAAGGTTTCAGGACCCTCTGGTCCCTGGAGAATGTCCTCTGTTCAGTTCATGATGGACAGCTTTTTTTTGGGCGTTTTTTGGGGGATTAATTTTCTGTGTAACATAGCATGATATAGAAATTGTATTGACTGATGGACAAGTGTGTTTATTAAAGATCTTTTAAAAATCAAAATCTCTCTCTCTCTCTCTCTCTCTCTCTTGCGCATGCGTGAGCGTTTGTGGGAGCAGGGGTGTGGAGTGGTGTCGAGTGAGTACTTTAAACTTTGTTTTTTCTAACTTTTCTCTATCGTGTGTGTGTTTAATATAGTGGGTTGAGTGTGTGTGTGCTGGGGTGTGAGTGTTGGTGTGAGTGTGTCGGGGAACGGTAGCTTCTGCTGCCTGTTTTTCCCGGCCGGCATCATGCCGGTGATTGATGGTGGTGTGGAGTTTGAGCGCTTGACCCGGCGTCATGGCGTGAGAATCCTCCCGACAGTTCCCTGTTCTGTGGAGGAGGCCGGCCTCGCTGTAGGACAGGTGGTTGGGCATGACGGTATAAAATCAGCATCGAGGATGAACAGCGCAATTGTGATCTTTCTGGATTCAACTGAAAAAGCTCATCAGGTGGTGGCACAGGGAGTGGTCATAAGTGACACTTTTACTCCCGTTTTACCGCTGGCGAACCCGTCTAGGTGGATCACCATCTCAAACGCTCCTCCTTTCGTTAAAAATGATCAGCTGATTAGAGAGTTGTCCCGTTTTGGCCAGGTTGTGTCCCCTATCAGAATGGTCTCTCTGGGTAGTAAATCACCCCTGCTGAAGCATGTTGTATGTCATAGGAGGCAGTGTTTCATGGTGTTGAAAGACAGCTCTGCTGAACTGAATGCGTCTTTTAATTTCAGGATTGACGGCTTTAGCTACTTGGTGTTTGCAACATCTGAAACCATGAAGTGTTTTGCGTGTGGCGCAGAAGGCCATCTTATTAGGTCATGTCCTGAAAAGGCGAACACAAAGAGCACTGGCGGTAAGAAAGGTGACGCCGCTGTTTCTGGTGGTCCGGAGGGTAGCGCTACATGCGGTGCGGCGGATGCCGCTGCGGCGCCCGCTTCTGCTGGGGCGTCCGCTTCTACTTCTGCGGGGGTGTCCACGTCCGCGTCCGCGTCCGCTTGTGCTGGGGCAGCCGCGGCCGCCTCTGCTGAGGTAGCCGCAGCGGGCGCGGTAGTTGCCCCCCCAAACATTGATGGTGGGAAATTTCTGTCTAGCGGCAGCTGTGATCATTGTGACGAGCCTGTCACCCGGAGTAAAGAGGCGGAGGGTGTAAGTAAGAGTGCAGTTAAACGAAGGAACGTGGGTGAGCAGACTTTGCAGGTGGGGGAGGAGCGGTTTGAGGCTGTAGCGGACACACAGAGCAAACACTGCATGACGAACGTTGCAGTTCACGAAGAAATGCAAGAATGTAGTTTTGTTGAAGAGGATCCTTTTAAAGCTGCACAAAAAAGAAAAAGTGCTGAAAACTTGCAGAGCTCTGCTAAATCTAGTAGGGTTGGGAAGTTAGATTTACTAGATGAGAGCGTCTCTGACGAAAGTGGAGCTGAGTCTGAAATGATGCAGACGCAGGAGGAGCAAAGCTCCTATTGTTTTACCAAAATTAGGCAATTTCTCCAGGTGACCAAGGGGAGCAGAGCTGTGAAAGTGGAAAATTACTTTCCAGATCTGGAGTTATTTGTGGCATCAGCTCGCAAGCTGATGAAACTGAATGATGGGAATGAGACTTTTACTGATCAGGAAATTTTTCGTTTAAAGAAACTGGTTGTCAAACTGAAATCACAAATTACTAACAGTCATGTTGACTCTTAGTTTGTTTCTTCCCTTTTATGCTATGTGTGTGTTTTTTTACTGTACCTTATTTTTATCCTTTTTAATGCCCCACCTTAGAATTGGCACTCTTAATATAAACGGGGCCAGGGATGATGTAAAAAGGGCCTCTTTATACAAGCTTTTTAATTTAAAGGCACTTGACGTGCTGATGGTCCAGGAGACTCACAGCACTGTAGACATTGAGTGCCAGTGGAGAAAAGAGTGGGATGGCTGCATTTTTTTTAGCCACAAATCCAATAATAGTGGAGGGGTGGCTGTACTTTTCTCTCGGGGTTGTGTGCCTGTCTCTTATGAGGTAGAAGAGGTGGTGAAAGGACATGTACTCTTGCTAAAGGTACAGTTTGAAAACGTAAACTTGGTTCTTATAAACGTGTATGTGCCAACCCAGAGAGCAGAAAGGATCAGGGTCTTTAATATGCTATCAGATACGGTTAGATCCTGTAATCCAAATAGTTTTTTATTTCTGGGGGGTGATTTTAACTGTACATTAAACCACAGACTGGACAGGAACCATCAGGAACCTCACCCTGCTTCTGCCAATAGGCTGAGGGAACTAGTGAAGGCACATGAAATGGCCGATGTGTGGAGATCACATCATGGGGACCAGAGGCAGTACACCTGGAGCCATGCTAAAGATAACCTCTTATCTATGGCTAGGTTAGACCGTTTCTATGGTTTTAAACACCAAATGAGTGTTTTTAAAAATAGTTGTATCTGTCCTGTTGGTTTCACTGATCACTGCCTGCTGATTTGTTCTGTTTTCATTGAAAATGTAAAGTGTAAGAGTGCTTTTTGGCATTTTAATAATACACTTTTAAATGATGTGTTTTTTAAGGGAGTTTTTCATGATGTATGGAAGTCACACAGGGAACAAAAACCCTCTTTTAGTTCTCTCCAATTGTGGTGGGATTTTGGTAAGGCCCAGATAAAACAACTCTGCCAACAGTACACTCAAAATGTCACTCGTAGCTTGACCCAATCCTTGAAAGTTCTGGAGACTGAGGTGGTAGAACTAGAGGAGTTGCTCAGTTCTACAGGAAAACAGGAGCACTTAGAGGCTCTCAAGTCAAAAAGGTCAGCCTTGGCTAGCTTGCTAGGGGTCACCGCACAGGGTGCTCTGGTCCGCTCACGCTACATGGATGTAGCTCTGATGGACTCGCCCTCCCAGTACTTTTTTGGACTGGAGGGGAAAAATGGACAGAGAAAGCTCATTCACTCCTTGTTGGGCGATGACGGGAGAACAATCTCCACAGCAGCAGAGATCAGGAAACACGCTGCTAGCTTTTACAGTGAATTGTTTAGAGCAGAGTGGAGGGAGGACACGTCACTGGGCCAGGTTTTCCTTGATGGTCTTCCAGTGCTCTCAGAGGACCTTGTTGCCGGCTTGGATGCTCCACTGTCTCTGTCTGAGCTGCATACGGCGCTAATGAGCCTCCAGAATGGAAAATCACCAGGCATAGATGGTCTCTCTGTGGACTTTTTTAAGGAATTCTGGCCCCTGCTTGGTCCAGACCTGCTGGAGGTTCTCCAAGATAGCTTGGAAAGGGGGACCCTACCCACGACCTGCAGGAGGGCCATCATCACACTGTTGCCGAAAAAGGGGGACCTCCAGAGCCTAAAGAACTGGAGGCCAGTCTCTCTGCTCTGCACAGACTACAAGATTCTCTCAAAAGCTCTGGCCCGAAGACTGAGAAAGGTGATGAGCGAGCTCATTCATGTAGACCAGACTTACTGTGTGCCTGGCAGGCTGATTAGTGACAACGTCACTTTAATTCGGGATATTTTGGAGGTCTCTGGTTCATTGGCGGTAGAAACTGGTTTGATTTCAATTGACCAGGAAAAGGCGTTTGATCGGGTTGAACACCAATATTTATGGACAGTTTTAACAGCTTTTGGGTTCAGCCCAGGCTTCATAGCCAGGATACGGGTCTTGTACAGTGACATTGAGAGTGTGCTGAAGATAAATGGGGGCCTGTCTGCCCCTTTAAAAGTCCAGAGGGGGGTTCGGCAGGGCTGCCCTCTCTCAGGGATGCTGTACTCCCTCGCCATAGAGCCTTTGCTTCACTGCCTGAGAAGGGATCTATCAGGAGTTACTTTTCCTGGCTGTGACACCACGTTCAAGCTGTCGGCCTATGCAGATGATGTAGTCATTCTGCTAAACAAGCAGAGTGACATTGACGTTCTGGTTAGGAGTGTCAATCTTTTTGGCCAACTTTCCTCTGCAAAGATAAACTGGGGAAAAAGCGAGGCTCTGATGGTGGGGGAGAAACTAGAAAATCAGCTTACGCTGCCGGGTGGGTTGATTTGGAAAAAAGGAGGTTTTAAGTATCTTGGTGTCTTTATTGGAAATCAGCAGTTTGAGCAAAAAAATTGGGATGGGGTCATAGAGAAGATTAACGGGAGACTAAACAAGTGGAAGTGGCTAATGCCAAGAATATCTTTTAGAGGAAGAGTGCTCATTTTAAATAATCTTGTTTCCTCATCCCTGTGGCACCGCCTCATGTGCATGGACCCCCCTGCTGGTTTGTTGTCCAAAATTCAGTCTGTTTTGGTGGACTTTTTTTGGGGGGGTGGACTCCACTGGGTTCCTCAAGCCCTGTTATTTCTTCCCAAAGAGGAGGGGGGGCAAGGAGTGATTCATTTAGCTAGTAGAGGTGCTGCTTTTAGACTGACTTTCATACAGAGACTGCTGACGGGCCCCCAGGACCTGGTATGGAGGCCTTTGGCCTGTGTTATTTTACAGAGAGTCCTTGGGCTTGGGCTAGACCTCCCTGTGTTTTTAATGGATTTTAAGAACTCTAATGCACTGTCTTTACCCAGTTTTTACCGCAGTCTCTTTTCAGTGTGGACTCTTTTTAAAAAACAAAGAGGGCCATGCGATTCCCTCTACTGGTTGTTGAGGGAGCCGCTGGTTTTTGGTGGTCGCCTTGGTGTCCTGCCGGGAGTTGGAAGGACCTTCCTTGATAGGCTGTGTTCCAGGAACATTCTCACTCTGAAGCAAGTGGTGGAACTGGCTGGTCCTGGCCTCAACAACGCCTCAGCTTTAGCAGCTCATCTTGGTGTCAGGTTGAATCGTTTCATCGATGGTCTTCTTGCACACTGGAAACAGGAGCTTCATGGACTTGAGCACTCCCTACTCTTGGACTTTTGCAATGGCACGCTGCAGCCGGAAAGCACGGACCCCTTTCCCTCTCTCACGCTCTATATGGACTTTGACGTCGCTCCTTGCTCCTTACTGGCATTCTGTGCTCCCACTGGTGTGGACTTTGGAGGAGCCAGTGGTAAGGCACTCTACAGACTGGTGGTGATGGCACTCAACAAGGACCGATTGAACACCTGTGTGGACACTCCTTGGAGAGCCTATTTTAAACTAGGAAAAGGGCATCGGCCTGCCTGGAGGGCTCTTTACAAAGCCCCTCTCCCTAAGAGGCATGGAGACTTACAGTGGAGGGTCCTGCATGGTATTATAGCTGTCAATGCTTTTGTTTCTGTGATTAACAGCAGTGTCAGTGATCAGTGTGTTTTTTGTTCCTCTAGGGAGACAGTTTTTCATTGTTTTATTGAATGTCAGCGCCTGAGTGGCCTCTTTGAACTTCTCACAAAACTTTTTCATATTTTTAAGGAAGTTTTCTCTAAGCAGGTTTTCATTTGTGGTTTTATGTACAATCGTCGTTTTAAGCAGAAGTGTCAACTACTGAACTTTGTTTTAGGGCAGGCAAAGTTGGCTATCTATGTAAGCCGGAGAAGAAAACTTGAAAATGTTGAGAATGATGTTGATGTCAAAATTTTATTTGTGAGGCTACTTAAAGCCAGAATCAGGCTGGACTTTCAGTTTTTTATGGGGAATGGGGATGTGGAAGGTTTCAGGACCCTCTGGTCCCTGGAGAATGTCCTCTGTTCAGTTCATGATGGACAGCTTTTTTTGGGGCGTTTTTTGGGGGATTAATTTTCTGTGTAACATAGCATGATATAGAAATTGTATTGACTGATGGACAAGTGTGTTTATTAAAGATCTTTTAAAAATCAAATCTCTCGTGCGCATGCGTGGGCGTTTGTGGGAGCAGGGGTGTGGAGTGGTGTCGAGTGAGTACTTTAAACTTTGTATTTTCTAACTTTTTCTCTATCTTGTGTGTTTGAGGTGTGTGTGTTTAATATAGTGGTTTGAGTGTGTGTGTGCTGGGGTGTGAGTGTTGGAGTGAGTGTGTTGGGGAACGGTAGCTTCTGCTGCCGGTTTTTCCCGGCCGGCATCATGCCGGTGATTGATGGTGGTGTGGAGTTTGAGCGCTTAACCCGGCGTCATGGTGTGAGAATCCTCCCGACAGTTCCCTGTTCTGTGGAGGAGGCCAGCCTCGCTGTAGGACAGGTGGTTGGGCATGGCAGCATAAAATCAGCATCGAGGATGAACAGCGCAATTGTGATCTTTCTGGATTCGACTGAGAAAGCTGATCAGGTGGTGGCACAGGGAGTGGTCATAGGTGACACTTTTACTCCCGTTTTACCGCTGGCGAATCCGTCTAGGAGGATCACCATCTCAAACGCTCCTCCTTTCGTTAAAAATGATCAGCTGATTAGAGAGTTGTCCCGTTTTGGCCAGGTTGTGTCCCCTATCAGAATGGTCTCTCTGGGTAGTAAATCACCCCTGCTGAAGCATGTTGTATGTCATAGGAGGCAGTGTTTCATGGTGTTGAAAGACAGCTCTGCTGAACTGAACGCGTCTTTTAATTTCAGGATTGACGGCTTTAGCTACTTGGTGTTTGCAACATCTGAAACCATGAAGTGTTTTGCGTGTGGCGCAGAAGGCCATCTTATTAGGTCATGTCCTGAAAAGGCGAACACAAAGAGCACTGGCGGTAAGAAAGGTGACGCCGCTGTTTCTGGTGGTCCGGAGGGTAGCGCTACATGTGGTGTGGCGGATGCCGCTGCGGCGCCCGCTTCTGCTGGGGCGGTCGCGGCCGCGACTGCGGCCGCATCCGCGTCCGCGTCCGCTTCTACTTCTGCGGGGGCGTCCGCGTCCGCGTCCGCTTGTGCTGGGGCGGCCGCGGCCGCCTCTGCTGGGGTGGCCGCGGCGGGCGCGGTAGTTGCCCCCCCAAACAGTGATGGTGGGGAATTTCTGTCTGGCGGCAGCTCTGATCATTGTGACGAGCCTGTCGCCCGGGGTAAACAGGTGGAGGGTGTAAGTAAAAGTGCAGTTAAACGAAGGAACGTGAATGAACAGACTTTGCAGGCGGGGGAGGAGCGGTTTGAGGCTGTAGGGGACACACAGAGCAAACACTGCATGACAAACGTTGCAGTTCATGAAGAAATGCAGGAATGTAGTTTTGCTGAAGAGGATCCTTTTAAAGCTGCACAAAAAAGAAAAAGTGCTGAAAACTTACAGAGCTCTGCTAAATCTAGTAGGGTTGGGAAGTTAGATTTACTAGATGAGAGCGTCTCTGACGAAAGTGGAGCTGAGTCTGAAATGATGCAGACGCAGACGCAGGAGGAGCAAAGCTCCTATTGTTTTTCCAAAATTAGGCAATTTCTCCAGGTGACCAAGGGGAGCAGAGCTGTGAAAGTGGAAAATTACTTTCCAGATCTGGAGTTATTTGTGGCATCAGCTCGCAAGCTGATGAAACTGAATGATGGGAATGAGACTTTTACTGATCAGGAAATTTTTCGTTTAAAGAAACTGGTTGTCAAACTGAAATCACAAATTACTAACAGTCATGTTGACTCTTAGTTTGTTTCTTCCCTTTTATGCTATGTGTGTGTTTTTTTACTGTACCCTATTTTTATCCTTTTTAATGCCCCACCTTAGAATTGGCACTCTCAATATTAATGGGGCCAGGGATGATGTAAAAAGGGCCTCTTTATACAAGCTTTTTAATTTAAAGAAACTTGACGTGCTGATGGTCCAGGAGACTCACAGCACTGTGGACATTGAGAGCCATTGGAGAAAAGAGTGGGATGGCTGCATTTTTTTTAGCCACAAATCCAGTAGCAGTGGGGGGGTGGCTGTACTTTTCTCTAGGGGTTGTGTGCCTGTCTCTTATGAGGTAGAAGAGGTGGTGAGAGGTCATTTCCTCTTATTAAAGGTACAGTTTGAAAACGTGAACTTCGTTTTTATAAACGTGTATGTGCCAACACAGAGAGCAGAGAGGATCAGGGTCTTTGACGTGCTTTCGGATACGGTTAAGTCCTGTGATCCAAATAGTTTTTTATTTCTGGGGGGTGATTTTAACTGTACATTAAACCACAGACTAGACAGGAACCATCAGGAGCCTCACCCTGCTTCTGCCAATAGGCTGAGAGAACTGGTGAAAACACATGAAATGGCCGATGTGTGGAGATCACATCATGGGGACCAGAGGCAGTACACCTGGAGCCATGTCAAAGATAACCTTTTATCTATGGCTAGGTTAGACCGTTTTTATGGTTTTAAACATCAAATGAGTGTTTTTAAAAATAGTTGTATCTGTCCTGTTGGTTTCACTGATCACTGCCTGCTGTTTTGTTCTGTGTTTATTGAAAATGTAAAGTGTAAGAGTGCTTTTTGGCATTTTAACAATACACTTTTAAATGATGTGTTTTTTAAAGAGGTTTTTCATGATGTTTGGAAGTCACACAGGGAACAAAAACCCTCTTTTAGTTCTCTCCAATTGTGGTGGGATTTTGGTAAGGCCCAGATAAAACAACTCTGCCAACAGTACACTCAAAATGTCACTCGTAGCTTGACCCAATCCTTGAAAGTTCTGGAGACTGAGGTGGTAGAACTAGAGGAGTTGCTCAGTTCTACAGGAAAACAGGAGCACTTAGAGGCTCTCAAGTCAAAAAGGTCAGCCTTGGCTAGCTTGCTAGGGGTCACCGCACAGGGTGCTCTGGTCCGCTCACGCTACATGGATGTAGCTCTGATGGACTCGCCCTCCCAGTACTTTTTTGGACTGGAGGGGAAAAATGGACAGAGAAAGCTCATTCACTCCTTGTTGGGCGATGACGGGAGAACAATCTCCACAGCAGCAGAGATCAGGAAACACGCTGCTAGCTTTTACAGTGAATTGTTTAGAGCAGAGTGGAGGGAGGACACGGCACTGGGCCAGGTTTTCCTTGATGGTCTTCCAGTGCTCTCAGAGGACCTTGTTGCCGGCTTGGATGCTCCACTGTCTCTGTCTGAGCTGCATACGGCGCTAATGAGCCTCCAGAATGGAAAATCACCAGGCATAGATGGTCTCTCTGTGGACTTTTTTAAGGAATTCTGGCCCCTGCTTGGTCCAGACCTGCTGGAGGTTCTCCAAGATAGCTTGGAAAGGGGGACCCTACCCACGACCTGCAGGAGGGCCATCATCACACTGTTGCCGAAAAAGGGGGACCTCCAGAGCCTAAAGAACTGGAGGCCAGTCTCTCTGCTCTGCACAGACTACAAGATTCTCTCAAAAGCTCTGGCCCGAAGACTGAGAAAGGTGATGAGCGAGCTCATTCATGTAGACCAGACTTACTGTGTGCCTGGCAGGCTGATTAGTGACAACGTCACTTTAATTCAGTATGTTTTGGAGGTCTCTGGTTCATTGGCGGAAGAAACTGGTTTGATTTCAATTGACCAGGAAAAGGCGTTTGACCGGGTTGAACACCAATATTTATGGACAGTTTTAGCTGCTTTTGGGTTCAGCCCAGGCTTCATAGCCAGGATACGGGTCTTGTACAGTGACATTGAGAGTGTGCTGAAGATAAATGGGGGCCCGTCTGCCCCTTTAAAAGTCCAGAGGGGGGTTCGGCAGGGCTGCCCTCTCTCAGGGATGCTGTACTCCCTCGCCATAGAGCCTTTGCTTCACTGCCTGAGAAGGGATCTATCAGGAGTTACTTTTCCTGGCTGTGACACCACGTTCAAGCTGTCGGCCTATGCAGATGATGTAGTCATTCTGCTAAATAAGCAGAGTGACATTGACGTTCTGGTTAGGAGTGTCGATCTTTTTGGCCAACTTTCCTCTGCAAAAATAAACTGGGGAAAAAGCGAGGCTCTGATGGTGGGGGAGAAACTAGGAAATCAGCTTACGCTGCCTGGTGGGCTGATTTGGAAAAAAGGAGGGTTTAAGTATCTTGGTGTCTTTATTGGAAATCAGCAGTTTGAGCAAAAAAATTGGGATGGGGTCATAGAGAAAATCAACGGGAGACTAAACAAGTGGAAGTGGCTAATGCCAAGAATATCTTTTAGAGGGAGAGTGCTCATTTTAAATAATCTTGTTTCCTCATCCCTGTGGCACCGCCTCATGTGCATGGACCCCCCTGCTGGTTTGTTGTCAAAAATTCAGTCTGTTTTGGTGGACTTTTTTTGGGGGGGTGGACTCCACTGGGTCCCTCAAGCCCTGTTATTTCTTCCCAAAGAGGAGGGGGGGCAAGGAGTGATTCATTTAGCTAGTAGAGGTGCTGCTTTTAGACTGACTTTCATACAGAGACTGCTGACGGGCCCACAGGACCTGGTATGGAGGCCTTTGGCCTGTGTTATTTTACAGAGAGTCCTTGGGCTTGGGCTAGACCTCCCTGTGTTTTTAATGGATTTTAAGAACTCTAATGCACTGTCTTTGCCCAGTTTTTACCGCAGTCTCTTTTCAGTGTGGACTCTTTTTAAAAAACAAAGAGGGCCATGCGATTCCCTCTACTGGTTGTTGAGGGAGCCGCTGGTTTTTGGTGGTCGCCTTGGTGTCCTGCCGGGAGTTGGAAGGACCTTCCTTGATAGGCTGTGTTCCAGGAACGTTCTCACTCTGAAGCAAGTGGTGGAACTGGCTGGTCCTGGCCTCAACAACGCCTCAGCTTTAGCAGCTCATCTTGGTGTCAGGTCGAATCGTTTCATCGATGGTCTTCTTGCACACTGGAAACAGGAGCTTCATGGACTTGAGCACTCCCTACTCTTGGACTTTAGCAATGGCACGCTGCAGCCGGAAAGCACGGACCCCTTTCCCTCTCTCACACTCTATATGGACTTTGACGTCGCTCCTTGCTCCTTACTGGCATTCTGTGCTCCCACTGGTGTGGACTTTGGAGGAGCCAGTGGTAAGGCACTCTACAGACTGGTGGTGATGGCACTCAACAAGGACAGATTGAACACCTGTGTGGACACTCCTTGGAGAGCCTATTTTAGACTAGGAAAAGGGCATCGGCCTGCCTGGAGGGCTCTTTATAAAGCCCCTCTCCCTAAGAGGCATGGAGACTTACAGTGGAGGGTCCTGCATGGTATTATAGCTGTCAATGCTTTTGTTTCTGTGATTAACAGCAGTGTCAGTGATCAGTGTGTTTTTTGTTCCTCTAGGGAGACAGTTTTTCATTGTTTTACTGAATGTCAGCGCCTGAGTGGCCTCTTTGAACTTCTCACAGAACTTTTTCACTTTTTTCAGGAAGTTTTCTCTAAGCAGGTTTTCATTTGTGGTTTTATGTACAATCGTCGTTTTAAGCAGAAGTGTCAACTACTGAACTTTGTTTTAGGGCAGGCAAAGTTGGCTATCTATGTAAGCCGGAGAAGAAAACTTGAAAATGTTGAGAATGATGTTGATGTCAAAATTTTATTTGTGAGGCTACTTAAAGCCAGAATCAGGCTGGACTTTCAGTTTTTTATGGGGAATGGGGATGTGGAAGGTTTCAGGACCCTCTGGTCCCTGGAGAATGTCCTCTGCTCAGTTCGTGATGGACAGCTTTTTTTTGGGGCATTTTTTGGGGGAATAATTTTCTGTGTAATATAGCATGTCATAGAAATTGTATTGAATGATGGACAAGTATGTTTATTAAAGATCTTTTAAAAATCAAAATCTCTCTCTCTCTCTCTCTCTCTCTCTCTCTCTCTCTCTCTCCTTTCCGCTTCCGGTGGGTGCGAGTGAGAACGTGAGTGAGGAGGTGTTGGGTGTGTGAGTGAGGAGTTTTGAATTATACTTTTTCACAACGTTTGGACTTTTCCTTTATCCTTTGTTATTGGCTGCATATTCAGGTAAGTTTATTTCAGTCTTTTGAGTGCGTTTGTGTTTTTGTTTGTTTTTTTGGCGTTTTGCTGGAGGATGGCGTCCTTTGAGACGCCACCTCCATCTATCCGGCAGGGAGTGAGGATAGTCCCGCCGGATAGCAGCGTTGCTGTGGAAGAGGTTCTTCTTGCTGTGGGTGAGAAGGTGGGACATGATATGATCTGCTTTGCCTCAAGAATGAATAAAGCTGTCGTTGTGTTTTTGACTGGTGAGGAATATGTCCATAGTCTGATTGGGAGCGGTGTTGTAATTGGGGACACGTATGTACAGGTGTCCCCGTTATCTGTTCCATCAACGCGCATCACCGTTTCAGGTGTTCCTCCCTTCATCACTAATGAGCAGTTGGAGACGGAGCTTCGCAGATTTGGTAAGTTTGCGGGCCCGTTTAGAACTGTGAGTTTGGGATGTAAGGATAGTAAATTAAAACATGTCAAATCACTTAGGCGCCAGGTATTCATGTTTTTGGACTTGCCCACTCAAACGTTAGAAGTGTCCTTCCAGGGTTAAACATGGGGACGGCTCCTACATGGTGTATGCGAGCTCAGGGCAAATGAAGTGCTTTGAATGTGGAGACGTGGGCCATAAACGGTTCGCTTGTCCGCATAAGCAACGGGCGGGAGGCTCTGATGAAGCCGCAGCTGAAACCAGCGGCGCAGCCTCCGCTCATGCCGCTACTACAAATGACGTTGCGGGGCCTTCCGCCGGTCCTGCTCCGGAGCCTGCTGCTGTGTGTGTGGACAGCCCAGCTGTGGCGCCCGCAGCCCAGCTTACGGTTGGGAGCGTGGCTGGTGATGACGCCCAAACAGTCACTGATGGTGCATCAGAATCTAGCTGTGAGAAAAGGCCTGTAAAATCAGCAGCTGTGGTTCCGGTGGATGCTAACGTTTCTGAACAGCTGACGGAACAACACCAGTCAGCTGCTGTAAGTGGCGTTCAGGAAACTGTAGATCACGATCAATCAGCTGGGACAGCTGTATCAAACAGTAAATTAAGTTGTGATGAGGAAATGGATTCTGATCCTGATACTGTGTCTATTGGAGAAACTTGCAGTAAAAGCAAAAGCTTGTACTCATTGGATGAAATAAATGTTTTCCTGGACGAAACCTACAAACGAGCAGTTAAAGTCACTGATTACTTCAGTGACGCCAATAAATTTATTAGATCTGTTAAAGTGCTGGAAAGGCGGGTTGGCCTTGACCTCCTGGATGAGAGAAAACGTTTTCGCCTTAAAAAACACCTAACGGCCCTGCGTAAATCAGCAGGAGGAAAAAAGGTCACACGCACCCGACAGATGAAATAACGTACATGGGTATGCACAGCACGGTGTTCCTATATATCTACTGCTCTTTGCTGTCTCTCCTGTCTTCTATCTTCTCTATCTCCCTATGCAAAACATAAAATTAGGAACCTTAAATATCAATGGTGGGAGGGGCAATCATAAGAGGGGATTAGTTGGTGAATTGTTTAGACAAAAGAATCTTAACATTTTGTTTTTGCAAGAAACTCATACCACTTCAGCAGATGAAGTGGACTGGGGCTTGTGGTGGAAGGGCCCTTTTTCACTCAGTCATGGTACAAATTTTAGTGCAGGAGTAGCTATTTTGTTTGGGGAATCTGTGAATGCAACAGTTCTTTCTGTAGTGGAGGTAGTGAAGGGCAGGCTGCTCTTTGTTAGGGCAGAAATAGAGAATTCGGTGTTTTGTCTGATCAACATCTATGCTCCAAATCAGGGTTCTGAAAGAACTGCCTTTTTCAATAAACTGAAAAATGAATTGCAGAATTATCACCAAGATCAACTTATTGTTGCTGGTGATTTCAACTGCACCTTAGATTTTACTGTGGATCGAACTAATGCAGAACCTCATCTTCAGTCATCGCGAGTTTTAAAAAATATCACTGTACAGTTTGACCTTTTGGATACATGGAGAATTAAACATGCAAACACTAGACAATATACCTGGGTCAGAGTCGTAGACAATACGGTCAGTGCTGCCAGATTAGATAGGATATATGTTTCTCAAAGTTTTGGCCCAGGAATTCTTCATAGCAACATAAGTCCTGTCGGTTTTACAGATCATCATCTAGCTTCTGTGATGTTAATCATTTCACCAGGGGAAAGAACTAGATCCTATTGGCATTTCAACAATAAGCTCCTTCAAGACAACGCTTTTTGTCATTATTTTGTGTGTTTCTGGGAACACTGGAGGGCTACAAAGCCTCGTTTTAGTTCCTTAGGACAGTGGTGGGAGGTTGGCAAGGTGCAAATTCGCATTTTTTGTCAGCAGTATACTGCAAACTCGACTGCTGTCATCAGAACCAAAGTTTGTGAACTTGAGGACACTGTTAAGAGGCTGGAGGAGAGTTTGATTAGGGATCGGGATTCTACCTCGGGTCCCTTGCTGCAGGCGAAGAGATCGGCCCTGAGCTCTTTGCTGCGGGAAAGAGTGAAGGGAGCACTTGTTAGGTCCCGGTTTACTCAGCTGAAGGACATGGACGCCCCAACGTCCTTTTTTTTCAATCTGGAGAAGTCTGCCGCAAAAAAGAAATTGATGACTTGTTTAAAACTCCCACATGGTCAAATAACTACAGATCCATCTGAGATGAGGAGCCATGCAGTGGATTTTTATGGGGCCCTGTTTGGTGCAGAACCATGCTGTATAGACTCTCGAAATCAACTCTTTGGGGGCCTTCCCAAGCTCAGCCCAGGGGAAAGGGCTGCTCTGGACTGCGAACTGACCTTGGATGAGTTAACTGTAGCAGTCAATCAAATGGCTCTGGGACGTGCACCTGGACTTGACGGTCTCTCTTCTGACTTTTTTAAGCACTTTTGGGACATTATAGGATCAGATTTTTATGACGTTCTAATTGACTGTTATAGAACTGGATCTTTGCCTGTTTCCTGTCGGCGTGCAGTACTATCCCTGCTGCCTAAGAAAGGGGACTTGGCCTTGCTTAAAAACTGGAGGCCCGTTGCTCTTCTTTGCACAGACTATAAGGTGCTTTCTAAAGCCCTATCAAATAGACTAAAAAATGTTTTGGATGTCATCATAGATAGAGATCAAACGTATTGTATTCCTGATCGAACCATTATGGACAATATTTTTCTCATACGTGATGTTCTTAATCTTAGTAAATGTTATGATTTAAAGTTTGGTATTGTGTCTTTGGACCAGGAAAAAGCTTTTGATAG
>CM035836.1:90193458-90250570 GCA_020510985.1 Pholidichthys leucotaenia
CACCCACAAACCAATGGACAGTGCGAGCGAGCCAATCAGGAGGTGGAGGCGGCGCTGCGGTGCGTTGCGACCTCTAACCCATCATCATGGAGCACGCACCTCCCCTGGATTGAATACGCTCACAATACTGCTGTATCAACAGCCATCGGCATGTCCCCCTTCGAAGCCTCATTGGGTTATAATCCCCTGCTGTTCCCTGAGGAGGAGGGAGACATCGCCATTTCATCTGTTCGCGCCCACGTGAGGCGTTGCCGGCAGATCTGGAGGACAGCCAGGGCAGCACTTCAGCGGACGGCGGAACGCAACACCTCGGTGGCCAACCGGCGCAGGGTCCCGGCTCCCGCCTACCGGGTGGGTCAGCAGGTAAGGTTGCCCACCAAACACATTAATCTGAAGGCTGAGCGTAAGATAAGATAAGATAAGCCTTTATTAGTCCCACAACGGGGAAATTCCAGGATTGCAACAGCACAGGGATAGCAACACTCAGAGCAACAATCAGAAGGCAAGAAAAAAAAAAAAACAAGCAAGCAAGAGCAGCTAATAAACATATGTACGTATTACTATAAAATATATATATATACACACACACACAGACACACAGTGCAGAGCATTGTAGCTGGATGGAATAAATATATGAATATATGAACACACAGTGCAGAGCATTGTAGCTAGATGGAATAAATATGTAAATATATAAACACCCACAGTACGGAGCATTGCAGCTAGGTGGAATAAATATGCAAGTATATAAACACACACAGTGCGGAGCAATGTAGCTAGATGGAATAATATGTAGATATATAAATATATAAACACCCACAGTACGGAGCATTGTAGCTAGATGGAATAAATATGCAAATATATAAACACACACAGTGCAGAGCATTGTTGCTAGATGGAATGAAACAGCATAACCGTCTACTTAGTTATCCTACATGGTATGATTATGTGCCCATACATATTCTCACCCTCCATAGCGACCGGTATGTTCCTAGTTGTATGCCGGAGAGGACCATTGTGTAAGTCTATTGCATCTTTTGCATTCAAAAAAAACTATTAGTTTGTTACGTCTTTTTGCTATCTCTGCGAGCAGCCCTGCTTAGGTTGTACAGTCTGACAGCCGTTGGTAGGAAGGACCTACGAAACCTCTCGGTTGTGCACCTGGGATGATGTAGTCTGCTGCTAAATGAGCTCCTCAGTGCATCCAGTATGTCCTGCATAGGGTGGAACTCGGACTCCAGCAGAGATGACAGCGCACCCAGTTCCAACGGCCCGCATGGCGCTCACCACTGACGCTTCCGATGTTGTGGTGGGGGCGGTAGTTGAACAGTTTGTGGCAGGTACCTGGCAACCCCTCGCGTTTTTCAGCAGGACTTTGCGCGATAGTGAACGGAAATACAGTGCATTTGACAGGGAGCTTTTGGCCCTACACTTGGCCATCCGTCATTTTCAGTTCTGGTTAGAGGGGCGACGTTTCACCGCTTTTGTGGATCATAAACCGCTAACTTTTGCGATGGCCAAAATTTCAGAACCCTGGTCAGGCCGGCAACAAAGGCAACTAGCCGCAATATCGGAGTTCACTACTGATATTCAGCATGTCGCGGGTAAACACAATGTTGTGGCAGACTGCCTCTCGTGTGCGGTAGCACCGCCAAGCCCCATAGGGGCAGACTCTGTAGCCATGGCCGCGGGCCCGGGCAGCGACGCGGGAGCGCACGCAGCCCCGGTCTGTGTTGGGTTAGATTATGCAGCCATGGCTGCGGAGCAGGTTAACGACGCAGACGTGCGCGCGCTCCAGTCTGGACCAACAGGGTTAAGGCTGGAGCACAGGGTGCAACAAAACGGTATGCCCCCGCTAATCTGCGATGTCTCCACGAGACGGCCCCGCCCCGTGGTGCCAGCCACGTGGCGTCGCCGTGTTTTTGACTTGGTCCATTCTCTCGCGCACCCAGGGGTGCGCGCATCGATCAAATTGGTGGGGGAGAAATTTGTTTGGCCCGGGTTGCGCAAACAGGTCAAGGAATGGGCAGCAGCCTGCGTAGCGTGTCAGCAAGCCAAAATACACAGACACACTAAGGCCCCGTTAGAACCTTTCCACATCCCCGCTAAGCGTTTTGATCACGTGCATATTGACCTGGTTGGCCCGCTTCCGTTATCACACGGGCACACACATCTTTTGACGATGGTAGACCGCACCACGCGCTGGCCAGAGGCAATTCCTCTGACATCAACCACAGCGGAAGAAGTTGCGCGAGCATTTTTAGCAGCGTGGGTTGCGCGTTTTGGTGTACCGTCGGACATAACGTCCGACAGGGGTCCCCAATTTATTTCCGAGCTATGGTCATCGATGGCCCACAGCTTGGGGGTGAAGATTCATCACACCACCGCGTATAACCCCCAGGCTAATGGTTTATGCGAACGCTTTCACAGGTCATTGAAAGCAGCCCTCAGAGCGTCGCTAACGGATACAAATTGGGTAGACAAACTTCCATGGGTTTTATTGGGGTTGCGTTCTGCACCTAAGGAAGATTTGCACGCTTCCCCGGCTGAATTAGTTTTTGCACAACCGCTCCGTTTGCCCGGTGAATTTCTTCCCGATAATCCCGCACCTAATGGCCCCCCTGCTCAGCCGTGGCAGAGCGGCTCAGGAGCAAACACGCTGCCTGGCCCAGTCCATCACAGTTTCCCACACGTTTTTGTGCCCAAGGCTTTAAAAAATGCAGAGTTTGTTTTTGTTAAACATGACGCTCAGCGTCCAAGTTTGCGGCCGTTTTACGACGGACCGTTTTGAGTGCTGGAGACCGGGCAGAAGCATTTTCTGCTAGATTTAGGGGGTAGAAGGGAGCTGATTTGCATAAACAGGCTCAAACCCGCTTTTGTTCTGGCTGACGAGGAGGTGCAGCTCGCGAGGCCCCCCCCGCCGTGGCAGGCCGCCGAGAGGACATTCTCCAAAGTCTTCACAGAAAGGTGCTAACAGCTTTAATCCACAGGTGCAGAGAGATGTTGCAGGTGCAGCCAAGCCAGGTTGCAGCAGATTCGGCAGAAGGTTAAAACCTAGGCAGTTGGTGGATTGATTAGCGATGTATGGAGTGCTTTGTGTTTTTCTTTTTTTTGTTATGCCATGCAGGTTTTGCCTTACTAGACGTTTGAGGGGGGTAGTGTGGCCGACACACATTGTGGGCTCACGCTGCCACAGAGACAGGACTGCATGTGTATTATGGGGTGTCACGTCTGCAAGGACTGAGGACTCGAATCTGCAGGAGATAACAAGGAAGTGTGAGATTTGTCTCTTTGTCCCACAGAAGATGCCCCGGAGAGTATTCCGGTTCATCAGGAAATGAGAGACAATGGTGAAGCTTCAAAGGGATGCTTTGTAACTGTATGTTTACTGAAGACACCATGTGACTTGAATTCTGATGCTGGAAACGTATAAAAGGGTGTTGAGATATGATTCTTTCTCTTTCCTGCTTTGAGAATGCTGGAAGTTGTGTTCTATCAAATAAAGCTGGTTTATGACTAAACTCAGCCTCGTCATTTGAGCACACACTTCTACAGACCAACCTTAGAATATGTTCATTCAACTGCCAGAATGTAAAAACTTCATCTAATGAGATCTCCAGTTTATGTGATAACCATGACATTGTGTTGTTGCAGGAACACTGGTTGTTCGAAAACGAATTGTCTATTCTGAGCAGATTACATGGTGACTTTATAGGACAAGGTGTTTCTTTTATGGATACGGAAGAACGTGTTATCTTAGGTCGCCCCTATGGCGGTGGCGGTATCCTATGGCGGAAGTCACTTGCGAACAGTTGTGTTGTGAAAACTTACGATTGCTTAAGAGTTACAGGTATTGAAGTCAACCTGGGTGACTTTCACTGTCTTATATTATGTGTATATTTCCCCTATGACAGTGTTGAAAACTTGGATGAATACTTGCACTGCCTGAGTCTTGTTAAACGTATCACCGAGGACTTTCCAACTCCATATGTGTTCACAATTGGTGACTTCAACACTAATACAGCACGTTCAAGTTGTTTTGGAGACGAACTGGTGTCTTTTTGTGAGAGTTACTCCTTACACATCTCGGACAGGATTATCTTACCAGGTGATACCTTTACTCATGTTAGCATGGCTCATGGCTCTACATCATGGCTTGATCACTGTGTGACTACATCCTCAGGCCATGATAACGTGTCCAATATCAAAGTTCTGTTTGACTATGTGAGTTCTGATCATATACCTTTATCTATAGATATTGAGGTATCTAGTGCTGTAAGTGGCCCCCGGGAAGCTCCCTCAGCCACAACGGGCAGTAGAACATACAAATGGCGTGATGCCACAGCGTCAGACCTGTCCAGATATAAGAAACTTACTCGTAGGAAACTCTGTAACATCCGTGCTCCTATGGACGCCATCAGGTGTCACGACCGTAATTGTGCGGCACACAGGGACGATATCGACAGGTTCTACAGTGATATTGTTGATGCTTTAAATTACTGTGTGAGTGAATGCATTCCTAGTCACAGTGTGGCCACCCAATATAACGTCCCAGGCTGGAATGATGTCGTTAGCGAGGCTCACACAGCTGCTCGGGATGCTTTTTTGTGGTGGAGGAGTAATAGCAAACCACGTTCTGGTCCAATATTTGAAAACATGAAAAATTGCAGGGCTAGGTTCAAATATGCTCTACGAGCATGCAGGCGCAATGAAGAAAGTATCAAATGTGACCAGCTAGCTAATCACATGAGTGAACTGAACATGGTAGAATTCTGGAAACAAATGAAGGCTATGAGCTCCCACCGGTCTGTCAGATCAAACACTATTGATGGTGTGACTGGTGACGTTAATATTGCTGAAAAGTGGAAATATCAATATGAAGCTATTTTCAACTCAGTCAAGAATGTTTCAATGAAGGATTCTGTTATGCATGATATTCGTCTGTATAACGACATGTTTGATGCCTCTGATATTTCTGCTGTTACTCCTGTTGAAGTTGATTCACTGATCAAAGTTCTCAAGAAAGGCAAATCAGCTGGCCCTGACTGTCTCACCAGTGAATGCCTCATCAACGCTGATTTCAATTTGTGTATTCTGTTGTCATTGTGTTTTAACTGTATGTTTGTTCATGGTTACATGCCAGATATGTTGATGGACTCTGTTATTATTCCTTTGGTGAAAAACAAGTGTGCCAGTCTTTCTGATATGAACAACTACAGACCTATAGCTATTGCAAATGTTATATCTAAACTGTTAGAGGGTTTATTCCTGAACAGAACTGAGGATTATCTGTGGACAAACGACAATCAGTTTGGTTTCAAATCAGCTCTTTCAACTGACAAGGCTGTTTACCTACTCCATGAATTTGTTGACTACTTCAGAAGCCATTCCACTAGTGTCTATGCTACGTTCCTAGATGCTAGCAAAGCTTTTGACAGGATTAACCACTGGTGTTTGTTCAGAAAATTGATCGATCGAGGTATTCCTATTTACATTGTTAGCATCCTGCTATACTGGTACAGAAGGCAGTCTATGGTTGTTAGATGGGGCAATGTCACCTCATCCAAATTTCATGTGACCAACGGTGTTAAACAAGGTGGTATACTGTCACCCTTGTTGTTTAATGTCTATGTTGATGATCTCAGTGTACTGTTGAACAATACTAATGTGGGCGGCTCCTTTAACGGTGCACTGTTAAATCACATTTTCTACGCTGATGACCTCTGTTTGTTAAGTTTGTCTACTGCAGCGATGCAACATCTCCTTTCGGTATGTGAGAAATTTGGTGAAAAAAATGACATCCTGTTCAACTGTACTAAATCTATGTGTATGGCTTTCAAACCAAAGGGTGTCAATACGTCGAATCCTGTTATGCCACTTTGTGGTAATAGCTTGAACTTTGTTGAAAAAGTCAAATACCTAGGTGTGTGGATTGAATCTGATAAGACCAATGTTGATTGTAACAGGCATCTCAGGAAACTGTACGCTCAAACAAATTTACTGTTGCGAAATTTCCATAGATGTTCTCCTGATGTCAAATGTATGTTGTTCAAGACCTTCTGTACCTCAATGTACTGCTCGCCTTTATGGTTTAATAGCAATGTTGCTGTTAGGAACAAAATCCGCATTGCATATAATAACTCCCTAAGAAGGCTGTTAGATGTACCACGAAGGTCGAGTGCAAGCAAGATGTTTGTGTCTGTGAACATTCCGTCTTTTGGCGAATTGATACGTAAGAATGTGTACAGTTTTTTGAGAAGGTTGCTGGCATGTAACAATCATCTTATATCAGCAATTGTCAACTCGTCACTCACACTTCATTCCAGCATTTGGAAGTGGTGGCGTTCCATTTTATACTGAGCCCATTATGTTTTTTTGTTGTTACAAGAGCGCCGAGTGTCTGCTGATCTGTATATACTTTATTTATTTATTTATCTATTTTCTACTCGTTTTAGTTTTGCTCTTAATATGAACCCTGAGTTTGAAATAAACGTTTGAATTTGAATTTGAATTTGAAAAAGAATCACGAAATGTAGTTTCCCTTGTAGTGTTTATTTTATACCACAAGGGAGGGCTGTTGCACTGAAGATTTTGTGTTGCTGTAGCAACAGCAGCGCAAACAAAGTGGGGTTTTTTTTCCAACATAAAAGACCTGTTGCGAGGTAAACTGAAAACAGTGTTTTTGTGTCAAGTTTATTCAAAAATAGCTTGGATATACAAAGATTGTACAGGGACAATCCCTGATTGAAAAAAATTGTACTGCCCACGATCCAAAAATATGTGGCTTTGTTTTGTTGTACAACATCATAGCATCAATCAATAATAAATAACAATAAAAGGGAATTAAGAAAGGCAAAGTTTAGGGCTACATTTACATTTTTTGAAGTAATCTAAAAGTTTTTGCAAGTTTCTGACTGTTTAGTTTTAACTTTTAAATGGAGGCCAAATATGTTTTATAACCTGTTTCTTTTAACATTGTGGATGTAATACTTTGCTAAAATCATAATTTAGTTGATAATGTATGTTTCATTTGGTAGAAAAACTGGGACTGTTAAACATAAGTGGGCTAATGTGTGAAATGTTATAAGATATTTCTGTAAATCAGAACAAAATGTAAAAACATGAGGAAACAGTTGATTTTTTCTGTCTCTGATATTGTTCTGGGGTTCTGCTCAGTAGGTGATCTGAGGGTGGGATGTCATCTCCTTTGTTCACAAAATGACTCAAAACCCTCCGCTTTGTTAACCTGCCATCCCTGCATCCCCATTATTGGTGCAAGAATAGTTTATACAGCATCAGTGAAAAGGCCAGTGAGAGTATAGCTGCAAATGAACAAAAGAAATGTTGAAAAGATGAGGAGAAACATTGCAATTTAATAGAAATGAAAAGTTCAAATTTATGAGTATATAGTAATGAATTTGTGTGGAAAAATATTTAAAAAAAAAACCTTTTCACCAAAAATGACAAATTTATCAGGCAAAAGTACTGCATCTGTTAGAAAACTCACAATTTTTTCAGGAAAAAGTTCAGAAAGTTTAATTTACAAGAAAAACTTCACAAATTGATGAGAAAATGGGACATTTATGAGAAAAAGTCAATTTGATACAAATGGGCAGCTTTTGCTCTTGGAAATGTGCAATTTTTTATCATGTAAATTTATTACTTTTATTTTGTAAATATTTTTTGCCTCATTCGGATATTATTTTCTAATGAATTTGTACTTTTTTCCTCAAATTTTGGACTTATGTTAAATATGTCACTTTAAATAGTAAACTAGCACATTTTGTCACATTTTTGAATCTTCATTCTTTGCAATTAGCACTTAATTTGCTGTTTATACCTTATGCTACATTTGTGAACCTCTGAATGGACCATTTCACATATTTTTAAAAGGAACCAAATCAGCAACACTAGAACACAAACGTTCAACATTCACGTCTAAATCTGTTCTAACAGCATCAAAGTGCTGTTTAGCAGCAGCTTTTGTTGTAAACATCAAACTGAAACCTTTTATTAAACTACATTTAATAGATATTTAACTACCAAACTTAAAGTGTGACGGCTTGACATCAAAGTGTCGAACGTCTCCATCATTTCTGGTTCAGAGGAGTCCACTACGAAGAACGTTCAACGCAGACGAGTCTGTTAGCGGCAGCATTTCGTTTGCTAACCAAGCCTTTTTCATTCCGACTGAAGCGGCCCATAAAACACAGGGCTGTTTGTCTGCTCATTTGATTATTTTGAACCAGTTTACTTAAAGATTCAGTCAAGACCAGATCAAGACCAGAGTGTGGAAAGACATGAAGGTCTTGGTCTTGACTACAATATTAACACAGATGTTACTGAAGAACAAATATCAAGAATAACCTTAATACCAAGCTATGTATCGCCAAAATCACCTCAGAGCTGTTCTTGGTTAAAAATTCTGACTTTAGGCTTAACATATCTTGATAACTTAAAAAACTAACAGCACATCCTTGGTTAGACTGGATTTTGGCATTTTCTCCAAGAGTTTGTACAGGAATGTTTCCTCGAGTAGGTTCTGTCTTCTTGTTCAGTTTTTAGTTTTTCTTATTTCAGACGAGGATTAAAAGCAAATGTTATAACTTCACCTTGACATGTTTCGACTGGCGTCTGCAATTCTGAGGAAGACTGCAGACGCCAGTCCAAACATGTCACTCATTCATTCTCTCATTTGAGTTTTTTTTTCATTTAAAATTGTAACTGAAATCTTTTCATGAATTTTGAACCATCTAAATTTGAGATTTCTTTTATTTTTTTTTATATAAATCTGTGTGTCTAGTGTTTTTCCTCATATTTATTCCCAAACATTTTTGACTTTTTGTCACATTTCCCCAAGAGCACACTGTTGACTTTGGCAAGCACATCAGGAATACATCTTATCGTTTACCTACAGGTTGTTTGCGTTGATGTGGGCGTTAGGTTGGACGTGACCATCAGCAGATGTTTGAACGACGTATCAAAGCTGTAGTGGCTGCAGCCACCCTGCAGTTAAAAGTTGATCTTTTCCCAGCTGCCCCCTCTTGGGGTCACCACAGGATTGGTAAGATCAGAGATCTAAAGTTTTAATCTTCCAGCTGTTCCCTTTTGTAGGTGCCACAGCATATAAGCAAATCGTTCCTGACTCTCTTCTTCACCTCTCGTACATTTTCTGTTGTATTGGATGGTTGGCCCCAGGTATTTAAACTCATCTCTACATTACACCTGCCTTCCTCTCATTCACACTCATGCATTCTGTCTGTTTCTACTGACTTTCATTCCTCTTCTTTCCAGAGCATACCTCCACCTCTCCAGGTTCTCTTCCACCTGCTCCCTACTCTCACTACAGATCACAATGTTGCTGCAAACATCATGGTCCACAGAGACTTCGGCCAGACCTCATCTGTCAGGTGTGGGTTCAGGACTGGGTCATACCAAAGATCAGATAAAATCTTCACCAAATCAAATATATGGACCATCACATTAACAGATGATATGCTGTGGAAGTTCCAAAAGGGAGCAGCTGAAAGATTAAAATTTTAGGTCTCTCACTTAATGCCGAAATCTAGCCAATATCTAGCTAACGTCTTGCCAACGGCCTCTATAAGATGTATTTCCGATGTAAACTTGATAAGTCTGCGTGAGGTATGTGTGCTGTTGGGGTTGTCATGCTACACTTTTAAATTTTGACCCATTTTTGCTAAATGCCCTTTCATTGTTTTAACACATTTCTGACCCGTGCTGGCAAAATGAGTCACAATGAGGACATTTTCAAAACTGAGGTAATGTTATTTTCATATTCTGTATTGAAAGACCTTCAAAATGATATTTAATTTGTAATAATTGGGCAAAAACTGACCAGCAACAAGCTGATTTTGTTTTGTCTTGGCTGGTTTGAAAACTTGCATTTGATTTGTCCTGAGTTACGTCTTCTGGAATTCAATGTGTATTTTTAGAAAGTCGGAGTTCCAAGCTTTACAATGATACCAGGCACTGACGGGGGTTTTCCTGGGACTTGGCGCCAGCCAACAAAGAAAGAATCATGACTTCTAGTGCCTGTAGCTTGTAGTCAGGCTGTGCACGTTCTGACTCCTTTTGCAGCACGGGTCACATTGATGTTGAAAGGTGTTGTGTGTTGCATTCAGCACAATCTAGCAGTCAGGTTTCAAAATGCTGACACGGAGATGGACCCTCTTCCTGTGTGTGGAAAACTTTTCTTGATGTCCCCAAAAAAGCAGCTTTGACTTAAGAGTGATTATTTAGCAGTGAAAACAAAATTAAGACTTTGTGCAGCATTGAATTTCAGAATTCAGATGACTAGAAGTTTTACACATTGTGCCTTTAATATTTATGGTTTACAATTTACAATCTGTGCTTTCTCCTCTTAAATATACAACTTTTTCTTTTTGTTTTCTAACTTTCACATAAAATTTGACTTCTTTCTGAAAACATGGCACTTTTCGGGAAACTCATTGCTTTATTCTTAGAAAAATTTGGCTTAAATCTGTAATATTTGTATGCATTTGTTGTCATTCAAATTCAAATTCAAACGTTTATTTCAAACTCAGGGTTCATATTAAATGCAGAACTAAAACGAGTAGAAAATAAATAAATAAAAGTATATACAGATCAGCAGACACTATCATTAATTCATTAATTTGTAAATTTATTTTTTCTCTCAATTTTGTTTTCCCCCATAAATGGACAACTTAGTTAATGTTTGCGTTTTTGTGTCACTAGTATTAAGGTGTGTGCTCTTCTTGAATAAAGTTTTTTTTTATATTTTCACTCCTGTCCGGTAAAGAGCAACAGAATAAAGTTCCTTTAAAAAAAAAAAAAGCTGGCGCAGCGTGCGTGGTTACGTAAACAGGATGACGACAGACGTCATGGAACGTTCCAGGAGACTCTAGTAAAAACCACCAACAACCAGAGTTTCTCCAATGATAAACAGCTGCTGGTGTCAGTTTTCTGTCTCGGTCCAGTTATCGCTCCCATAAAAACCATTTTTCTCCGCCATGTTTCCGCAGTAAAACTAAACTGTGTCCAAAACATTCAGCCGCCGCAGTGGACAGAGGCTAAGAGATGAATCTCCACTGTCAAACAATAAAAAAGTCTCGTTCACGTGTCACACAGCGTTTCCAGTGTGTTTGGACTTTTTGACGTCACCCATCACTGTCACATCAGCAGACAAACTGAGTCATTTTGCTGATGAAGCTTTGAAACAACTTCAGGGTCATAAATTACATTCATTCATTCTGTTGGTTCATTTTTCTCTTCTGGTTGTTGCATATAAATGAATCCCTGTTTAAACTGGCAAACAGTCAAAAAGATTAAAAAAATAATGGCTGCTTAAAAACAAAGATTTATTGTTAAAAGCTGTAAAAATGATGCATCAATGTACGATACTGATTATATAGAGGGAGGATTAAATAAGGATGGAAACAACTTTGGAGTGGAACCTTAATAATTAATAGTATATTACTTAGCATTCTTTACAATAATCTGAAAAGTTTTTCTATAATATACTATACTGCAATTCTACGAATGATAAAGAAAAAACCACCTACCACGTCAACAAAACTAATCTCTTTTTTGTAAACACTAAAAGAATAAGAAAAGAACGACCAGATGCTCATTTGTCTGATGTCTAAATGATGCTGAAACTGTTCCATGAGTGGAACATAGAGCAGATGGACCCCATGACTGAGGCATGGTTGTACATTAAAGTGAAAAAAGATCCATGATGCACACGTGACTCATTGCTGATAAAGAGATATAGAACATGTGTCTGAACAGCTGCAGGAGGAACAACAGTGACACACTGGAGTCAGGCACGACAGTCTTTAATTTGTTGGGTTTGATCAGTACTGACATTAATTCAGGAGGAAAACCACAGAAACCCATTAATCAGCTGGAACTGAGATGATCTAACTCTGAAACAGGCCCACTGACAGCTGCTACAAACCACAAGAGGAGTGCCTCAAAATACACAAGGAGGAATATCTGAAAAGATGGACATGATATCCTTACTGTTTTAACACGGTCAACATCAACAGAAACTAAGATAATAATCCTAATATCAGGACACGAAGGCTGTAACAATTGGACTTTAGTGTCTTTACATAAAAATAGAAGTGTGACCAGAAATGGTTCTGAAATAAAAAGTGTTACCTTGTGATACTAGAACCACAAGTAGGAGTATTCACTAAAAAGTTATGAGGTAGTAACCTTGATCCTGTATGTTGATTAATAATCATTAAGAAGCAGCAGACACCGACAGCAATAAACAATGTTTTCAGTTCTGATTACATTTAAAGAAAAGTGACCCAAGATACAGTCATCTGTTATTACAGTAAAACAAGCTCATTTATAGCCCTTTTTCCTCACTGCAGCACTTTCATTAATAACCATGGCAACCATAGGAGTTCAATCAAAGTTACATTTAAGTTTTAAATCACATTAATCAGAGAAATTCAAGATTTTGGAGGAAAAACTTGACTTACTCTTAAAAGTAACTCAAAAGTGTACACCCAAATGTACTTGAAATGTACTCAGGAGTAAAAAATAAAGTATCCAGCAATTAAGCAGTTCAGTTCAGTACAATTCTCTAAAAGTTACCCAAGTACATGTACTTGAGTAAACCTAACTAGTTACTACCCACCTCTGAATGGACCCTTTCACATATTTGTAAAAAGACTAGAACACAAATGTTCAACATTCACGTCTAAATCTGTTCTAATGGCATCAAAGTGCTGTTTAGCAGCAGCTTTTTTTGTAAACATCAGACTGAAACCTTTTAATAAACTACATATAATAAATATTTATCTACCAAACTTAAAGTGTGACGGCTTGACATCAAAGTGTTGAACGTCTCCATCATTTCCGGTTCAGGAGTCCACTACAAAGAACGTTCAACGCAGACAGCACATCCTTTGTTAGACTTGATTTTGTCATTTTCTCCAAAAGTTTGTACAGGAATGGTTACTGTTAGAGGTGTTCTTCCAGAGTCGAGGTCTGTCGTTTATGATCCAACGATGCAGCAACACTCCTCCAGTTGTAGGAAGGCATTTTGTTTATTCATTCATTCATCTTCTTCCACTTAATCCTTTTAGGTTCGCGGGGGGGCTGGAGCCTATCCCAGCATCTTTGGGTGGGAGGCAGGGTACACCCTGGACAGATCGCCAGTCCATCGCAGGGCGCATTTTGTTTCTGTCCAATGAAAATCCCAGTTCTGTCCACTGGGGACATCTCATATTTATACTGTCCATCTGATTGACAAAATACTCCTTTAAAGCCCAAGTTGACCAAAACTGATAAACACTCAGCAAAAACTAATAAATTAAATCCCTCCTGCTGCTGGTCACATGTACAGTTTTGGCTCATTTCTTGAAGCCGAACACTTCAACTTTACCACAGTACTTAATGAAAAGTCCCAAATTTCATAGATGAAAATTGCTAAACTGATCAAAAATCCAGACAGTTGCACCAACATGTCTTAAGCCATTTACGTAACTTTGTGTTGTAAGTGGAATGTAACAGCTGCAGCTTTGCAAAGTTTATGCAAGTCTGCTGTCTCCTTACAGAGCAGCATGGTGGAGCAGTGGTTAGCACTGTGGCAGCACAGTAAGAAGGTCATGGATCAATTCCACCCCGACCATCAGAGACCCTTCTGTGTGGAATTTCCATGTTCTACCCGTGTTTGCGTGGGTTTACTCCAGTTTCCTCCCACAAGCCAAAAACATGTGAGTTTGGCTAAATGGAGACTCTAAAGTGGCCCTAGGTGTAAATGGTGAAGGGACTGACACCGCACTGTGGCTGCCTCATCCATCCAGGTGGATGCCCCGTAATTTCTCCATTGTGGGACTAATGAACGGTTATTAAAAAAAAATGCTTTTTGTCAAAAGCAGACCTGAAGTCAAATGAATGGAGTTTCTGGAGTGCTTTTTATCAGAAAGATTCCACCAAAAATAAACAAGAAAGATTCAGAGGTCTTCGTCTATTTGAGATTATGTGTTCAAGTCAAAAGCAGGAAGATGAAATAAACTGGTAGGCGCAGGTGTATCCCCTCTGATTCCACATTCACATGTTTCATGAGAATGTCAACATCTGGTTTGGCAATGCAGCTGCAGTAGACAGAAATAGATGAAAAGTTTCGCCAGTGATGGTGAAATTTTTCATTTTACTGAAATCATACTTACACGTCCGTCCACCACTGACTAGCAACATGTCAACACGACTATTAATCTCACAAATCCCATAATGCAGTGTGGCATAAGTCTGGTTGGTGCAACCTACTGAACTTCTGTCCTAAAGATGGGACTAACTTAGCTAAAGCCAGCTGGACACTGTCTCTGGTGTTAAGTCCAACTTATGGTCTGATCTTGATGAATCAACACATCAAGGCGTTAGGATCAGCAATAGCACAGACCAGCTGCTGCAACTGGATCCAGGCGTTGGCTTGTTTTTTTAAGATGGGATTAAATTTGACTCCACTGCTTTTACTGATGCAAACAATGTCATGGTTCTTAAAGCTTTTCTTCCTGCTGGTCTTTTCTTTTTTTGGCTGCAGTGATGCTTTTCTGACCATTTGAGAGGATTCAGAACACCTCCACTCCCAAAAGCCATATTTTCTATCAATCTTGAAGGTATCCAGACCCAAAGTGGTTGGCGTTATGTGATGCCAGCTGGTTCAGGCTCCTATAAAGGGAAGAAGAATAGTAATCAGTCACCATCACAGTAGATGTTGTGTTGAACATGCTGCATTTATTTCTGACTTACATTTTGTTTGTGACATAAATGCGTGATTAATAATGTCATCGATAACCCAAGAACAGCCAGAGCACACATCAGGAAAGAGACAAGTGTCGCCACCCTGGACCGTCCACCTGATGTTGGATCAATAAGAAACAAAACATGAAGAAAGGCACTAGAAACGAGCACATTAACAAAAATAAACAGAATACAATATAGAAAATTCCAACAGTTAAACTGTTAACTCACCTTTTCCTAGAGTCTGATCATCTGGACCTGGAGTCTGGGAGCCTCCAGGTGGTGGTGTTTGTGTTATGGAGGTTTTATCGTGGTTTGGATCTGGAAACAAGACAAAAAACATCAAGCCATCCATCAGTTGTTTGTAAACCCTTAATTAGCTTAAAATTCACAAAGAAACCACTCATCTGTTGATGTGATCAAATCTACTCACCAACAATCAGCTGAATCACAGCGAACTTTACTTTGCTCTGAAGCTTCGGAATGTAACATTTGAACCTCCCGTTATCGTCTTCTGTCACATTCATGATCTTTAGTGAAATATTTCCATGTTTCAGTTCGCTGGAGAAAATGTCCGTCCTCCCAAAGTACAGAGCCATCTTCATGTCGACCAGTTCCTTCCTGTCCCTGTACAGGTGGACGTACTCCACGCGGTTCAGTGGGTCTGATGGGTCTGGTTTGAGATCAGGCTTGGACCACTCTACCGTTAACCCCTCAACGTCCACAACAGGCTCGAGGTGGCACGGTAGTATTACATCTTCCCCTGGAACAGCTCTGACTGGACCAGTTGAACCAATCACCCTCGGCACACCTGGAAGAAGAAGAGGGGAAATTTAAATTCCAGAATAAGTAGTAATGTCTTAAAACTGACAGTAGTAAATGTAAAGGTCCGATTCACAAAAAAAAAAAAAATAAATAAAAAAAAAAATCTTTTTGTTTTAACCAAACTGTCCAAACTGTCATTTCTCTTTAAAAAAAAAAAAAAAATAATAATAATTCTGGCTCCCTTGAACAATTTTGAGTCTTCCAGGTTTGTTTCTCTACGTCAGGGATGAGCAGCGATGGCCATTCTACTGCAGATTTTCTGTTCCACTCAGTCTTTTCAGCAGGTGTTTGCACTGATGAGCTTCAAGCATTGCTAATTAGAGAAAGCAACTGCTGAAGAGACTGGGAGGACCAGAAAACCTGTAGTGGAATGGCCCTACATGGTACATAGTTGCCCATCCCTGCTCTGCGTCATGAAACGGTAAGCCCAGTTTTGTTATGTGTGATCTGCTCTATTATTGGCCAGTCTAGCTGTCGGTCCGCAAACGTTTACGACTGAGGAGCAGAACCAAGCCAAGGTTTTAGCTTCAGCGCTAGCATTTCTAGGGAGTTAGCTTACCAAGTGTGGTTTATATGATTATTTTCTTTAGATTTCAGTCACCCTAATAAACATCAGCTTCCACCTTGTTCATTAATCCAAAGTTGATAATGTATCTCACATCATTCAGGCTTATTTTTTGTTATAATTTTGCTGTGATGCCACATTGGACCATTAGCATTAGCTTGGCTAGATGGTTGGAGTCAGTAAGTATAACTGAATTTCAGCTCACCTAAGCGAGGAGAGCTGACAGGCAGGCTGCCTGGTGCTAGCTTAGCTGTTGATTCAGCTGGTTTTGATGGATATTTTCTATATTCTATTCATCCCACAGTGGAATCTTTGCTCATGTAGCAACACTGAACCATATATGTTGTTCTCTGACACCATTTTTAGTGCCTAGCTGATGCTAGCAGCTAGCTAGGGTCAACTACCTCCCACTATTAACTCAGTCACTAATGTTTCTGTGCTTACTGTACTGCAGGGACCAGTCATATCCCATCAACCACAAAAGGTGATTCACAATGATTCTTCTTTCTGGTGTTTGTGACAGAGGAAATGCATTTAGCTGATCAGTTTTTGTAAACATTAATAAACCGAACAAAAGGGCCTTATGACAATCCACCCATGACATCAGACTCAACATAGTGCCCCTATTTAGTGTGTGACATGACCACAGCTGTCTGGTTTGCATGACTTAATCGTCTATAGCCTCCTTGTATTCACTGAATCTTCACTGGGCAGCTTGGTGGTGCAGTGGTTAGCACAGGAGCAGCACAGTAAGAAGGTCACGGGATCAATTCCAGCCCTGACCATCGTGGGTTCGATGCCACCCCCTGATAGTCAGCTATTCTTCTGTGTGGAGTTTACAAGTTCTCCCTGTGTCTGGGTGGGTTTACTTCCACAGGCCAAAGACATGCAAGTTAGGTTAACTGGAGACTCTGAAGCGGCCCGAGGTGTGAAGGGATTGCTGCCTCATCCATCCAGGTGGATACGCCGTAATTTCCCTATTTTTATGCTAATAAAGGATGATATAGGGCGGCGTGGTGGTGGAGTGGTTAGTACTGCGGCAGAACAGCAACTCACCCTTGGCCGGGGGGATCGTGGGTTCGATCCCAGCCCCCGACCAACAGTGATCTGTGTGGAGTTTGCGTGTTCTCCCCGTGTCTGCGTGGGTTTACTTCGGGATTTCTCTGGTTTCCTCCCACATGCCAAAAACATGCAAGTTAGGTTAATTGGCATCAACTGGGGATTCTAAATTGTCCTTAGGTATGACTCTGAGAGTGAATGGTTGTCTGTCTCTCTGTGTTGGCCCTGTGATGGACTGGTGATCTGTCCAGGGTGGACCCTGCCTCTCACCCAAAAAGCTGCTGGGATAGGCTCCAGTCCCCCCACGACCCAAAAAGGATTAAGCAGAAGAAGATGAATGAATAAAGGAAGATATATAATCTTGATGACACAGAGTGACTCATACAGTAAAAATAGCCACATACCTGACAAATGCAGGTAAAATGCTTAGTAAACACAAAAAATTTTAGACAGTCATAATATATGGCAAGCTGTTTTAACATTTGATAGCTGGCCTGGATATGTATTGTAGATATCAATAATTCAATTTTTCCTAGTAAAAATTAACATTTCAGATATCCACAATGAAATTCTTCCTCTCTATAATGATCATTTCAGATATCTATGACATCATTCTTCCTAGGAGAAATGACGTCACTATTACCCATTCATGTGTATTGGGTTTTCACTTCCAGATGTCTACAATTACATTCTTCCCGTCTAGAATGAACATTCTGGATATCTGAAATAGAATTGTTTCTAGGAGAAACTCTTATTTCAGATATCCATCCATCCATCCATCTTCTACCGCTTTTCCGGAGGTCCGGGTCGCGGAGGCAGCAGTTCAAGCAGAGAAGCCCAGACTTCCCTCTCCCCAGCCACCTGCTCCAGCTCTTCAGAGGGGATACCAAGGCGTTCCCAGACTAGCTGGGAGACATAGTCTCTCCACCGAGTCCTGGGTCTTCCCCGGGGTCTCCTCCCAGTGGGACGTGCCTGAAACACCTCAATATACAATCCAATTGTTACTAATCATAATTTTCATTTTGGATTTCTGGAATGTTTTTTCATTGTGGATATCAGAAATGTTCATTTTTACAAGGAAAAACTGAATTATTGATATCTACAATACATATCCAGGATAGCTATTACATGTTAAAACGGCTTTCTTCATTCATGGTTGTTTGACTCTGACTGAGAAATTAAACCATTTTCTCTGAAGTCCATCGTTAACAAAATAGCTGTATTCTCTCTAAACGCATCAGACCAAACATTACAGAACTCGCCTCAGAACTTCTACGTTTTTAACGTTTTTCAGCGATAACATAATTTCCTGACAGTTAGCAGGATTTTTATTCACACGCAATAAAACAAGAAACACTACCAGAACATTCGGCGAGGTTAAATTGCCTATTTGGGCAGAGTGGAATAAAGAGTTTACCTTCAAGAGGGTTTCCAGCCACGACAGCAAAACACAGGATAGGAGTCAAGAGGAGAAAAGTGGAGAAAGACTCCTGAAAGTTCCCGTAGAACATGGACGTAACAGATGAACGGGAGCCAAATGTCTGTAGATCGGTGGTTAAAATCCTCTTCTTTAACGCAGCAGATGTTTCTAGCAACGTGGCAGTGAATAAAGTGCAGCGCTGAGCTGCTGAGTCCACTTATATGTTAGTCACCACACCTCCTCAACTGACGTCATGGACAGCTCCCATTTCTTCCATGGAGACACTGAATAACAAAGTTTTTTTTAAATTAAATTTGCCAAGTCTACTGCCAAACAAACATTTTTTTTATTTATAAAACACCCTTTATATTAAGCAGTTCAGAAAATTAAAGAGTGATGGATGGATGAAAAATACCTTTCACTTGATTTCTGTCAAAAATCAAATTTTATGATCAGATCAATTGATGTTTTGCAAGTGTCGTCACGCGTCACGTGATTTTTGTTGATACCGCCATATTGGACGGCAACTCGGGCGCTGTGTGAGTGCGTTTCAGCATGGCGTCACTTTCTCATCATTTCCAGTCAGTGATTCTTCAGTGTCAGACAGCGACTTGACCTGGGCACGTAAAGCATCAACTTCTTCTTGTAGTGATTGGCACTGCTTCTTGACATCGCAGATTGGGGGGGGGGGGGGGGCATGCCGTCTTGCAGCACCCTGCTCCACACACAAGCCACTCCCCCACACGTCATGTGTGACGTATTCAGTGCAAAATATAAAATATTCAGTGCAGATAATAAAGGCTTATCTTACCTTATCTGATCTTATCTTAGTCCACAACTGTACAAGGCTAAAAATCAAATTCCTGCCATTAATAAAAAACAAATAAAAAACAACTTTCACCTGTGTGATTTCAGGTGTGACTCAAACATGTGACTTATTGACAAACTGATTCATCAGTGAAAGCAAGGAAATTTTTATTGGTGGAAAACAAAACAACATCAGAAGTTCCATTATCACCTGTCAGGAAACTTCAGTATATTTTTTGCCCTGTACTGTCCAGAATCTGGCAACCAGTAGAGATGTCTGCTTACTGTGCAAAACGAATTTACTTTGCCAAAAGGAGCTTTGCTCATTTTTAATAAATGCAGTCTATAAATAGTATTTATTCACTGTGACACGGTCGGGACATGGGAGCTACCTGTTCAGTACAGGTTGATGCTCAACTTCACATTTCACGTAACAGCACGGGACGATAACATCATGGGCTGTGACTTATTTTATGGACTGGGTTTCCTCATCAAGAACAACGGTGGGGAGGAGTAGTCGGGCTGTGGCCAGTGGAACCCCCCAATTCCAGCGTCTGATGAGGATGTGGTGTGGGATGAGGAGCTGCCGGACGCCATGGCGGTCAAGCGGGACAAAATTTGCTCAGGGCCAGCACAGGAGGGTCTCAGGGCTGGTGCTCGGGAAACAGTCGAGGGGAGTACAGAGCGTGACGGCAAGGCGGAGAAGGAGGGTCTGCATCTAGGAGGGCGCGTGCTACACCAGCACCAAGAGAGGTTGGGACAAGACTGATGAGCGCGAGGGATCGGCGTGCCCAACAGCAACACCTCAAGCCGAGCCGGGCCCCGTTGAAGGTCCTGGATTGGGTCCGGGTTCGAGGTGAGGAGCGCCCGGAGTGAAGGTAGGCCAGACATCAACATCAGGAACGTCAGGAGCATCTGCACACTTCAAGATCTCTGACAGCTCGGTGTGGCACGCGAACCGGCTTCGGCGTGTCCGGGATGAGGCTCCGGGAAACGAGGCTGGACGAGAGGCAAGGTGGATGATGGGGAGAAGTGACTTCAGGGCCCGGAGGGTCGATCATTGCCACGAGGACCGTCCGTTTCCAGGGGCGCATCGGCTGAGAGGGTGCCCTGGGCCCCCACACCAGTTATGGCCTTGCTATTGGAACACTTTGTTGTAAATAGTATATATTGACGTTCTGTATTGTTACATTGGTGTTGTTGTTTAAAAAAAAAGTTACATATTGAATGTTGATAAGAATGTTATATAAGGGATTATTTTGGTTTTGTCTGCTTTAGCTGAGGAACACATTTTTTTTCGTTTGTTAGTGCATGATTCGGGTCCCAAATTGGGGAGGATCTTGGTTGAGTGAGGGGTTTTGGACCTTTTGGGGGGGGTGTTGAATAGGTTAAGTGTAAGATGGACACGCCCCGCCAGGTGGCACCTCCGCCCCGCACTATGTAAAGCCGGGTCGGCCATCTTACGCTCTCTGTTCTCGCCTGGAGCTTAGCCACCCATCTGTCAGTAGCTGTCAATGTAGCTATAAATAAATAAAGCTGCGTTTTCCCAGTCACCTCGCCTCGTCTGTCCAGCAGGTAAATTCCAGACTTAACACCATCAAAACTGAGAGGCGTGGCATGCTGATCAAAAGATGTCCACCTCCTAGAACACAACACCCTGGTTCATAACTCACATGTTGGAAGCACAGTACTGAAGCTATGAAATCCTTCCTCACCCCCTTACTCTCCTGACCTTCACACCCTCTGACTTGCACCTCTTTCTGAAATCCAGGAAGTCATGTATGAAGTGCACGCCCTTCAAAGATGGTGAAACACTTATTTCCGAGGTCAAGTCGTGTCTTCTAACGCAACCTGTAGACTTCTACAGGTGAGGTCTCCACAGCTGCATAAAGCGATGGGAGAAGTAGCTATAGAAGGTTCCTATGTAGAGAACGACTAATAAAGGTGCCAAGGTTGCTTCCTCTCAGTCCATGGGAAATGAGTCGGGGAATCTTTAATGAACAGCGCTGTACATAAACAAATTAATATTATTGACAAGGTAAAAAAAAAGGCTGACGATATTTACTGACAAAGTAAACAATATAATTTTTGTTAAAGGCTCAAATGAGGCATTGATGTATGTTGAAATTTATAAATAACAGATAACTATAGAAAGATTTTTATTTATTTCTTTTAGGATCATCTAACTTCAGAAATACTTGCTGACTTTATTACAAAATCAATCCTGATGAATGCGGACTGACAAAACAATGAGCTAATTTGTTCATTGATGATTAAAAAAACACCAGTTTACTCAAAAAGAAAGAATCTCTGTTATTCAACAGAAGTCTGGGGGACTCAGAGTGAACAGGCAATAATCTTCCAACTAGAGCATGTATATTGATGAGTCACTGGTTATTGAAATGGTAGTTACATAAACACATAAACATCATGTCTTGTGATCGGCCACATCATCACACAAGAAACGTATGACAAGTCAGTCAAACTTGTGACCCCCCCCCCCCCACACACACACATGGATTTGAACTCTTTCCCATTTTAATTTGCTTTGTAGCGTTACTTAAGAATGGCACCTGTAAGCTGGTTGCCAACCACCAATCAAATCTAAAAGAAGAAGAAGAAGACGTAACAAACTGCCGAGGTGGTAATTTACCTTTGACAGCAGTGTCACATGAGTGATGACTCAGTCCTACTGCAATGTGGACAAAGACATGCTCAGACTTGTTCTGTTAGGCTGTGTGTCCACCAAACATGTTTTTTGTCACCTGGCCACACTGAACGTCTTGTCACTCACAGCTCAGCACTTCCGCTTTTCCTATGGTCAGACTTTCTACTTATTTTTTAATAGCAGTCTCTAAATAACAATGGACAGGACACATATTCTAGCATTGGCAGCAGCTCTGGATGCAAAATATGATGACACACAAAAAGGAGTCCAAGTACAGACTGTACCAGTGTCCTAAGTCCCATCCTTCCTTAATTCGGATTGGCTGCTTAGTCTGACATTGACGAGCTCAGCAGCAGTCTGAAAAGTTGAAATTTTTACAGCTCTGTGTGCCACAACAAAAAGCGGGCACCGCCGACAGCGTTTCAGTGCCGAGGGTGCTCAGCGCTGTAGACCCTGGACTACACAGAGAATAAATAGAAAATAGTCGCCCACAGCTGAAAAAATGTGTTTGGTGGACACGCAGCCTTATGCTGCTATGCTGCTGATAGGCTTAAGCCTTATTCATGCTGCACTTCCCCTCTGGTCCGCTTTGGTCCACATGCACTTTGGATGAGTCTGGCACACACGCGGCGTTCTACTTGCTCACTTTTTTCGTCTACCAGGCCAAGCTGTTGACGTATGCACACAACTGTTATTTGTAGTTTTGCCCCAGCCCAACGGGGAGCGCAAATGTGCTAACATGCCAGTTTTTTCACCAGCTATAAAATACGAGAGTGACGCACATTTTTTTTTGAAGCAACAATGGTGTTGTTTCAAGGAAAAGGAGGAATTACCGTTTTCCAGTGCTCTTCTCCGCTCAAGCTGCTGCTGTTGCAAAGGGATTCATGTATATTTATTCTTGCCGTCCGCCTCCTCATTGTCTTCCTTGTCTACTTTGTCTTTGTATGCTGTGTTGGACGCGCCATCATGTAAATGGGACGTTCAGTCTTGCACATGCTCTGTCAATGCGTTCAGATCGTGAGCAGGCCATGCGGTCACAAAACTTGGGCTGCACGCGGTTGTCCACAGTAGAGTCCTGCGTACGCAAGCAGAGCGGAGATGATGACGTAAATTTTGTCACATGAGGTTTCCGGTTGCACATACGCAGACAGTGGAGGTGCAGCATGAATCCAGCTTTAGGCAGCCGGGGCACCTACAGCAATGCACTGAGCTTCACTCCTTTCTATATTTTTGCTGGTCATTAACATCTGTTTGTTCTCTCCCATAGATTGAGTCCCCGTCATGCTGTTTGCTCTCTACATGTCTGTTCTCTTCTTCTTCTCTATCCTCTCACCCCCCAGCCAGTCGCAGCAGATGACTGCCCCTCCCTGAGCCTGGTTCTGCTGGAGGTTTCTTCCTGCTAAAAGGGAGTTTTTCCTCTCCACCGTCACCAAGTGTTGCTCACAGGGGATCGCTTGATTGCTGGGGTCTTTCTGTAATTGTGGGGTTTTCCCCTACAGTTGAAAGTTCTATGAGATGACTGTTGTTGTGAAATGGTGCTACTATATAAATAAAGTTGAATTGAATTGTTGGAGTTTGCCTCATGCAGCCTTTTTATTTATAAACCCCAGTTCCAGCAAAGTTAGGACGTTGTGTAAAAGGTACATCAAAACAGAATACAATCATTTTCATATGCTTTTCAACCTATATTCAGTTGAATACACGACAAAGACAAGATATTTAATGTTCAAATTGATGAATTTAATTGTTTATTTTTTTTTACAAATATTCACTCATTTGGAATTTGACTCCTGCAACATGTTCTAAAAAAGTTGGCACAGGTTCATGTTCACCACTGTGTTACATCACCTTTCCTTTTAACAACACTCAACGTTTGGGAACTGAGGACACTAACTGAAGCTTTGTAGGTGGAATTCTTTCCCATTCTCAGTGTTGCCAGATGTACGATAATTATCACATTTGTATGATAATTTTGCCCTCTGTACGATGTACAATCAATAATTTCAAAAATCCCATAATGTACGATAATTTGACCCCTTCATTACATGACAAAGTTAATACATTAGCAAACAACCAGGATACAGATCCTGCGCAAACATACTACACATATTTTTACGCATCGTCTCATGTGCGGGGGCTGCGTGGAAGGAGACAGACGTTTTGGTGGCAGTAGCAGAGAGGCGGTCTCAGATGGAGGCTGATGGGATCCACGGTTCTCTGAAGCATACTGAGTGAGAAATAGTGGTACAACAAACCACTCAGTGCTGTACAGGAGCTCCAACTGTCTACCATGAGAGTGGGCTGAACGGAGCAGGTGGGGCTTGTTTGCTGCTCATTCAGGTGATTCAGCTGCTGATCCCTGGCTTTCACTACAGTTCTGGTGAGTGATTCAGCTCAGTTCATTCACAAATAAAAACTAGTACACTCGATCGAATCGTTCACGTATGTTACAGCACTAATGCAGGCACGGCAGACTCAGCAAGTAAGCAGCACCAGCAGATTAAGAAATGAATGGGGGGAACAGACCTCAGTTTTACTGTGGTTCAAACCCGTTGTTGGCTTTTGCTCTAAAGCTTTCCGTTGCTGCTGCAATGTGCAAATGTTTGTGCAAAAATGTCACCGGTTTGTGGTTCTCAATAAAACTGTGTAACAGGTTTCTGCTTCAATTTTCAGAAGCATTTTAGTAGTAGTTTAGGCAGATTGATGTTTATTCCTAATGTATAAAGCGAGTACTTCTCAAAATATTTGAGGCAAGACCTTGATGCATGATCATTCAACAGAAGCCGTATAGAAGATAATTAAGTATGACTGATTTTCTGGGCTGTTCAGTGCAGGCCAGGGGCTCATCCTGTACTCCACACAGGTAGAGCTGGTCTGCAAGAGGTGCTTTTTTTCAATCAATCTGTTAGATTATTTAAAGGTAAAACTGTTTCAGCGCAGTCGTCTACCAGGAAATTTTAGAGCACTTCAAGCTTCCCTCTGCTGACAAGCTTTATGGAGAAGCTGATTTCATTTTCCAGCAGGACTTGGCACCCCCCACCCCCCCACACACACACACACTGCCAAAAGTATCAAAACCTGGTTTAATGACCATGGCATCACTGTGTTTGATTGGCCAGCAAACTCTCCTGACCTAAACCCCACAGAGAATCTATGGAGGATTGTCAAGAGGAAGATGAGAGACACCAGACCCAACAATGCAGACGAGCTGAAGGTCACGATCAAAGCAACCTGGACCTTCATAACACCTCAGCAGTTCCACAGGCTGATCACCGCCATGCCACGCCACATTGATAGAGTAATTAATCCAAAAGGAGCCCTGACCAAGTATTGAATGTGTACATGGACATACTTTTCAGTCGGTTCACATTTGTATTAAAAAACTATTTTTTAAAAAAATTAATTTTATGTAATATTCTAATTTTTTGAGAAACTGAATTTGGGGTTTTCATGGGCTGTAAGGCACAATCATGAAAATTAAAATAAACACTTGAAATATATCTGAATGGCTTCCTCCCCTGCCATCGGATCCAACTCACCACCAGGTGGTGATCAGTTGACAGCTCTGCACCTCTCTTTACTCGGGTGTCCAAGACATACGGTCGCAGGTCTGATGATACGATAACAAAATCGATCATCGACCTGCGGTGCTGGTGCCAGGTGCACATATGGACACCCTTATGCTTGAACATGGTGTTCGTTATAGACAGACTGTGGTTAGCACAGAAGTCCAATAACTGAACACCACTCGGGTTCAGATCGGGCAGGCCGTTCCTCCCAATCACCCCCCTCCAGGTTTCACTGTCGTTGCCCACGTGCGCATTGAAGTCCCCCAGTAGGACAATGGAGTCTCCAGGAGGAGCACCCTCCAGCACCCCAGTCACAGACTCCAAAAAGGGTGGGTACTCTGAAACATCATTTGGTGCATAGGCACAAATGATGGTCAGGACCCGTTTCCCAACCCGAAGGCGCAGGGAAGCAACCCTTTCGTCCACCGGGGAAAACTCCAATATAGAGGCAGCAAGGTGGGGCGATACAAGAATACCTACCCCTGCTCGTCGCCTCTCGCCCGGGGCAACTCCAGAAAAGGCCAAGCTCCAGCCCCTCTCCAGGAGACTGGTTCCGGAACCGGAGCTGTGTGTTGAGGTGAGGCCGACTATATCTAGCCGGTATCGCTCAATCTCGTACACCAGCTCAGGCTCCTTCCCCACCAGAGAGGTGACATTCCACGTACCAAAAGCCAGTTTAGAAAGCTTGGGATCAGTCCGCCAAGGTCTCCGCCTTTGACTGCCACCTAATCCACATAGCACCGGACTTCCATGATCCCTCCTGCAGGTGGTGAACCTACTGGAGGGCGGACCCATGTAACTCCTTCGGGCTGAGCCCGGCCGGGTCCCATGGGTGGAAACCCGGCCACCAGACGCTAGCCTTCGAGCCCCTCCCCCAGGCCTGGCTCCAGGGTGGGGCCCCGGTAACCCCATACCGGGCGGGGTACACTGAATCCTTGATATACAATTTATCATGAGAGTCTGTTGGATCAGACCCAAACGTATAGTGAGGGTGTGCTGGGAGCGTCTGGCTGAGGCCCCTGTCCGGGAGGTCTTCAACTCCCACCTCCGGAAGAACTTCAACCACATTCCGAGGGAGTCTGGAGACATGGAGTCTGAATGGGCCATGTTCTCCACCTCTGTTGTTGAAGCGGCAGCCCAGAGCTGCGGCCGCAAGGTGGTCGGTGCATCTCGTGGTGGCAACCCCCGAACCAAGTGGTGGACACCAGTGGTGAGGGGGGCCATTAAGCTGAAGAAGGAGTCCTATCAAGCTTGGTTGGCTTGTGGGACTCCCGAAGCAGCTGAGGTGTACCGGCAGGCCAAGCGGAGTGCAGCTCGGGTGGTTGCTGAAGCAAAAACCCGGGTATGGGAGGAGTTCGGTGAGGCCATGGAACAAGACTTTCGGTCGGCTTCAAAGAGATTCTGGCAAACTGTTCGGCGGCTCAGGAGGGGAAAGCAGCTCCCCGTCCACACTGTGTATGGTGCGGATGGGACACTGTTGACTTCAACTGGGGATATCGTCGGGCGGTGGAAGGAATACTTCGAGGATCTCCTCAATCCCACTGATACGCCTTCCACAGAGGAAGCAGGGTTTGGGGACGAGGGGGATGACTCGCCTATCACAGGGGCTGAGGTCGCCAAGGTGGTTAAAAATCTCCTTGGTGGCCGGGCCCCGGGGGTGGACGAGATTCGCCCCGAGTACCTCAAGGCCCTGGATGTTGTTGGGTTGTCATGGTTGACACGCCTCTGCAACATTGCGTGGAGGTCGGGGGCAGTGCCTTTGGCATGGCAAACCGGGGTGGTGGTTCCTCTCTTCAAAAAAGGGGACCGGAGGGTGTGCTCCAACTTTAGAGGGATCACACTCCTCAGCCTCCCTGGGAAGGTCTATGCCAAGGTACTGGAGAGGAGAGTCCGGCCGTTGGTTGAACCTCGGATTCAGGAGGAGCAATGTGGTTTTCGTCCTGGCCGTGGCACATCGGACCAGCTCTTTACCCTCTCGAGAATTCTTGAGGGTTCGTGGGAGTTTGCCCAACCAGTTTACATGTGTTTTGTGGACTTGGAGAAGGCATTTGACCGCGTCCCTCGTGGATTTTTGTGGGGGGTGCTTCGGGAGTATGGGGTATCGGGCTTGTTGTTACGAGCTATTCGGTCTCTGTACGACCGTTGTGAGAGTTTAGTTCGCATTGCCAACACTCGGTCGGAGTCATTCCCAGTGAGAGTTGGACTCCGCCAGGGCTGCCCTTTGTCACCGGTCCTGTTCATAATTTTTATGGACAGGATTTCTAGGCGCAGCCAGGGAATGGAGGGTGTCATGCTTGGTGACCACAGGATCTCATCTCTGTTGTTTGCAGATGATGTTGTCCTGTTGGCTTCATCCAGCAATGACCTACAGCTCTTGCTGGGACGGTTTGCCGCTGAGTGTGAAGCGGCTGGGATGAGAATCAGCACCTCCAAGTCCGAGTCCATGGTCCTCAGCCGGAAAAAGGTGGATTGTCCTCTCCGGGTTGGGGACAGGCTCCTGCCCCAAGTGGAGGAGTTTAAGTATCTTGGGGTCTTGTTCACGAGTGAGGGGAAAATGGAGCGAGAGATCGACAGACGGATTGGAGCAGCATCTGCAGTGATGCGGACGTTGTACCGGTCTGTTGTGGTGAAGAGGGAGCTTAGTTCTAAGGCAAAGCTGTCGATTTACCAGTCAATCTACGTTCCTACTCTCACCTATGGTCACGAGCTTTGGGTAATGACCGAAAGAACGAGATCGCGGATACAAGCGGCTGAAATGAGCTTTCTCCGTAGGATTGCTGGACTCACCCTCAGAGATAGGGTGAGGAGCTCAGTCATCCGGGAGAGGCTCAGAGTAGAACCGCTGCTCCTCCACATTGAAAGGAGTCAGTTGAGGTGGTATGGGCATCTGATTAGGATGCCTCCTGGACGCCTCCCACTTGAGGTGTTTCAGGCACGTCCCACTGGGAGGAGACCCCGGGGCAGACCCAGGACTCGGTGGAGAGACTATGTCTCCCAGCTAGTCTGGGAACGCCTTGGTATCCCCTCTGAAGAGCTGGAGCAGGTGGCTGGGGAGAGGGAAGTCTGGGCTTCTCTGCTTGAACTGCTGCCTCCGCGACCCGGACCTCCGGAAAAGCGGTAGAAGATGGATGGATGGATGGATGGACTTGAAATATATCACTCTCTGTGTAATGAATCTATATAATATATGGGTTTCACTTTCTGAAATGAGTAACAAAAAATATTGAACTTTTTCATGATATTCTAATTTTTGAGATGTACCTGTATTTCAGCCAATGAAGGCATGATTGGTGATGTTGCAATGGTACCCTAGGTGTGGCTAGAGCCATGACAAATGACCTAATTAGTGGCATTTTTTCCCTCCCACACACCTCTCGTGGTATTCAGTAGTTTTAATTGTTCCAGAACCCTCTAGCTACCTCCACCAAGGAGGTTATATTTTCAGGGTGGCTTGTCTGATTGTTAGCAGGATTACACAAAAACTACTGAACAGATTTGGTTGAAATTTTCACCAGAGGTGGTTCTGGGACTACAGAGGAACCCATAAAATTCTGGTGATGATCTGAGAATGCATACCTCCACCAAGGCTCTTATCTTTTCACAGAGTGTTAGCAAGAATCCTCCAAAACTACTGGATGGATTTAGATGAAATTTTTAGCAGAATTGTCTCATGGCCTACACACGAACTCATTACATTTTGGAGGTGATCCATAAGGGATGGAAGGAGCCTTGGCAGAAGTATGCACTCTATGAGTACTTTTCTACTTTACTGAGATTTATGTAAAAAGGTAGGTTACTATAGAAACATGTATTGTTAAAATTAAAAAAGGTTCACGTTACTTTATTTGTACCCGTAGGTAGATCTGTTTTGCAGTCAGGTGACATCCTTTTAGACACATATTTACAAATCACAATTACATTCAACATGAACACAAACACAGGCACACATGAAGCTGACTATAAACACAGTAAAAGTACTCAAGGCTCCACCAATCAGGACATAAGACAAAGAGACAAGAGAAAAAACAAAGAGATAAGAGAGAAGGGTCATATTAAAAAAGTTAAAAACTAAGTCAAAAAGATTAAAAACTCAGTAAAAGTCTAAGATCCAATAAAAGATTTGAAACCCAAATAAAAAACCTACAAGAATAAATAAATATAAAATAAAAATTGATAAATAGATAACTAAATTATGTGCAATATATTACTGCATCTTGTTCAACTCTAACAGCAGCAGGAACAAAGCTGTTTTTGTAGCGCTGGGTTTTACATTTTGGGACAACAAACCTCCGTCTGGAGGGAAGAAGCTGAGAGTGGCAGTGCAAAAGGTGGGAGTCATCATTTAAAATGGAGGTAGCAATCCTCTGTATCTGTCTGGTGTACAGGGATGTCAGGCTCAGCTGTGACTCACCAAGCAAACGACTGGACCATCTAACTACCTGGTCTAAGGATTTCCTCCGTTTCAGTTTTATCTGACCAAACCATGACACTAAAGAAAAGGATAAAACAGATTCGATAAAAGCCCGATAAAACATTGTCATTATGGTTCGGTCAATTTGGAAGTGTGAGAGTTTCCTTAAACAACGCAAATGTTGCTGACCCTTTTTGCACACCCTTTCACAGTTCTCTTCAAAGTTTAAATTACTATCAATAATAGTCCCAAGATATTTGTAAGATTGCACACATTCAATGGTCTGTCCTTTTAGTACAGTGACTTCGTGCCTGGGAGTTTTCCTCCTAAAGTCAATAATCATGGCCATGGCCACTCTCATCATCCTGAAGGAGACTGACAATAACTGAATCATCAGCATACTTTATAATGTGTCTGTTGTCATGTCTGCTCTGACACGTTTGTGTACAGGATGAAGAGTAGTGGTGACAACACACACCCCTGAGGAGAGCCAGTAGAAGAACACTTTTGGTCAGACAATGTACCATTGACCCTTACTCTGTGTCCTGTTGGTTAAAAAATCCAGAATCCAACCCACCAGATTATTACTCAAATCAAATGGTTGCAGGAGCCTTTCAACTAAAATATGAGGTTGGATTGTATTAAAAGCAGAAGAAAAGTCCACAAATAAAAGCCTGGCGTGTGTCCCATTAAAATCCAGATGTTTAAAAAACATGTTAAGCAGAGTGACAGTGGCATCCTCCACTCCTCTGTGAGGCCTATAGGCAAACTGCAAAGGATCCAATGCATACTCAGTCTGCTTTAGGACCTCAGATCTGACCAGTTTTTCAAAAATTTTCATTAAAATTGAAGTCAAGGCAACTGGTCTAAAATCATTAACCATTTTAGGACAGCTGGATTTTGGAACAGGGACAACCACAGCATCTTTCCAGACCTTAGGCACATGTTGTGTCTGTAAGGACTTATTAAAAATGTAGTGAAACACAGGACTCAGTTCATGTGCACAGGACTTTACCAAGCGCCCACATATATTATCAGGGCCCTGACTTTTGTTTACTTTTACAGCACAGAACTCCCTTTTAACATCCTGCAACTGAATATTAACGTGCTGACTGTCTTTGAGTGTCTGTTTCAAATCTTGGGTTTTTGTGCTAAAGTCAAAAGAATCAAAACGACCATAAAAACAATTGAGAGCATTAGCCAGCTCTGTGTCTGAATTAAAACCGTCTAAAAACACACAACTACTGTGCTCTGTAGGCCTGCAATAGTTTTCATACTAGCCCAGGCTGAACCAAGCTTCTTTGCTGCCATCTTGCTTTCCAATTCTGCTTTATAATTCTGTTTTGCTCTTAAAATTTTGGACTTCAGGACTTCCGGTCTGGACGCCATGGCGACTGCAGCTTAACACTGAAGCTCTCAGACCCAATCCAGGATAACACCTTGAAAATCAAACTTAACGGATTTTTGGAGGAGTGAAAATCATAAGACAAAATCATCATGTCTAAAGGAAAACAGAAGAAACTGAAATTCTCCAGGCCAGGACACATATCGGCCGGAGAATCTGAACTGGAAGATCTCCGTTCAGAAGACGAGGAACTGGTGATAGCTAACAAAAGGGTTAGCCTGAAATCACTATTTGAGGAGCTACGACGATTTCGCCGAGAAGTTACGGCCGAATTTCGGGAATTCAGAGAAGAATTGAAAAGGACAAACAGCAGAGTGGACCAGGCCAAGAACCGAATCTTGGAAACGGAGGATCGAATAAAAGTGCTCGAAGATTCTGTGCTAGACCTACACAAAAGACAAGCAGCTATAGAGGCTAAGCTAACCGACCAAGAAGGTAAACAAAGAAGAGACAACATAAGAATTCATGGTCTGATAGAAGGAACCGAAAATAGTTTTAACTCAATGGCAGAATGCGTGGAATCCTTACTAAGAGAGAAATTGGATATTCCTCAAACCACCGACTTGAAGATAGAAAAGGCACATCGTTCATTAGCCGCTAGGCCGGCGGCGGAAGCGCCCCCATGTTCGGTGTTGGTAAGATTTTCCAATTTCAAAATAAAACAAGAGGTTGTCAGACTGGCCTGGCAGAAAAAAGGATTTATGCACCAGGAGAGAAAAGTCTACGTGGAACACGATTACACCCCGGAGGTCCTTAAAAAGCGCAGGGAATACAATGACGCGAAAAAGGTGTTAAGAGAGAAGAAACTGCGCTTTCAGACTCCATTTCCTGCGAAGTTAAGGGTCTTCTACGGCGATGAAACGTGTCTCTATAATTCGGCGGAAGAAGCAACAGCTGACATGGCGAAAAGAGGGCTCCCGGTAACGGTATTTAAACCCGCAGCAGACCCGAGTGAGAAGATCAAAGCGCAAACATGGACAACACAAAGACCCTCAAAATCCACGAACCAGCAGCGGGAAACCCAGCGCCAGAGCGTCGCGGATAAACTATCCGTTTTCAGGTTGGAATAGCGACCTTTTTTTTTTTCTTTTCTCTTGAATCAATCCGCACATCCAACCCCCCTCATACAAGGTAACAAACATTAAAGGAGATGCATATTCAGCATGTGGTAAAACATTTCATGGAACAATCATATTATTTGAAACAAATAAGTCTTTGTAATAAAAAAAAAAAAACAAACAAAAAAAACTTGTTAAAATAGAAATGTGACAATAATCCACATGTTCTCCTCATACTAACAAATACTGTTTTTGCGTGAATGTTTGATGTGATGGGGGTGGGAGGGTGCACACAATTTCACAGGGTTTAGGCATAAAAGGAAAAAAAAAATCATTACAAGTTTGGATTGGGTTCTGAAACTCACGTTAAAAGCATGGGACTACTTTCAGTGGTCAGAGAGGGCCCTCAGCACGTAACGCAATCTGAGGAATTTCCCTCAGAGCCAACACACCATCACGGCTCTTCTAAGGTCACTAAAAAGACCTCAGCTCAGGAAGTTCTTATGACAGCTTTTTGTTTTAAAGTTTTTTACACTATATTCTTAATGTTTTTCTTGTTTTTAATGTTCTTTCAGTTTCTGAGTAGCACAAATGAGGGCCACCACACAGTTATACTAAACAAAACAACACAATGGAGAAACAGGGTGTAACCAAAATAATTTCATATAATGTAAAAGGAATCCTGAATCCAGTTAAAAGATCCAAGATTCTAGGCAAAATGAAAAAAGACAAAGCAGGAATAATATTTTTTACAAGAAACCCACCTAACAGACGTGGAACACAATAAACTCAGTAGACAAGGGTTTAAAATGATCTCTTCATCTTCATATAAATCAGGGAGGAGGAGGGGAGTAGCGACATTGATATCAACCAAAATTACATTTGAAAAAAAATCAGAACACAAAGATAAAGAAGGGAGATACAGTTTGGTAACTGGGCGGCTAGAGGGAGAAGATATCACCCTGCTGAATGTGTATGCTCCCCCAGGGGCTAACTGGAAATTTTATAAAAATGTATTCGACCTAATGATAACTAAAGCTCAAGGTTTAGTGATATGTGGTGGGGATTTCAATCTTAGACTGAATCCATACTGGGATGCTTCTGGTAATTCCCCACATCAAAATAACACCCAAAACAGGAAGACTCGGATTCTACTAAAAGAAATGGGAATCTGTGACGTGTGGAGGGAACTCAACCCCAGTGTAAAAGACTATACATTTTACTCAACTCCACATTCATCTTACTCAAGGATTGACTATTTTTTTATGTTTAATAGAGACATTGGAAGAGTAAAAACATGTAAAATAGGACTGATGTATCTCTCCGACCACAGTCCGATCTACATGGACTTAAATATCCAAAAATACACAAATAATACATTTTCTTGGAGGTTAAATTCAAATGTCCTGAAAGGACCATTGAAAGATGAATTGGAATCAGATATTCTCAGATATTTGGAAGATAACGATAATGGAGAAGTATCCCCTTTAATACTGTGGGATGCATGCAAAGCTGTAATAAGAGGAAAGATTATTGCAAAACTGGCAACCCAAAAGAAACTAAGACAAGAAAAACTATCCACATTAGAGTCAGAACTTAGGAACCTAGAAAAAGAACACAAAGGCAACACTCATTCTACTGACTCGCTCAAGATTAAGGAAATTAAAAACCAAATAAATGAGATCTACACAATAGAAATCCAGAAGAAACTTACATTTCTGAAACAAAAATACTATGAAGCAGGCAGTAAATCGGCAAAATTGCTAGCCTATAAATTGAGGAAACATCAAACAGAAAGAGCAATCTACAAAATCAGAGACCCAGTATCAAAGGAAATAAAATTCAGAATTCAGGATATTCTTAAAAGCTTCGAGAATTACTATAAGAACTTATACTCCCACAAAAAACATAAAAACGCATCCGAGGCATTCCTAAACACATTAAACCTTCCCCAACTTACGGAGTCACAAAATAAAACACTACTGTCAGAAATACATCCTAAAGAATTGGAAAAAGCAATTATGAAACTTAAAGCTAACAAATCCCCAGGAGCTGATGGCTATACAGCAGAGTGGTACAAAACCTTTAAACAGCAACTATCTCCTCTCCTCCTGAAAACATTTAATTATGTCCTCCACACAGGGGAAATCCCCCCCTCCTGGAGAGAAGGGGTCATTGCAGTTATACCTAAACCTGAAAAGGATAAACTAGAGTGCTCCAACTACAGACCAATCAGTGTACTAAATCAGGACTATAAGCTTTTTACCATTATCCTTGCCAAAAGGTTAGAAAATATACTGACAGACCTAATTCATTTAGACCAAACAGGTTTTATAAGACAAAGACAGACACAAGACAACATTCGACGCACTTTACACATAATTCATCATATAAAAAAATATAACTTAAATGCAGTCATATTGGGATTAGATGCTGAAAAAGCATTCGATTCGGTTGACTGGTCTTTTCTATATAGAATCTTATCCAGTTTCAATTTTCATAACAACTTCATTAGAACTATACAGGCATTATATAAAAACCCAACAGCTAAAATAAGGATTAACGGTAATTTATCATCATCTTTTGAACTGGAAAGAGGATGTCGTCAGGGCTGCCCCCTGTCTCCACTGCTCTTTGCAATCTTCATAGAACCTCTGAGCCAATGGATAAGACAAAACCTAAAAATTCAAGGTATTACACTTGGTCAGAAGGAACATAAAATAGCACTCTTTGCTGATGACATTTTAATATACCTAGGGCAGCCGAACACTTCTTTACCAGAACTAACCTCAGTTTTTTCAGAGTATGGAGATTTATCGGGGTACAAATTAAACATGCATAAAACCCAAGTTTTAACATTCAACTATGACCCAAATCATTATTCACTAAGCAAACTCAAAACTAACTGGGAGTCGGAATCTATGAAATATCTGGGGGTCAATATCCCGAAACAACTCAACAAAATTATATCACTAAACTATGATCCACTGGTGACAAAAATAAAATCTGACCTAGCAAGATGGAATATGATACCATTCTTGGGTACTGCACAAAGAATTGAAGCAGTCAAAATGAATATACTTCCACGTCTTCTATACCTTTTCCAAACAATACCGGTAGAACCTCCCAAAAAAACATGGCAGGAGCTGGACAGAAGGATCTCAAGATTCATATGGCAGGGCAAGAGACCTAGAATCAGATATAGAACCCTACAGCTAAACAAAGACAAAGGTGGGCTCGCGCTGCCAAATATCAGGGACTACTTTAAAGCCGCACAAATTAAAACTTTAGTAGAGATATGTAACCCAGTCTACACTGCACAATGGAAGGAGATCGAATGCCAAATAACAAGTGACATCCCCCTACAGGCGATAATAGGGAACAATGCCTTACCTAAGCTTTTGAATAACACTAACCCGTGGATAGAGACCCCGCTAAAAATTTGGTTTAAGATAGTCAGAGAGAATCAAACTAAAGAGCCCTATCGACTTCTGCAAAGGATTGCCTATTATCAAGACTTTACCCCTAATAAAACAGACACTAGATTTAAAAAGTGGAAGGAGAAAGGGCTGATAAAATATTACGATTTTTTTAAAGGGCAAATCTTAAGAAGTTTTGAAGATTTGAAAAAACAAGGCCTAATAAATCAAGACCTTTACAGGTTCTTCCAGCTTAGACACCACATAAACAATATACTTAAAAAGGAGGTTTTGGAAAGGGCCCAGTCAGGTGTTCTGAAGGTCTTCTTAATGGCATATAAAGGGATCCCAGGGATCAGATACATTTCTAAAATATACCAAGGTCTTCAAGACTTAAAAGGAGACAACACATCTTATATAAAAGAGAGATGGGAAAAAGAAGGGAATTTCACTTTACAACTGGAAATATGGGAAAAGCTAAATAAACAGCAATGGAAAAGTACCTCATCCCTGCAGTGGAGAGAATTTGGATGGAAAAACTTGGCAAGATTTTTCAGAACACCTGCACAAAACAAATTTACCCATAAGGGATTGAACTGTTGGCGCTTGTGTGGTGAAAAGACTGCAAATCATTTTCATGTGTTTTGGTCATGCCCAGTTATCCACCAATATTGGACCAAGGTACAGACAATATTGGGGAAAATATTCAAAATTACAGTTCCCTTTTCTTTTGTAACTTTGTATTTGGGTTTACTACCGGACACATTGGAAAGACGAGGAGAAAAATACTTACTCAATGTTTTAATATTGGCAAGCAAAAAAGCTCTAACTAAAAAATGGATGTTGAAGGACTGTCCTACACCTGAAGATTGGACTAACGTGATCCAAGACATTTACTCGATGGAAAAGTTGACATTCGCACTGAGACAGGACATGGATGGGTTCATGAACTTTTGGCAACCCTGGACCGCATATGTGTCTTCCATTAGATCTAATCTTTGACAAATACCATTTCAATAATGGTTCCGCTCTTTGTTCCATTGCTACTCAGACGCTCTTTTATCTTTATTTACTTACTTTTTCTTTTTGTTTGTTTTTTACTGGTTTGTTTGGTTTTTTTTTTTTTTTGTTATTTGTTTTTTGGTTTTTTTTCTCTTTAATTTCACTTTTTCTTTCACTTTAAAAAAAAAAAAAGGGGTGTTGTAAGAATTAATCTTCCAATGTTGTCAGATATCAGAAAATAAGGGAACATGTGATGAAAATATAAACAATGCATTGCTGTAACGACCTGTATACCCTTTACAAAAACTTAAATAAAAAAAAAAAAAATTGGGACTTCAGCTCTTTTGTGACAACCTGCAGCTCAGAAACAACCCCCTGTTTAAAGGCAAGTGCTTTCCTCTGTAAGCAGGATTTAACTGATTTAGTGACCCATGGCTTGTTGTTGGGATATATTTTGACACGTTTACGTGGAATGATCATATCCCTACAAAAAGCCATGTAAGAGCATGTGACGTCCACCCAAGAGTCTAAATCGTCCCCGCACGACAGTGTGAACACCTCCCAGTCCGTACAGTTAAAACATTGCTGGAGGCAGAGCACTGAATCATCTGTCCAGACGTTTATGTCTCTGGTCTTTGTCTTCTCTCTTTTGAGAGCAATTTTAAACGTACAAATGTACACAGTTGTGATCTGAAGAGCCTAAAGGAGGAAGGGGAAGAGATTTATAGGCCCCTTCTATAGATCCGTAGCACAGGTCCAATGTCTTTTCTCGCCTGGTTGGGCAGGAGACATACTGATAAAAGTTTTTAAGTGTCTTCTTTAAAGACACATGGTTAAAATCCCCAAGGATAAAATTTGGAGCCTCTTGGGAAATCGACTGCAACCGCTGTACCACATCAAAGAAGGTGCTGGAGGCGGAGGCAGCATCCGCCCTCGGGTGAATGTACATAGTCATTATGAAAAGTTGGGGGAACTCGCAGAGCAGATAAAAGGGGCGTAGCGATATGGACAGAAGCTCCACATCTGGTGTACAGATGCGCTCTCTGACCGTGACAGATGTACAGTACTGTTTATTAATATACAATCATACGCCGCCTCCCTGACGTTTCCCCGTTATCTCTTCCTGCCAATCCAAGCGAAGTGGGGCTCCAAAGCCGTCAATACTCAGGTCCGGGTCCCGGTCATGCTCCGTAAGCCACATCTCCATGTAAGCCATGACACAGCAGTTCTTGAAATCCTTCTGATATTGGACATTTCCTTGAATTTAATCCACTTAATTTCTCAGGGATTGTACATTCCAAATAATAATGGAAGGAAGAGGACTGCAGTTAAGCTGACGTCTCCTCAGGTTTAATCTTACGCCTCCATGCTTTCCGCGTTTCCTCCTTTTGTCTCTTTTTTCATTGCTGTGTCCATGAAAGTCTCTTAAAATAAAGTCTGGCAGTTGCGGCACAAACTCAAACACAGATGCTGGATTATCCATCTTTAGCTGCAGTAACATGTCTCTGGAGTACTGCATTCTTCCCAACGTGATCGTGCTGACGTCCCAGACAAAGAGCCAGTAAGAAAGGAGCCACAGTGCAATAATAAGAAGAAAATCCATACTGATGGAACCAAAGACCTCTTCGTTTTATAGTCCACAAACAATTCAATGACAAAAATGGCACAGAGAATTACATTAAAACACATTAAAGTGCATAAAAACAGACTAAGACACCAAACTTTTTCACCCACTGCCGGTCGCTGCGTGTGCATGCGCCCAATCGATTTAACTAAATATACTTTCTAATCCACCTTATTCCTAGACCCCATGATGCCTTGCATGAATTATGGACGCAACTTGTGGTACTAGTTTAGAACGTGTGGTTGTCACTGAAACGGGACACTTTTCCTTGTTGAAAAACAATAACTTCGGCATCAGAAATGCGGGAACACTATGGCGGATGATAAAATAAAGGCAGCGATGAGAGTTTTAAGTAGGTTTATTGAATCATACCGCCATGGCACTACCATCACCAGGGACCTCAAATGGGAGCTGACCATCAGCTCACTCATCAAAAAAGCCCAGCAGAGGATGTTCTTCCTGCGGCAGCTGAGGAAGCTCAAGCTACCCACCAAGATGTTAGTGCAGTTCTACACAGCCATCATCGAGTCCATCCTCACCACCTCCATAACCGTGTGGTACGCAGGAGCCACTGCCAGGGACAGACTAAGGCTGCAGCGCGTCGTGCGCACTGCTGAGAGGGTGATCGGCTGCAAGCTCCCATCTCTCCAGGATCTGTACATCTCCAGGACCCGGAGGCGTGCTGGCCGGATCATAGCCGATCCCTCACACCCTGGTCACGTACTGTTTGCCCCCCTCCCCTCTGGTAGAAGACTTCGGTCCATCCAGACTAAAACCTCCCGTCACATGAACAGCTTCTTCCCCTCTGCCATTAGACTGCTGAACACTAAGTGACTCTCGTGCACCATGTACAGCAGCTCAACCAGACTCATGTCAATCATCACTGTTTTCTTCCTGCATTACCGACTGCACTATATAGTTCTCCACAGTATCTGCTGCTGGCTAATATATATTTTAACTGTTGACCAGTATCACTTAATCTTATCCTACACTTTATTACATGTATAGTTTATTTCTCTTATCTTATCATGTTTAATGTTGCAGCATTGTACCGAGACAAATTCCTAGTTTGTGTACTACATGAACAATGGCAATAAACCTGATTCTGATTCTGATTCTGATCACGGCGCTCGCCCCGGCGCCGTGCATGCGCGCCGGGAGCGAGCCCGGAGGCTCTCAGCAGAGAGACACAAGAGTGAGTGTGTCAGCAGCAGTTGCAGGAATGAGAGAGTGAGTTACAGAATATGTGCGGTATTTATACCCAGTTACAACAATACATGAAAGAGCATTCACAGCAGTTGGTATGGGCATTTGCATTTGAGAGACACAGTGAGAACAGGAAGCATGAACACAATGCATGAATGGGACATTAACATCACAATACTGAGCCGGAACAAGCCAGACGGAGCGGGGCTGCCTGTAGACATTAATACACACATTTCACTGTTCTGTTATTTGCTCTAGCCGAGCGCTGTGTCTGTCTCAGTCTGTTGTGGGGGTCGTCTCAAACCGCCACAAACACGGTCTTTTGCACCTCAAAAACAGTAATATAATCATACCACTTTTTATGACTATCTAGGGATAGGAAGATGACCTTAAAAAGAGGCCTGGCAGACAGTAGCTCCGTTTGTTAGCATTGCTGCTAAGATGCTAATGCTGTAAACAAATCAAAGCTCTGATATCAATGTCTCCACTGCAATAAAGTCAGCTGCATTTTGTTAAAATATGTTGGACATAATCAAATTTACCTCAGAGCAGCTTTAGAATCTAGTCAGAGCCACAAAGAACCACAACACTGTGCTTTGATGTTTTAATGTCGGGGTAAATACAGATGCCTGCAGCGGTTTGTTCTACCCCAAAATTAAAATGTTCATGCTGCTGTCATGCCATGAATGCTTGGTATTTAACTTAACACGTACAGACATTTTCTGACAATTGTTCGGAATTTTATTTACCTATATTTTGTGATAATTTAAAAATTAATGCATGCTGAAGTCCATATTGTTCCAAGGCAGTGGAAAGAATGCAAACACCCCCCCCCCCCAAAAAAAAACCCCCCAAAACTATTTAATATCTTTCTTAAATCGTTAAACCGTAGGAAGCAAACTGTTACTATTTTTTATTTATTATTTTACTTCATGCAGTCTTGCATCTGGTGACATATATAACCCATAAACGTCAGATCTGTGACATTCATATAAGTAAAAACATACCTGGTGCTGTTGTGTCCGTCCTGTGTCTGGACCACCGATCACACCAACAGTCCTGTTCCATTTTCAGAGCATCATCTACGCATCGCCGGTGAGAAGCGTCCAGTTACACAGTCTATGGCACAACCACGAACACCAGCAGCAAGTACCAGAACTACGCCAAAACATTCAAAAACTACAAGAGCTGAAATTAGCTGCCACTTGAGTGCAAAACACGCATGTGGACTATACATTAAAATGAGTTTGAAAAACTTAAAAACGCTTTTTTAAATGCCCCTGCTACTCTGCTCTTACTGACTGATTTAACACGACTTCAGCCGAAACCGGAAGTTCCGCCGATAATCGTTCCTACAGCGGCGCCCCCAGAAATAAGGTGGATATAATCTAGCCCATGAATTTATTAGACCAAAAGATGAACTCATTAACAACAACAACAATGATAATAATAATAATAATAAATTAAAATTTAAACTGAGCTAATGATGACTCATCAGGTGCCACTTTATTGCCTGCTTGTTCAAGAAGGTATGTAAGTGCCGTCATTGTGAGAGACACAGTCATGTATAGTAAGTTGTTTTTCTGAGAAAGAATGCCCTTATAAAAATGCCCTTATTAAAAAAAAATACATAATCAGATCTTATGTAATATGATGTTATTAGCTGTATAATTTACATATAGTTCCTGTATGTTATTGTTAAAATTGTTCTAATGGTGTCTCTATACATGAAATTAAATTACTAATTTCTTTAAACACCTTTTAGATGGTCTGGAAGCAGACAAAATTAAGAGTCAGATTCAGAGATTCTAAGATTGAAAGGCTTTATTATCATGTGCACAGTTAAGAAATGCAACATTTCCTGAGCAATGAAATTCTTCCTCTGCTCTCCAAACGAATGCCAAGGTAATAAATACACATCAGTACTAATAAAGGTAATAAACACACCTTAATACTAAATACTAATACTCATAAATACTGTACTAATAAATACACAATAAAAGCAAATAGAACAGTTAAAGCAGTTAAAACTAGAGGAAACAAGAAGAATGAAAATAGAAAATTCACTGGATGATTATGACCCCGAGTACGTAAAAGTTCCCTGAATCAGTATGACTCGCCTCTGGTAATACCCAATAGACTGTACAAAGGTAATTTTAATATCAGAGATGATATGGACCTGAGCTGGTATGAGACTGTACAATGTGCAAATGAGCAATGTAAAAACTTAATATTAAAGCTTAAACTTAATATTTAATGATTATTATCAGTAATATTATTCAGTATTCTTTAAAATTACTTAAGAAATATTTGATAATTCCTTAATTTTTTTATTGCCAATTTAAATATAAATTAATATAAACCAATACAATATAAACTAAATCTTAAAATAATATTTTAGAATCGCTTGCCCACCTGATTTTTATCATAAAAGTCGAAAAAGAAAATAAAGAACTTCTACTGAATTTGGGGTGCCAAAAAGTGAAATCATCTATTAATTAATATAATTATTATGATGTAATAAAAAGAAAAAAATGTCTCCACTCACAGTGAAAAAAGTATATTTTGCTTTCAAAATTCATGATCAGCTTTCATTATCGGGTTGAATTCTGGGGGCTTCCAGTCATGGCTGAAGGTCTTTCACTTTTTCATGTGACTCATTGGTTTGATGTTACAAATGATGAGAGCTTTTGATTTATTATTGCATGGGTAATTATGAAACATTTAAAACAACACAACATCATAATTAATCACTTTTTTATCATAAATTTAATATTCATTCAAGGTTAGAGGAAATAGCAAGAAATTAAAAAAAAAACATTAATATCTCAAGGCTTTAAGATAAAAAAAATAGTAAAAAAAAAAACCCATTTAGCTCAAGATACTAAAAACGAGAATAAACAAATCATGTCAAATGACATCAGTGTTGATAAAAAAAAAATCATCTGACTGTCACATTTTTTACATGTGATCAGAAAATTTACAACAAACATGTTTCAAAAGCACATGAAAATTTTCTAGAACAACTTGTGCACTGGCAAAAAAAATCATGGGAATGGCTTCATTTTCCTGAGTAACTTTTATATATCAGATTTTACTCATCCTATGCACAATTTTGCGGTCATAATTTAGCCATTTTCTCATAAGTTTGTGAGATTTTCTTCCTTACAATTTTGCATCTTTTTAAAAAATTTTGATGTACTTTGTATTTGCTACTTTTTCTGATGAATGTAGTGGGTTTATTAATTCTATGCTATAGTGTTTTTGAGGAAACCCACCTACCTAATTGGCTATTAAGAGTGACTGACCAATGATCAGTTCCACCAGAATTTGGTTGGTGGACCTGCCATAATGTCAATTACCTCTTTATATCAGTAAAAGATTAGATAAGTAACATTTGAGTGCCATTATGCACTTTTACATAATTGGTGACTCATTGACGGGAAGTGCTTGGGGCATGTTGAGGCTTGTTTGTTGCAGATGTTTGCATCAGCCTGTTTACTTACAAGGATAATAGCTTCAGTCATAAAGTTGTTATATGGCCCCAAAATGACTTGAACCCCAAAAGTATATCTCAAGGTGTTCATTCCAAAGTCAGCCTAACTGTTAAGGTTGACGACCCTAGTCTATTGAGTCATTGAGCATTACCGCAAGTGTCCACCAACTAGACTGCTGTTCAGTGGCACAGTCAGACATTTTGGGTGCCATGGAGAACACTCTTTGGGCCCCAAAGGCAGTTGTGTCCAACTGAAACTGTCATGGAGCGGTCCTTGCAGACCGCTAATGAGACACTATAGGCAGCCGTACAGTTTGCACATTTATTAAATAAGGACATACAGTACAAAATAATGAGCCTCGTGGGGCAAAACACAAATAAAGACTAGGACTAAGACACACTATGATATACTGGGAACTAGGGAGACTGACGGGAGACGAGAATACAACACTTGCATGCAAAAAGGACGCTGAAAGGAACTGGCTTCGGACATAGGGAAATCAGTCTGGAAAATGCGAGGTCGCAGCCCCGAGTGACAGGAGCTGCTCCCTTAAATAGGGCAAGATAATTAATTAGCTGATGGTGTCAGCTGAATCAGCACCAGCTGTGCTGCTTGGCTCTGACAGCCGGAAGCCCCGCAGAGACGCTGTCAGAATAAGAGATCAGAGAGCCCACCAGGACTAAATACAGAATGGGAGGAAAATACTGCATGACCGGAGGGCGGACGAGATCGGCGCTCAGACCATGACAGAAACATTGGGTTACCCTGCTTTTTGTCTGGGCCCAATGAATCATCCAAACTGATAACATCACCAAATTTCATTGCTGATGTTCATGTCAGATGCATGTAGAGAATGTGATCCTGGTGCCAAAAGCCACCTAGGAATGCTAATTTTCTACTGTTGAGCTATGCTAAATACGTCATCTTTATTGACTTGTTTGTTTACAACAAGCATTGCATAAGCCAATGCTGACAGTGGAGCTAAGCATTGATGGAATATTAGATTTCCTCCGAGTCTGAGGCCAGGGTTCTCAGATAGACAAAAGCGGGTTGGCGATTGTTATGTCTGAAAATATGACAGCGGAGGCAGGAGTTGACCTGAACACGGACTTTACTACAAACACATAAGATGGCACACGTGTTGCATTAATATGGTAACCAGTTAACTTACAACCGGCATAGGCCCTGACTGTGACAGAGGTGAAGCACCAAAGACCAGGGCTCCCGCCAACAGTTTCTTAATATAGGCAAGGTGTGATGACGTCACCCGTGCGTCTGTCATCACATGTGCACAGTCTGTTGTAAGCTGCAGCTTCACAACATTCAACCCCCCCCACCACACACACACACACACACACACACACACAAAGCCAAGGAAACACTAAACACTTATTGGACTCCCAGCAACCTTTACATTTACAACAGCTCTTCTCTCTCTCTCTCTCTCTCTCTCGCTCTTTTTTTCTTACAACAGGCAGAGAAAACAAAACCTGGGCCACCGGGTAGACTGTCGGTTAACCCTGCACAGTTGAGTGGGTTATTCTGCCACTGAAATCAACTGTGCTCTGTCTAAACATTGCAAAACAGAGTCAGTGCTTACAGTTCAACTTTAGGGGCCTCAGTCAAGCCCGCGGTGGGTGTGCCCCCGGAGGTGCCGGCTGCAGTGGACGTAGGTGCCGTCTCGCTGGAGTCGTGGCTCGCTCATCCGCAACGTCCCAGCCAAGGTCCCATACCAGCTGGATCAGCTCCAGCGCTGTGTCTTGATCCGAGGCAACTGCTCTTACCTTTCACAGATGGCTGGCATGCCATCTTGACCCATCAGCCATCTGGATGACAGCTGACCTCTTTCGTATGACGATTCTTATCCACAGTGAGAGGACCATCTGTGGGTCTAGGCGGTTGGATTGTTGGACCCGAACCCACTCAAGTAGTGCGTGCAGCGATCGGTTCAGCTGCACTCAGTGCTGCTGCTCTCTCATCTCTGATACTAGTTGCTGCTGAGGTGGCGTGCTATCCACGCCAGCGGCAGGACGTGCCCTCAGTTAGTGTTTGATAGAAAAATTCTATATTATTGTTCTATTATTCTTATATTATTCCATGACTTTTCTATTTCATGTCAGATGTTTATACTGTATGTGCATTCCATATAGAACTAGAAAAGCACTCGGAGAGCGCAGACCTCCGCAAGTACCTCAGTTCCCCCTAATATTGGGATTTTCCCCAAATATAATAGTCCTACATTTATTTTATCTATATTTTCAAATTCCTTGCCCATCAAAACATACCTTTAGCAATTGGATTGACACTGATATCTTTATTAGTTCAGTAGTTATTGACAAAAATCACTTTTTCGGTAATGGTGGTTTTCTTCTGGATATAGCTCCATAGCTTTTGAAGATACAACAAATCCATTGGCACACTACTGATTCCTCAGTGTCTTGGCTATATTTTGGTGTTTGTTGTATGTTTATATCTTAATTTGTTACCTTACAGTGATGAAAATTCCAAAGATCCCCTATTATTTCCTGTTCTGGATCACAGTATCCGGATTTTTTGCAGGATCCGGATCAGTCTTTGATATTTCGTAGAACCTATTGGGATCTTATCCTGTATTTTTTTGGCAAGCGTCCTGACCATTTATTGTGGAGTTATATACACATATGCTAAAAATGGCCCTATCTCGCAATGATAAAGAATCCTTTAAAAAATTCCTGGATACAGACAGTGATCCGGATCACTCCCAAAATCTAATCATTTCTTCCTTGTCCCATTTCGGACTTGTCCTGAAAATGTCGTCAAAATCCGTTCAGAACTTTTTGAGTTATGTTGGGAACAGACAGACAGACAAACAGACAAACAAACCCCGGTAAAAACATAACCTCCTTGGCGGAGGTAATAATTTCATATATTCCTCTATATTATTCTTTCATATTTTATGTCTGATGGTGCGTTTTTGGAAGCAATCATTCTCTATCTGTGGCCTTCATGTCCCAGAGTCCTGGGTGGATGTGCGTGTGAATGCATGTGAGGGCAGGTCAGCGGAGACGTAAATGATGACACAGGCTATAGTGATAATCTTTGTTTTATTGACTTGCCCTGCTAGTTTCTATGACCAAGGAATGTGCTGAAACTCCCAGCTCATGAAGATTAGATGTATAGATACTTTGCCTGTCTCCAGAGATGCCCCAGTGGCGTCTCCTTCTTTGTTTATCTATCCTAAAGGGCTATAAAAATACCAAGCTCAGAATGTATGGTTAGAGGTGTGCATGAAAGGCTCTGGGTCAGTTGATGTACACTCTCTCCTGGCCAGAAATAAATGGCTCATAACTCAGAATCCGCCTATTGAATTTTTGACTCAGTCTCATTTAATTCAATTTTATTCTAACAGTGTTGCTCTGCTGGATCCTGCTGTGCTGCAGCAGCTCACTGAGGCTGATACCCAGCGAGAAAGCGGGATGAGCTCAGCATTAATTTTAATTTTCGTTCTTAATGTAGTTAATCTGGTGTTTTTATTGTGGGATCTGTTGTGTTTTTTATGTTCCTGTACAGCACTTTGGCTAACAATTGTTTTTCTTTAAGGGCTTTATAAATAAACTTGTTATGGCATGGTTATGGTATGGTATGCTGCAATACTCGTAGACACCATATGACCACATTTAGATGGCAAGCATTACAATCATTATTGACTATGTTTATTTACAATTTATAATGTAATGGCAAACATTTCTTCTGGGGAGCCAAAAAAGAACAGTCTCAAACCTTTGACGTTGGAGATGTAATCGAAAAACAGAGAAAAACATCCTGCACAAACAGCACATTTGGAGCTGGACGGCAGGAAGCTGTGGCCTGTGTGATGTAGGTTGTGATGTAAAGTGTGAAAGTGAAGAAGCCACTTCAGCCTGTTTGTTATACAGTGCATCATCAGCATGGAGATAGCAACACTGTGTGCTGCTGTTGGTGAGTAAACCTGAGTTTCTGCAATTTGTAAATAAGTTCTATAAACAAAATTGTATTTTTGTTTATGAGGGGTTTTACTGTTTGCATTTAGTTCTTATATCAAAGAGGATATTCGCAGTTATGCTACTATAATTATTAGATAACACAATGGCATGGACACATTTTACGTTGCAACTATCAGATGATTGAAGAAACTACCCAAAATGGAAATAAAACTGATTCTGGCCTTGTTATGTCGATGATGCAATTGAATCTTTCAAAGTGCTATCAGCTTGATATATTGCTTTTTTCTCTTTGATTGCAGGCTGAAGTTTCCCGGTAGCATCTTTCTGCATTTGCAATTAAAATAACGGTCTCTGCTTGTCATATTTTTCCTCCTTTTTTGCAGCTTTCCTCAGAGTCTTCCCAAGCAGAACCCAGTTCTTCAATTATGAGTCAGTAACTCTGAGCTGTGAGCTGCAGGGAAACTCTTCTGGTTGGAGAATTAAGAGGAACACGTCCACAAACATAAATGAAGATTGTTCTTCATCCCGGAATGGAATAACGGAGCCCAACTGTGTCATCAGTGACCTTTACCCATCAGACGGTGGGATTTACTGGTGTGAGTCCGAAGCAGGAGAGTGCAGTAATGTTGTCAACATCACTGTAACACGTGAGTTAAAAAAACAATGAACAACAACATCATAACTTCAAATTGCCATTGATACTGTACATCACCTTGAATAGAAACTCCCTCTTAGTCAAGAAAATGGTAACTTGATGCTTGGTAGTTTGGTATCATCACTCATTATTTTAACATTGCTAACTGTACCGTGACGCACTTTATCTGCAATTCTATTACGTCCTTATTTTATTCAGTCTTTAAATGACTACTACACCATCAGTTGGTATCGTTCTTAACTTTCCCTGACACTAGTGAATACCTTTATGAAGCTGATGTTAGAAATGTTTCTTGAATGGACGAATAGCATTGAAAACTTCACCACCAGATATCTTCTGCATGTTGAATTTACAGAATCTGTATCCTACCATTTCTTAAAGATCCCAGGACTGGAACGCTTAACTCAGCAGCCATTTCATGCAATATTAAGTCTTCTGTGTTGTGGTAGAGAAGAGCCAAGATTTCAAAGTACAGTGGTGTCAAAAAGTGTTTGGGTCCTTCCTGATTTCTCATTTTTTTGTATGTTTATCACACTTAAATGTTTCAGATCATCAAACAAATTTAAATATTAGACATAGATAGCACAAGTAAACACAAAATGCAATTTTTAAATGGTGTTTATTATTAAGGGTAAAAAAAAATCCAAAACTACATGGCCCTGTGTGAAAAAGTGATCACCCCCCCACCACCACCACCACCGTTAAAACATAAATTAACTGTGGTTTATCACATCTTTGGAAAGCTGAGTTCAATTTCTCAAGCCACACCCAGGCCTGATCACTGCCACACCTGTTCTCAATCAAGAAATCATTTAAATAGGACCTGCCTGAAAAAGTGAAGTAGACCAAATGATCCTCAAAAGCTAGACATCATGCTGCGATCCAAAGAAATTCAGGAACAAATGAGAAACAAAGTCATTGAGATCTATCAGTCTGGAAAAGGTGATAAAGCCATTTCTAAAGCTTTGGGACTCCAGCGAACCACAGTGAGAGCCATTATCCACAAATGGCAAAAACATGGAACAGTGGTGAAACTTTCCAGGAGTGGCTGGCCGACCAAAATTATCCCAAGAGCACAGTGATGACTCATCCAAGAGGTCACAAAAGACCCCACAACAACATCCAAAGAACTGCTGGCCTCACTTGCCTCAGTTAAGGTCAGTGTTCATGACTCCAGCATAAGAAAGAGACTGGACAAAAATGGCCCAAAACACACCAGCAAGTCCACTTCTGAATGGCTTAAGAAAAACAAAATGAAGACTTTGGAGTGGCCTAGTCGAAGTCCTGACCTGAATTCAATTGAGATGCTGTGGCATGACCTTAAAAAGACGGTTCATGCTCGAAAACCCTCCAATATGGCTGAATTACAACAATTCTGCAAAGATGAGTGGGCCAAAATTCCTCCACAGCACTGTAAAAGACTCATTGCCAGTTATCACAAAGGCTTGATTGCAGTTGTTGCTGCTAAGAGTGGCCCAACCAGTTGTTAGGTTTAGGGGCCAATCACTTTTTCACACAGGGCCATGTAGGTTTGGATTTTTTCCCCTTAATAATAAACACCTTCATTTAAAAGCTGCATTTTGTGTTTACTTGTGTTTTCTTTGTCTAATATTTAATTTTTTTTGATCTGAAACATTTATGTGTGACAAACATACAAAAAAATGAGAAATCGGGAAGGGGGAAAATACTTTTTCACACCACTGTATGCTTCATTTATTTTCAAATGTGCAGCAACCAAACAATACCCAAACAACAAATAACATGTCTGTTCTAGTTCTAGTCAAGCACTACCCAGTCTTTATGCAAAATCTATATGTGTAGAAAGCCTTAATCCTACTAAAAGGTGAAGTATTGTCTTTGTTCGGTCCTTTTGTTCAGGTGGTTCTGTGATCCTGGAGAGTCCTGTCCATCCTGTCATGGAGGGAGAATCTGTGACTCTGTTATGTAGAAACGATGACTCTCACAATTTCACTACTGCTACTTTCTACAAAGATGAAGTCTTAATTGGGAGCAGCTCCACGGGAAACCTGACCCTAAACAGCATCTCTAAATCTGATGAAGGATTTTACAAGTGCAACATTTCTGGAGTTGGACAATCACCAGACAGTAGGCTGATGGTCAGAGGTAAGACTGAGGCCAAGAACATCTACGTGTATTTTCACATAGAGACTTTTTTTTTAATGCAATTTCATATTTTCCTTTTGTTAAGAATAAGTGGGTGTCAGTGTCAGCATAAGAAAGTTCTCACCAGGGATCATCAAAACTAATCACAAATACATGCACACCCTCACAGAAAAAGCATGTGAAATTCACCTGTGGGATTCACGTGACCACACACAAGTTTAATGTGGTAACATGTTAAAACTACATGTCATGTACGTGGAACACGTATGTGAAATATGTAATTTTTACATGGCAAACTCTGTCCTTGTGACATTTTTGGGGAAAAAGGGTGAATTCTATTAAAAATTATCACCTGAAACAAAGTAATTGTGACTGGTGACATCTAGACAGGGGACTGAACTCAAAACCTGCTGTATCACAGTCCGGCATTCAGCCTGTATCACCAAGAGGGTCGACCCAGTTCGTAAGCCGACAGCATCACATAATTATATGTGAAGCCCAGTGAAATACATGTCAAATGTGTGGGATTATACGTGAAACACATGTAACTTTGAATGTGAAATTTAAAAAATAAAGCAAATTTACTCACACATAAAAAAGTGGATTTTCTCACTAATCTGTGCAGATTTTCTCTTATATCGTACGCGTTAGTTCAAATAAAATATCTTCTAATTCAATATTATTAAGAGACATTTATAATAAATGCAACAAATTAAATCTTCCCTGAATCAGAATAGAAAATTAGCAATTTGGGATAATAGAAAACTTAATGGACACTCAAATCCAATCACAAAAATTAAAAGTAATTCAAAAGAGTAAAAGTATAAATTTTCTTCATAATTTTACTAAAGTATAATGCAATAAAGTTACTTTGTTATCTGCAATTTTGTAACTTACTGTACTTGAACACATAGTTACTCCGATGTCAAGCTGGGTTAACTGAATGTTATTTAATGCCTTTATGTTATTTAATGTTATTTAATGCTACTTTAAAGAAGTGGACAAGGCAAACAGTAAATTTATTGATATATTTAAATCATTATATGATAAAACTGTCCACTTAAAGAAATGAATAACAAACAAATACAAAAATTGCCCTTGGTTAACCAGGGGGCTACAAAATGCTTGTAAAAAGAAAAATTATCTCTATAAAAATTTCATTAAATTAAGAACCAAAGAATAGGAAAAAAGATATAAAACATATAAAAATAAATTAACTGAAATAATACGAATTAGTAAAAAATTATACTATAGAAAAATGTTAAATGAAAATAAAAATAATATAAAAGGAGTCTGGGATATATTAAATAAACTAAGGAAAAATGGAACTAAGAAAACGATATATCCAGTGTATTTTACTGATAATTGTGGTGATAATTATGATAACAACATGGTAGTAAATAAAATGAATAATTTTTTTGTAAATGTTGGACCAGAGTTGGCAGCAAAAATTACAAACCAAGGAAGAGACACCGTGTGTGAAACACTGATTGGAAATAACCCTCGGTCAATCTTTCTCTCAGCGGTGGATGAACTAGAGGTAAAATCTGTTGTTGAAAAGTATAAAAATAAATTATCTACTGATTGTGATGGTATTGATATGGCACTAGTAAAAAGAACTGTTGATGGCATATTAAAACCATTTACATATATTTGTAATCTATCATTTCAAACTGGCTCATTAAAAGCCAAGTAAACAATTAACTATATTTTGTACATATCAACATTAACACCCATCCATCCCAACATGCATACAGTCCATACATCAAAACCCAGCCCCAAACAACACAGATATAATAATAACAGATATAATAATCTCACATATTCAGTGAGAGAGAAGGGAAATAAAATTTACAGGGGAATACAAAATTTAAAATGCACCTAGTAAGATCTACTAGGAAAAGTTTTTGTGTCTGTGTGTGGGGTAAAATTGTGGAATGGGTTGGGGGAGAAACACAGGCAATGTCCAAACATCCATATATTTAAATCAACATATAAAGAAATGATTTTTCAGCAATATAAAAATAAAGGACAGTAACATTACAATGTGTCTTTAATGAAGAAAGGTTGTTACTGTGACCATAAATGCTGAGTACTATTATTATTGATATCATTATTACTAGAATTACAGTATTAGAATTGTTGTTAGGATGGAATTACTTGAAATATTATATAGGCCAGGTGGTATTATTATTATTATTATTATTATTATTGTATCTACTATATGGCTACCTATTATTATGGTTATTATTATTATATGGTTACTTATTGCACCTAGGTATTGTAAGCCATGTGGGGGTATATGGTGGTATATATGGTGATTATGATGATGATAATATTGTCAATAATTATATTAAACATACCAGAAGTGTTTATTTATTATTATTACAATTATTATGAGATGTTGGTATTATTGTCAATATCATTGTTGTATCATTTCTATTGCATAATTTAATTATAAGGTGTATTATATATTATGGTATTGTATAATGAATGTAATTGTGGGATGAATAATGACTAGAATGTTAATATAATTTATTGGGTTTGGAGAAGGGGTGGGAGTATATAAGCGTTGGCTTCTTCCCACTCCTTTTGAACATTTAATTTTTTTTGGTTTTGATTTTTGGTTTTAAATTTCTTTTTTCTTTTTTGTCTGGATGTTTAAATAAATAAAATCAATCAATCAATCTATCAATAATGCCCCCTTTTTAACAAAGGGCATATTTTAATCATAATTGCATGTATGGAATTTTAAATTAAAAAATTATGTACATGCAATTATTATTTTTTTTAAAAAAGCATGTGTGGAATGCCATACATGCAGATATATATATTTTTTTAAGTTTTCGACAATTTGCATTGTCTGGTGTTGATCATCATTTACTTTTACTTTATTATTTGACTCTTTTATCACTACTAGTGCATTGGCTGTAGAGCGAAAGTATTGCTGTCTGAAACAGGTATCCCAATGAAGCTTTCCAGGCCCAAATGTAGGCTGTGTTTGAAAGTGGAATGCAAAGACGTGTAGCCTATATGTCGGCAATCACATGGTAGACTTTGACAAATATGAAAGGGAATAAATGGCACTAAGATTTATTTGATTGTGTGAATATTAATTACAGAATACCTAAATATTGAAAATGAATGGGTCATCCAATATTAGCGACTGTTTAAGATCCCTTGTTTATTTGCTTGTCACATCACTTACAGTATTTGTGTGATCTTTTATCACTTATATTCATAATAGTGTATCTTGCACTTTGGCGAATGAGAGTTGTTCAGTCGTTTTAATTATTTTAGTTTATATCACTGTTCAGTGATGGAGTTCAGTGTAATATTGAATTTCTTCTGTGTATCATCAATAACTTCATGCAGTACTATAACAGGACACATTTACAAATACTTGAGACCCATTGTAGTGCATCATTTTATATTTTAGCAACATTTTGTTACTAAAAGTTTTTTTTTTTTTTTTTTTAAACTGCAATCAACCGAATTAACTACAAAACACCCAATATTATTATACACAGCAGAGGGACCCGTTTGACTGCAACTGTTGCACCAGTGTTGTCTATTTGTCAGTAAAGATTTAACTATAAATGATTTATTTTGGGCATTTTTGTGTCCTGCGTTTGGTCGTTAAGTCATTTCAGCCATTCTCCTCCACAATCATGATGGTAGCATTATTAAGTTTTTAAGTTTTAGATACTCACTTGGGAGGGGGGGGGGGGTCGTGGTCCTGCAAAGTACAGCGGTACCACACGGGTGAAGCAGAAGAAGGGACTCCCATCAATCACTGACTGGGCAGGCTGGGCGTGCCTTCCCATGAAGGACCATGGTTGGCCCGGACAGGCCGCTGCTTCTACTGGCATGTTCTGTGTTGCCACATATGGACAAAAACAGTTACCAAAAATGTACAAATGTAAAGGAAGTGTATTAAAAATGTGTATTAAATTTTTTGAAAAAGTTACAAAATTGCAAAAGTAACACATTTACAAGAAAAAAAATCTATTTTTTATGGGGGAAAAAATCAACAGAAAGACATCGGGGTAAATTTGGATGAAAAGTTGCAAAGTTTTAAGAAAAAAAAAGTGTGAATTTATAAAATTCACAAATTTAAGAAAAAATTGTAAATTCATGAGTGAAAAGTCTCAAATTTTCATGCAGTCTCTAATCTACAAGAAAAAAGTCGGTCCAAAATGGCACACATGGGTAGTACAGCACAGCATAACTTAATGTAAAGAATGGAAACTCTTTGCTAGCACTGTTTGGTTCGGTTAGAGTTAGCTAAACTCTAAGAACTGAAGGAGAGAACTAGAACACATTAAATCCAATTCAATAATTTTTTTTTTTTATTTAATGTGCTGTACTATAATCCTACTTAAATTAAAATTCATTGTGTTATAAGCCCTTCATGTTATGCTGCGCTATATAAATGGGCCAGTATTGTTCATTCATATATGAATTTTCAGTGTTTTTGTAACCATCAACTGCTGTTTCTGAAAGGAGTGATACTCTAATTTTTCACAGGTGCTACATCAGTATTGCAAAGCAGTATTTTGAAACAATATGAACTAGTTTGTTTTTGTGTAAAGTATGATAAAGTATGATAAATTTTTAATAGTTTGGATTAGCTTCATCATTCATTTTTTTTATATATGCTGCACTACATCTACACTTGTGTTTCCTCCTTCATAGAATTTCAACATCTTTTGGCTGCACTTGAATTGCCGAAGTTTCTTGGGAAATGAAAAAAGTCGTATCAGGCATGACGATCGTCAGCGATCAACTATCAGACATGTTATCTAATCAACAAAAGACACCTCTGTTTGTCCCAAATATGCAAATTATTCCTCTTTGGTGAAGCAAAAGTTGAACAGCGAGGTTTTGGGTTGGTGTCATCAGCAGATTTTGTCTCCTTGGTTGTGTCAGAACCAAATTCTGACTGCCTGAATACCTTACTGTAAAGATACACCAAAGCATCCTGGAGAGTACAGCTGCTAGCTTACTCTACACCCTCCAGACCCTCATCTCTCTGTTTTGCAGCAAACCTGCAGATAGGGGCTTTTGTTTGCTCACATACAGCTAATCTGTACTATCTTTCTTGTTTTTTTGTTTTTTTTTTCAGCGGGGCGTCCTTCGAGTCCTGACACCCCCATCGCACACTTTCTACTTCCTGTGCTGGGTGTCTGTGTGGTGCTGATCTTGCTGATTCTACTGTGCCTGTGGAGAAACCTAAAAGGTCAGAATGTTTTCACATAAATAGAGTCTTTGAAGAGATTTGGAGCACATTCCTCTAACCTTTGAAAGACAAGAGTGTGAATGGCCCCCAGCTTTCTTTTCCCCCACTTTGACCTATTTTCTGATGGAGGACAAGATGAACAATTTAGCCTTTGAACATGCTAAATGTAGTCTTTGCAAGTGGCGTTTTGACATCCAGTATGAACACGGTGAAAAAATGTTTATGTATATTCACACTTTTTGCAGAGCCCCTATTATGCATTTCCAACTGAGCCTTAGAACCCACATAGCTACAGTGCAGCAAGCATAGCTAGCTGCTCGACTGTGGTTCTTAGAGCTCTTCCCTGTAAATTCTAGTCACCCCACTAGACATCCATGATCCCAGCTCGTTCATTAAACCACAGTTGATAACACATTTTAGATCATTCTGCCCTATTTTGGGTTTCCTCCCCGCTATGATACATGCACTGATGCATGTATCATAGTGGGGAGGGATAACAGGCAATACTACCCTAGTACTGCTAAGAATTTTCTTTTGAATTGTCGTAACCATACTAGATCGGCTCATTCATTAAATCACAATTAATTATATGTATGTCTTGCACCATTCTGGCTTACTTTGCAAAATTTTGGCTGTGATAGCTGCATATCATTGAAAGGAGTCAGTTGAGGTGGTATGGGCATCTGATTAGGATGCCTCCTGGACGCCTCCCACTTGAGGTGTTTCAGGCACGTCCCACTGGGAGGAGATCCCGGGGCAGACCCAGGACTCGGTGGAGAGACTATGTCTCCCAGCTGGTCTGGGAATGCCTTGGTATCCTCTCTGAAGAGCTGGAGCAGGTGGCTGGGGAGAGGGAAGTCTGGGCTTCTCTGCTTGAACTGCTGCCTCCCCCACCCGGACCTCTGGAAAAGCGGTAGAAGATGGATGGATGGATAGCTGCATATCTTATATATTGAGTCATAAACATCAGCTGAACTGAGTGGTCGCAGCTATTTCTGACCAATTTTGAGAGAAAAGTGCACTAGCCTAGCTGCTAGAAGTCTATTTTGTTCATATTCTGTCCATCCCAACTAGACATCCGTTTTGCTAGCCGGATCATGTACCAACTGTTGACTATACATCTCATTCATAGATGTTATTGTAGCTTAATATGCTCTTGACCATCCATCCATCCATCTTCTACCGCTTTTCTGGAGGTCCGGGTCGCGGAGGCAGCAGTTCAAGCAGAGAAGCCCAGACTTCCCTCTCCCCAGCCACCTGCTCCAGCTCTTCAGAGAGGATACCAAGGTGTTCCCAGACCAGCTGGGAGACATAGTCTCTCCAGTGAGTCCTGGGTCTGCCCCGGGGTCTCCTCCCAGTGGGACGTGCCCGAAACACCTCAAGTGGGAGGCGTCCAGGAGGCATCCTAATCAGATGCCCATACCACCTCAACTGACTCCTTTCAATGTGGAGGAGCAGTGGTTCTACTCTGAGCCTCTCCTGGATGACTGAGCTCCTCACCCTATCTCTGAGGGTGAGTCCAGCAGTCCTACGAAGAAAACTCATTTCAGCCGCTTGTATCCGCGATCTTGTTCTTTCGGTCATTACCCAAAGCTTGTGACCATAGGTGAGAGTAGGAACGTAGATTGACTGGTAAATCGACAGCTTTGCCTTAGAACTCAGCTCCCTCTTCACCACAACAGACCGGTACAACATCCGCATCACTGCAGATGCTGCTCCGATCCGTCTGTCAGTCTCTCGTTCCATCCCAAGCTTTCTAAACTGCTCTTGACCAGACGCATTATAAACAAGCAGTGGTTAGCTGCTGTTAGCAGAGTTAGCCATT